>JAWHQI010000014.1:7442500-7872500 GCA_033032865.1 Dactylorhiza incarnata | reverse complement strand
TCAATCACATAACAGCTACTCCGATCGTTTTTCATAACGAGCTTGCAGCCATCTGAGTCGCCGATCCTTTTGAATGCTCATAAAGGTTTCTCGATTATGTTTCTCTCTCAGAAACATGGTGCAGTAGTCATAGAAGTCATAGTTCGAATCAGACATGACATCTGGCATAGATTCGAGTTCTGCAATTGCATCAGGAATACTGTACAAGGAAGAAGAAATCTGAATACGAGGCGGCTCCGCTATGCAACGCCCAATAATGCGCGATGTCTCCGCTATCTCATCCATCGTTGAACTCCGGGCCCTCTTATTTGCCATCTTTCCTTTTCTCATCGGTTTTCTCTTTGCCTCAGCAGAATTTGGTAACTCGTTCATGTTCTGCGTCTCTTCTCCAGCAGACAGCTCATGTTCGTCAATAGATTCATGCTCAAAATTTCTAGAATTTGGAGCCCATGCAAGATGTCCAGTAGCTACAACCTGGCTAAACATCATATCCAGCTTCTCTTCTAACTTAGGTGATAATCCAGAGAACTGAATCTTTTTTGCACTCAGATGAACCTGACATTGAAATGAAAATGTATTAGCACAATAATATAGTATAGTAAAAAGACAACTCTTTAGAAAAAATACATACATTTAGGCGTTCTTTCCACCAATCTTCTGAGGCAGCAATTGTTTTGCGAATTGGATCCCATCCCAATCCTGTTTCACGGCCCTTAAGCTCTCGCCATAACTTCCAATCTTTCTTAAGTTGATCCCACTTGTTCTTCATTTGATTTCGATCATACATTTTCCCCGTGCGTGCAAAGAAATTTGTTGTTAGGTTGACCCACCCATCCCTACTAAAGTGTGTGGTTGGGCGATTACCTAACTCTATTTCTTTCAAGCACAAGTCACAAAATATCAAAACATCATTTGCCTCCCAATTTTCGCTAACACCACCTTCTTTATGTTTACCCATAATATTTAAACTGTATGTAAACAAACATAAAACCAAATATAAATCATCACATACACGTCAACATACACATACACTCACATGCACATACATGCACATACATGCACATGCACATACACATACAAATAATCCTACACAAACCCGCAACTCCACATAGGCACACACATTCACAGTAAGCTCTGCACACACCCGCAGCTCCACATACACACGCACAGGTACAGGAAACTCCTCATAAGCACACACCCGCAGCTCCACATAGGCACACACATGCACATGCAGCTCTGCACACACACACACACACACACTCAGGAAGCTCCACACACACCACTACACAGCTACACACACACAGGCAGCTCCACACACACATGCATAGGTACAGACAGCTCTGCATACACACAGTCACAGTAAGCTCCACACACACAGGCACATGCTTCTCCACAGACACAAAAACATGCAACTCCACACACACACACACACACACACACAAACACACACACAAATACATACACTCACTCAAGTACCCAAAAAATTATAATCACACATAAAAAAACACATACACATCAACACACACACAAATAAATACAATCACAAATACACACACACACACACTCACAAATAAATACAATCACACACCACACACATACACACACACCACACACATACACACACACACACAAACACAATCACACACTCATACACATAAATAATCACATACACATAAATACTCACATACACACACACCACTCAACTACACACACAAATACATACACAATCAAAAATACACACACAAATACATACAATCACACATACACACACACATACACACACACACACACAAACACAAACACACACTCATACACATAAATAATCACATAAACATAAATACTCACATACACACATAACACTCAACTACACACATAAATACATACAATCACACATACACTCACAAATACACACAATCACACATACACACACCACACACATACACACACCACACACATACACACACACCACACACATACACACACACCACACACATACACACACACACAAACACAATCACACACTCATACACATAAATAATCACATACACATAAATACTCACATACACACATACCACTCAACTACACACACAAATACATACAATCACACCTACACTCACAAATAAATACAATCACACATACACTCACAAATAAATACAATCACACATACACTCACAAATAAATACAATCACACATACACATACACCACACACATACACACACACACACACAAACACAATCACACACTCATACACATAAATAATCACATACACGTAAATACTCACATACACACACACCACACAAATACACACACAAATAAATACACAATCAAACATACACACACAAATACATACAATCGCATAGACACACACACACACAACTACACATACACAAAAATAATCAAATACACAATCACATACACACACACAACTACACATACACAAAAATAATCACATACACACACATTGACATATTTATACACACACATTGACATACACAATCACACACAAACTTAACACACGCACACAAACTTTAACACACACAAAACACTTAACACACACACATACACACTCATACACATTCACATACACACACATTGGCATACACAATCACATTCACACACACACAACTACACCATACACACACACCCACACTCAACTGCACACACACACACACACTCATATACTCATAAACTCATAAGCCTACACAAATCTACATAATCACATACACAATAATCAAAACATACTCATCATAGCATTGAAAATGGAAGAAGATATACCTGCTGCTGCTGTAGATCAGGGATCAAACAGATGATTTATCTCCACCCCGTCGATTTCAGGGATCAAATGAGGATTTGTCTCCTGCCAGAAGAACTTTGTGTTCACCTGCTATTGACAAGAATGGGCAGCCTTTTATCAGCTAGGGAGATGAGGGAGGAGATACACATGAAAAAATCGAACAAATAACCAGCATTCCTTACCTCCTCTGCTCGGGTCCGACTAGGGGGATGAGAGAAATCTGCTGCCGAAGAAGATGCCGCCGGAGAGATCTGCTAGGGGAAGATCTGAGAGGATCTATATTTGAATCGAACAACTATTGAAGAGATCTGCTAGGATATATCCGGGATCTGCGCGATGAGCACGTATTACGCCGGGGAGATCTGCTAGGGGAAGATGAGAGGAATATGCCGCCACAAAAGATGTCGTCGGTGATCTGCTAGGGGAAGATGACGCCAGAGAGATCTGCTCAAAGGGGGAGAAACGCAGTCGACTGGAGTGGGCGGGCTCTGGGCGGGGACGCGCGATTTTTGCCTACGTGGCATTTGCGGGCGGCTCGAAAAAATAGCAGAAAAACAAATGCATTTAACCCCGGCGTTCCATTTGGGGAAAACGGGATGGAGCCAAAACGCCCCGCCAAACGAACCCTTACTTTATCATATTGTGAAGTATGCCCTACTTTTGGTAGTCTGCATAACCCGTGTCGAAGGGAAATCATCTCGAGCCTTGCACCTTGGTTCATGATAAGTTCAAACATATCGACTTCGTTTTCCCTTAGATCTTGTGTATTTGAAGAGTACGTGAACAATGATGATTAGATTCGTGATAACCTCTCAATATGGGTGATAGCGTCAAGGGTGTTGAGACACGCCGTGAATTGAACACATGAAGGGGATATTGATGATAAGTTGCACTTACTTATTTAGTGAGATATGAATATGTCTCTATACGAACAAGTAAGAGAACGTGTAGCATTTTACCTCGACAAGGTAGATTTCTAAAGGCTCTATACCGAAACCCAACTGTTGGATAAGGTATATGTTCACGATTGAGGATCCCTTAAATGAGATGATTTTAATCACGGGATAAAAGTTGCGCCAATTTTTGAATCTGGTGCAAATCAAAGTAGAACCGGGAGTAGACAAAAGTAACACTTGACTCGAGGTCACGTGTTACTAGAAGAGAACAATGTGATTATCACCCATGCGAGGTGTAGAGTCATGGATTCACCTTACTTTGAGTCTCGATAACGATTCATAATATCACCAGAACCAAATGGTAAGCATCATCGGATGATCACATGTAGAATTTGGAAACTTTTTGGAAACATAAACGCTTTCTGAGCTTAAATCCTTGAGGAAGTAGCATCATTTTTTGTAGTTGGTGCATTTAAAGGGCATAATGTCATGGCAAGTACGGTGGGGTGAGTGCAGGACTTGACTATTATGTGGATTTGAAGTCAAGCGGTAAACACCCATGAAGTCTGACCATTGTAATTATCTTGCCATAACTTGATATTGTGCTTGGTTGGTGTCTTTTGCATGAATGCCCTTGCACATGAATTATTATACTGTGATCATAACGGTTGTTGAAACTTAATAACAAGTGGATGCCGTGCAAAGTGTAAAAGATGTGTGTTGTATGAATGAATTCCTCGGACGAGATTACGTTGATGGAATCGGTTGATAATGATATGGATAATGATGGTGGTACTAGAAGATGAGGTTAAGGCTTGCTTCTACATCTTTAATACATAAGAGAGATGATCTTGCGGATATAATAACCGTTTGGGTATTTGAGGTTTGACCCAAGGATATGACATCGTGAATTTTATGGTTGATCACCCGTTTGACTTCGAGGCCATCCTCATTTAATGCTAAAATTTTGGATGCGCTGAAGTGATGATGTTGAAAGTGCTACACGTTATTTGGATAACGATGCCTGGGATTGGAAGAGTCAATTTATTTTTGCAAATCTAAAGCACATGACTCCCTTGTAGGAGGATTCTAAATTTTATCCGGAGGCACGAGTGGTAACCTCATGTGTATCGGGGTCATTGATCTTAAGGGGATTTAGATCAAAGGTGTAATGAAAGTTGGTTTATTAAGGTGAGGGAACAAGGAAGTATGGGTTTCGGTAATTTCCGACCTGCCCGTAGTGAGAGCGTGGCTATAAACCCAACTATGTCTTATCACCACCATATTTGTGTTTGCATCAGGATGAGAGACACTTAAGATTTCTTTGTGCATAATTTGGATTATAAGTGTCATGAAATATAACAGAAGTACCCACGGGAGAAACTGGAAGTGAGGTGATGTGAATGAGTTGTGACCCTCACTAGTGGTGAGCGGGATTTAAAGTGTATTACAGATGACTTTTGTGATTTGAACTTAAACCCCATAACCTCAACTTAAATTTCGGGATCGAAATTGTTTCTTCGTTTATTTGATTTGTAACATCCCACTTTGAACTAGACCCCTCGGGTAACACGGGTCACTTAGAGATGCTCAGACCAGGTGGGATCTGGAGATCCTAATAGACCATGTTAAAAGGGCTTTAATTTATATAAGATAGCAAATTCTTAATTTGAATTATATCAGAAATTTAGAAGGGTTGCATTCGACGAACTCCTGAAGCTGTGTTCGACGAACTCCTGAAGCTGCGTTCGACGAACTCCTGAAGCTGCATTCGACGAACTCCTGAAGCTGCGTTCGACAAACTCCTAAAGCTGCGTTCGCCGAATGATTAAGAAGCTGCGTTTGACGAACGATTAGGAAGCTGCGTTCGCCGAACGATTAGGAAGCTGCATTCGACGAACGATTAGGAAGTTGCATTCGCCGAACGATTAGGAAGCTGCGTTCGCCGAATGATTAGGAAGCTGCGTTCGAAGAACGATTAGGAAGCTGCGTTTGACGAAATTGCGCCGTTCGACGATCGACGAAGTTATAGCGTTCAACGAAAGTTGTAGCGTTCGACGAAAGTGCCGTTCCCGTTCGACGAAAGTGTTGCAGTGCAGGATTCGGGAAATTTTTCTGTCGTCGTCCAGTAAAGCTTAAAAGCTTATCTTTTTAGGCAGTAGTGGAGTCGATGTCCAATAGGGGGCTGACACCAAATCTTGGGGTTCCAACACATGGCATTGGAAGTTGGGTTGTCCTTAATGCCAGTAATGCAATTCTAATCCCCCTACTCTCTCTTCTCTCTTAAAGTAAAAGGGTTGCTGGTCAGATTACCCAATTCATCTTCTACTTCTTCTCCTCCTTCTTCTTCTCTTCATCTTCTTCCTCCCACCTTAAGGTTTTTACTTAGGGTTCTTGAAGGAGCAAGCTTGGAGAAGGATTTGGAGCTTGGCCGACCACCACCCCGCTGCCATGAAGATGAGCTTGAACCATGGATGGAAAATAAGGTGACTTCCGACCCCTCTCCCTTGGTGCTAGATCGTAGAGAAAAATTAGAAGAGGTGTTGAGCTCAAAAGAGCTTGGCTTGTGAGTTCATGGAGTTTCCTAGGAAAAGACCAAATCAGATCTTTCTTTTTAGGGCACCGATTGCCGCAAAAGTTCCTTCAATCACTTCTTCTCTCCAAAAGGGAGAGATTGGATTTGGTTTCGTTGAAATCCATGGTCTATGGAGGGAGTATTGGATGAGAGAAGTTGTAATGACCTAACCTTTCTTTTTGGGGAAGATGATGAATAGTCCCTGTTATGTAGGATTTTAAATTATTTATTATGTGGAAGAGATGATGAGCGATTCTATGTTAAAAACCCTTTGTTAATTAGGGTTGTTAATTATATAATTGTGTGATAAAAGTAATGATATCCCTTACTAAAGAAGTTTTCAAATTATATCATTGCACTTGGTTGTTAAGGGGAAAAATTGTGCGCAACTGGGTTCAAGCCAATTTTTAGGCTTGATCCCACTAGAATTAGACCTCGGGTTCAACATGGAAGTTGTAGCACTTGGAAAGAGCTTTCCGACGATAGGTTACCCATTTTCTGAAGTGACCTGTATCTCCCTGCAAGTTCAGTCGAGTGGACTACCCAGAAAGCTGGGAGGTGTTAAGTGCGGGCTGTTTTGCTGTCCAGATTTTTGCAGTTGACTTCAGAGCAGATTTTAGATAGGACCCTCTTGGATCTAGGTTTAGGACTCAAGATGAATGTTGTATCCCTTGATGTTAGCTTTCCAAAATGGGTGGACCATAATTATTGGACAATTGTAGCACCCAGAAATCTAGTTTTAGTAAACTGTGTCATAACACTTCCGATCTCAGTATTTTGTGGATTTCTCTTAATATATTGGTTGGATGCTCATGAAAAATTGGTGGAGACATAGGTGATAACAATATGTAGATCCCTGTTGAATTTCATAATTTTTGGATAAGTAGTACTAAAGCTATTGTTGTTTCGTTTGATAATTTGAAAGAGATATAAATGTTGAATGTGAAGCCCGATTGGGCCAAAATGTTGTATGAATCATGTACATGCTAGTATTGATCTGTGATAATGATTTAAGATTTATATCTTTTGATATGATTCCTTAAATGAACCTTCAATTGTCAGTTTTAGGTGGAACCATAAACAGGGCATGTGTAGTTGATGGTGAGAATAAATAACATTGATTATGGGCGAGGTCTAAATGTTTAACAATGTGTATAATGATCATATAATGGTAGAGCACCTTAAATACATATTGTATAATACGATGAGGTCGAAATTTGGTGGTAATGATTCCGACATTATTGATGACTTATGGTGGAAGTTTCGGTGGATTTGGTATAGGCTAGGCGTGACCGAATGATGCTTATGAAGTTAATTGTGATCAAGGCCGGTTGTGAATCGAGCTCAAGGATGGGGATGGTTAATGTGTATGGCCAGATTGGTATAGTGAACTCGAACATAAAATTACGCGCACAAGTAGTCCTATAGGATCAAAGATAGTAATTCCCTTATATACCCATGCCACTGCAAGAGAGTTATGACAACTCCGTATATGAAGCAGTGATGGTTGGTGAGGCTTCTAGGGTATGGTTATATCCTGAGAGGTGAAGGACCCGGTTGGTAGGTCCTTGGATGCTAATTAGCATCGACACCGATTGTATGAGGAGAAATTGAATAAGGCTCCTTACGCGAGTCCTTGGGTACTTGATTGCATGGGTGGTGCATGGGAATTTCATGAATGTGCATGGTTTACACATGGTGGTGTGATGATCCTGGGTGGAGGATTACTTATGGTGGGTCTACGGGCTTGCTAGTCGTGACACCGACAGAAGCTAGCAGTTAGAATCTAGACCGGTTGGGATGGACTCTTGGTGCTCACTTCCCAAGGACCCCTTCTGTGTTATGAAGACTCAGCATGATGAGAGCAGAACGCAGGGACTCCGCTGTGTGTTCTTAGCGTCGAGGCGTACATAGGCCTAGGTCTGGTAGTGTTCATACCCGCCTAGTAGTGGAGGAGCCCGTTCCACTGTCTCCGTCTGGCCACGACGTGAGGTGCCTAAGAGGTTAGCTACCCACGAAAAGTGGGAAGTACATGTCTATGTCGACATAGCAACTATGCATGGGTGAGTCATCCTATAATAATCATTGCATTGCATTCATCATTCATAATCATAGCATTGCACCGCATCGGGTCCATCATATAAATTAGTATGAGCTCTTTTATATGATGGGTTCCAATATGGAAACCTTAACTTATAAGTTTGTATGGGCATTCATATAGGTTAACATACGATATGAACTGCTTACTTCTGTGTTGTTTCACTACTTGCTTATACTCCGCCATTGTCATATTACCTGTTAGATGTACTTCTTATACTTTTGATACACTGCTGTAATTACATCTTTCCTTGTCACATGTTCTTGCTACTACTGACTATATTGCAGCTTTTCTTCATTCCCTTCCGCCCGGTGCCTTCGAGTCGTCGGGGGAGAGGATGTGAAGCCACTTAGTCTTTATGACTAATGGTTGTTACACCACTACTTTTAGGAGCAGCAACGTACTACACAGGAGGACAGCCCGGCCAGGGTGACAGTGTTGGTGACTACGATACCTTCGCTACCGTCAGTGGCAGATTTGAGTAGTGGATAGGACGTAGCCTTAGGGCAAGTTTATACTCTGATGATATACAGGAGCATGCTAGCTTCATGTCTTTTGTACTGTTTGGACATTATTACTAAATTGTGAATAAATGGCTTCTATTGTTCGATTATTGATGGGTTGGCATGATGGTATTGGAAATAGCCGGCAGGATAGGCGTCTTGTGGAGGGTGCTAGCCCATGAGCTGGCACCTCCGCAAGGAGGCTGTCCTGGGCATAGGACTCCCCTCGGTTGTGTCTTCATATGTGGAGGGGGCTAGCCCATGAGCTGGCACCTCCGCAGCTCAGACAAGCGAGCTCCACGATTCGAGTGTGCGTGCCTTGGGAACACCATCCGACCCTATTTATAGGCTCGGGGACCTGCCCGAACTGGCAAATGCTAAAATAATCGCTTTCCCGGGTACAGGAGAATCGGGCAGGGGGTGACGAGATACAGAAGAATAAATAAAGTGGACGCCACGCGGTCAGCGGCTTAACTTCCAATTTGTACTGGGCTTGAGTTGAGAAACTTTGGTTCGATCCAATTGGCAACCCGAGCGGTCTGCTAACCGAGACCGCAGCTTGCCTCTCTAGGACTTAAGCCCTGGCAATCTTCAGTGGCTGAGAGCGGTCTGACTCTTGGTGACCGTGTGGCTTGATTCGTTTGTCGGTCTGATCGGTTAATGTCTCAAACCACCTGGTCTAAAGGAGATGTTGTCTAGGTAGCGGTCTTCTAGGTAAACAGTTCTTTTTTACATGAGTCTTTTTCCGACCTTTGTTTTGTATCCGAAAGAGAACCAAAAAACGTTTCAACCGCTTTAAATGATGAATTTTGGTTTTTATCTATGAATGATTAACTAAATCAATTTGAACAGAATAAGGTTTGGAATTTAGTAGAGAGGCCATCTAATCATCCAGTTATAGGAGTCAAATGGATTTTCAAAAACAAACTAGATGGTGACTCTAAAATTACAAGGAATAAAGCTAGACTAGTTGCACAAGGGTATTCACAAATCGAAGGGGTAGATTTTGATGAAACTTTTGCACCTGTTGCTCGCCTAGAATCAATTAGAATATTTCTTGCATTTGCGAGTTTTAAAAGATTTACATTATTTCAAATGGATGTTAAAAGTGCATTTTTAAATGGGATTATAAAAGAAGAAGTTTATGTAGAACAACCCCCCGGTTTTGTGAATGAAAAATTTCCAAACCATGTGTATAAATTAGAGAAAGTACTTTATGGATTGAAGCAAGTGCCATGTACTTGGTATAATAGATTGACATTATTTTTGATAAAGCACGGTTATAAAATGGGAAGTGCAGATAATACACTCTTCATTAAGCATGTAGATAATGATTTGATTATATTGCAAATTTATGTTGATGACGTCATTTTTGGAGCCACTAATGAAGAGTTATGTAATGAAGTAATTTTAGTGATGAAAAATGAATTTGAAATGAGCTTGGTAGGAGAACTCACTTATTTTCTAGGATTTCAAATCTCACAAAAATAAGATGGTATATTTATTTGTCAAACTAAATATGTTTACGATATCCTTAAAAGATTTGGATTTGAAAACCTAAAACAAGATAATACACCAATGGGTGCATCATTAAAATTAGCAAAAATGAAGCCGGTATTTCTATTGATCAAACATTATATAGAGGAATGATTGGCTCATTGCTTTATTTTAGCGCATCTAGACCCGATATTATGTTTTCCGTTTGTTTATGTGCTAGATTTCAAGCTAACCCAAAAGAATCACATTTGAAAGCGGTTAAACGTATTTTTTGATATCTAATCGGAACATCTAGATTAGGCTTATGGTATCCTCATAATGATTGTTTTATTCTACACGGTTTTTCTGATTCGGACTATGCGGGATGTTCGTTAGATCGTAAGAGAACTAGTGGCACATGTCATTTTATAGGGTCTTCTCTCATATCATGGTCGAGTAGGAAACAGAATTTTGTTACCCTCTAAACCACAGAGGTCGAATATATCACCCTAGGTAGTTGTTGTGCACAAGCCTTGTGGATGAACCAAACGTTATAAGACTTTTGTGTTCATCTTGTTAGAACATGCGTTTCGCACTCCTCCGGTTTGATAATAACAAAGTCTCGTTTGTATTTGATTCTATTTTTATTAATGGTGTGCAGGTAACAGGTATGAGATGTTCACATTTCTGCTGGAGCTAAATTTGAATGTAGGAAAATTTCACTGTAGGAAAATTCCGACAGCTGATGTCGCCCAGGCGACAGCAGAGAAGTTACAACTACTTCCCTCCACGACAGCACGACGAAAGTCAGTTTTGAGCTGTCGGAAATCCGACAGCGATGTCGCCCAGGCGACAGCTCGGAGGTTTCAACAACTGCCCACGACACCACCACGACCGGCAGTTTTACGCTGTCGGAATTCCGACATCGATATCGCCTAGACGACAGCTCGGCGGTTACAGCAACTGCCCGCACGACGGCACTCCAGCGGCAGTTTAGCGCTGTTGGAAAATTCCGACAGTCGATGTCGCCCAGGCGACAGCGATTTTCTATAAATTGACTCCTTGTGTTCATGCATTCTATGAATTGAAAATTCCAAGTCCCTTCCTGAGTGCATACGAACCAGAGAGTTCCAGAACCTCTTCAACTCCCATTTGTGCAAAGAAGGATTGAAGATTGAAGACGAGATCGGGCGCGCTTCTACATCAACGATCATCTCGAGGCTTCAACCATCCATTCAGAGATCTGAATTTCTAGGGAGTTGTTCTTTTCATATTGTATTTTCATTTACACACATTTCATTTTGTATTGGTAGAGAAATCATCGTTTTGCGTGCGGCGTCTAAGTCTTTGCGTGGCTTAAGGGAAAATCGCTTCCTTGTGTGGAGCGTCCAAGTCCTTGCGTGGCTTGGTGGGAAATCGTGGCCTTGTGTGCTACGTCTAGATCTTGGGAAGATCTAGTGGATAGGCTTGGGCTTGGTCTTGGGAGAGACAAATGATAGCCTTCCGATCCTTGGGAGAAGGATTGGTAAACCAAAATTATTGTATTTTTTTATTATCATAATTGTTCCTTGATCTTATGCATTGTTAAGATCATTTTTTTATTGTATGCAAATTTCATGATAAATATAATTATGCTCTTTTCACTAATTGCAAATTTGTTTGCTTAAATCTTTATCTTAGAAATTTGTGTTTGGTTTAATACAAAAATTGCATTGGTTTAAAATTATTTATAAGTAACTTTTTAGAAAAGAGAAATCTGTTTAAAAAATTATTAAGTAAAAATTTATATTCTTAAACACACCCTTATTCACCCCCCCCCCCCCCCCCTCTAAGGGCGTCACACGAAAGGCAATTTTGAGCTGTCGGAAATCCGACAGCGATGTCGCCCAGGCGACAGCTCGGATGTTTCAACAACTGCCCACGACACCACCATGACCGGCAGTTTTGTGCTGTCGGAATTCCGACATCGATGTCGCCCAGGCGACAGCTCGGCGGTTACAGCAACTGCCCGCACGACGGCACTCCAGCGGCAGTTTAGCGCTGTCGGAAAATTCCGACAGTCGATGTCGCCCATGCGACAGCGATTTTCTATAAATTGACTCCTTGTGTTCGTGCATTCTATGAATTGAAAATTCCAAGTCCCTTCCTGAGTGCATGCGAACCAGAGAGTTCCAGAACCTCTTCAACTCCCATTTGTGCAAAGAAGGATTGAAGATTGAAGACGAGATCGGGCGTGCTTCTACATCAACGATCATCTCGAGGCTTCAACCATCCATTCAGAGATCTGAATTTCTAGGGAGTTGTTCTTTTCATATTGTATTTTCATTTACACACATTTCATTTTGTATTGGTAGAGAAATCGTCGTTTTGCGTGCGGCGTCTAAGTCCTTGCGTGGCTTAAGGGAAAATCGCTTCCTTGTGTGGAGCGTCCAAGTCCTTGCGTGGCTTGGTGGGAAATCGTGGCCTTGTGTGCTACGTCTAGATCTTGGGAAGATCTAGTGGATAGGCTTGGGCTTGGTCTTGGGAGAGACAATTGATAGCCTTCCGATCCTTGGGAGAAGGATTGGTAAACCAAAATTATTGTATTTTTTTATTATCATAATTGTTCCTTGATCTTAAGCATTGTTAAGATCATTTTTTTTATTGTATGCAAATTTCATGATAAATATAATTATGCTCTTTTCACTAATTGCAAATTTGTTTGCTTAAATCTTTATCTTAGAAATTTGTATTTGGTTTAATACAAAAATTGCATTGGTTTAAAATTATTTATAAGTAACTTTTTAGAAAAGAAAAATATGTTTAAAAAATTATTAAGTAAAAATTTATATTTTTAAACACACCCTTATTCACCCCCCTCTAAGGGCGTCACACGAAAGGCAGTTTTGAGCTGTCAGAAATCCGACAGCGATGTCGCCCAGGCGACAGCTCGGATGTTTCAACAACTGCCCACGACACCACCATGACCGGCAGTTTTGCGCTGTCGGAATTCCGACATCGATGTCGCCCAGGCGACAGCTCGGCGGTTACAGCAACTGCCCGCACGATGGCACTCCAGCGGCAGTTTAGCGCTGTCGGAAAATTCCGATAGTCGATGTCGCCCAGGCGACAGCGATTTTCTATAAATTGACTCCTTGTGTTCGTGCATTCTATGAATTGAAAATTCCAAGTCCCTTCCCGAGTGCATGCGAACCAGAGAGTTCCAGAACCTCTTCAACTCCCATTTGTGCAAAGAAGGATTGAAGATTGAAGACGAGATCGGGCGTGCTTCTACATCAACGATCATCTCGAGGCTTCAACCATCCATTCAGAGATCTGAATTTCTAGGGAGTTGTTCTTTTCATATTGTATTTTCATTTACACACATTTCATTTTTTATTGGTAGAGAAATCGTCGTTTTGCGTGCGGCGTCTAAGTCCTTGCGTGGCTTAAGGGAAAATCGCTTCCTTGTGTGGAGCGTCCAAGTCCTTGCGTGGCTTGGTGGGAAATCGTGGCCTTGTGTGCTACGTCTAGATCTTGGGAAGATCTAGTGGATAGGCTTGGGCTTGGTCTTGGGAGAGACAAGTGATAGCCTTCCGATCCTTGGGAGAAGGATTGGTAAACCAAAATTATTGTATTTTTTTATTATCATAATTGTTCCTTGATCTTAAGCATTGTTAAGATCATTTTTTTATTGTATGCAAATTTCATGATAAATATAATTATGCTCTTTTCACTAATTGCAAACTTGTTTGCTTAAATCTTTATCTTAGAAATTTGTGTTTGGTTTAATACAAAAATTGCATTGGTTTAAAATTATTTATAAGTAACTTTTTAGAAAAGAAAAATCTGTTTAAAAATTTATTAAGTAAAAATTTATATTTTTAAACGCACCCTTATTCACCCCCACCTCTAAGGGCGTCACACGAAAGGCAGTTTTGAGCTGTCGGAAATCCGACAGCGATGTCGCCCAGGCGACAGCTCAGATGTTTCAACAACTGCCCACGACACCACCATGACCGGCAGTTTTGCGCTGTCGGAATTCCGACATCGATGTCGCACAGGCGACAGCTCGGCGGTTACAGCAACTGCCCGCACGACGGCACTCCAGCGACAGTTTAGCGCTGTCGGAAAATTCCGACAGTCGATGTCGCCCAGGCGACAGCGATTTTCTATAAATTGACTCCTTGTGTTCGTGCATTCTATGAATTAAAAATTCCAAGTCCCTTCCCGAGTGCATGCGAACCAGAGAGTTCCAGAACCTCTTCAACTCCCATTTGTGCAAAGAAGGATTGAAGATTGAAGACGAGATCGGGCGTGCTTCTACATCAACGATCATCTCGAGGCTTCAACCATCCATTCAGAGATCTGAATTTCTAGGGAGTTGTTCTTTTCATATTGTATTTTCATTTACACACATTTCATTTTGTATTGGTAGAGAAATCGTCGTTTTGCGTGCGGCGTCTAAGTCCTTGCGTGGCTTAAGGGAAAATCGCTTCCTTGTGTGGAGCGTCCAAGTCCTTGCGTGGCTTGGTGTGAAATCGTGGCCTTGTGTGCTACGTCTAGATCTTGGGAAGATCTAGTGGATAGGCTTGGGCTTGGTCTTGGGAGAGACAAGAGATAGCCTTCCGATCCTTGGGAGAAGGATTGGTAAACCAAAATTATTGTATTTTTTTATTATCATAATTGTTCCTTGATCTTAAGCATTGTTAAGATCATTTTTTTATTGTATGCAAATTTCATGATAAATATAATTATGCTCTTTTCACTAATTGCAAACTTGTTTGCTTAAATCTTTATCTTAGAAATTTGTGTTTGGTTTAATACAAAAATTGCATTGGTTTAAAATTATTTATAAGTAACTTTTTAGAAAAGAAAAATCTGTTTAAAAATTTATTAAGTAAAAATTTATATTTTTAAACACACCCTTATTCACCCCCACCTCTAAGGGCGTCACACGAAAGGCAGTTTTGAGCTGTCAGAAATCCGACAGCGATGTCGCCCAGGCGACAGCTCGGATGTTTCAACAACTGCCCACGACACCACCATGACCGGCAGTTTTGCGCTGTCGGAATTCCGACATCGATGTCGCACAGGCGACAGCTCGGCGGTTACAGCAACTGCCCGCACGACGGCACTCCAGCGGCAGTTTAGCGCTGTCGGAAAATTCCGACAGTCGATGTCGCCCAGGCGACAGCGATTTTCTATAAATTGACTCCTTGTGTTCGTGCATTCTATGAATTGAAAATTCCAAGTCCCTTCCTGAGTGCATGCGAACCAGAGAGTTCCAGAACCTCTTCAACTCCCATTTGTGCAAAGAAGGATTGAAGATTGAAGACGAGATCGGGCGCGCTTCTACATCAATGATCATCTCGAGGCTTCAACCATCCATTCAGAGATCTGAATTTCTAGGGAGTTGTTCTTTTCATATTGTATTTTCATTTACACACATTTCATTTTGTATTGGTAGAGAAATCGTCGTTTTGCGTGCGGCATCTAAGTCCTTGCGTGGCTTAAGGGAAAATCGCTTCCTTGTGTGGAGCATCCAAGTCCTTGCGTGGCTTGGTGGGAAATCGTGGCCTTGTGTGCTACGTCTAGATCTTGGGAAGATCTAGTGGATAGGCTTGGGCTTGGTCTTGGGAGAGACAAGTGATAGCCTTCCGATCCTTGGGAGAAGGATTGGTAAACCAAAATTATTGTATTTTTTTATTATCATAATTGTTCCTTGATCTTAAGCATTGTTAAGATCATTTTTTTATTGTATGCAAATTTCATGAAAAATATAATTATGCTCTTTTCACTAATTGCAAATTTGTTTGCTTAAATCTTTATCTTAGAAATTTGTGTTTGGTTTAATACAAAAATTGCATTGGTTTAAAATTATTTATAAGTAACTTTTTAGATAAGAAAAATCTGTTTAAAAAATTATTAAGTAAAAATTTATATTTTTAAACACACCCTTATTCACCCCCCCCCCCCCCCTAAGGGCGTCACACGATCCAACAAGTGGTATCAGAGGCAGGTTACTCCAAAATGGTTTTACCACCGGGAGTAATGGCGCACAACGATCATGCGTTCGTTGAGGGGCAAGGCATAAGTAGACCACCTTTATTCACGGGCACAGACTATAATTATTGGAAAACACGTATGCGTTGTTTTCTAATTGCGCTAGATTTAGAATTCTGGAATATGGTAGAATCTAGTTACACTTCTCCAACATTTGTTGTAGGAGATGTAACTATGGTAAGCCCAAAGACAAGTGGGATGACAATGATAAATTAAAATGTAAGAACAATGCAAAAGCCATGAATGCTTTATTTTGCGCACTAGATCGCACTGAATTTAATAGAGTTTGTGCTTGTAATACTGCATTTGAAATTTGGAATCTGTTAGAAATCACTCATGAAGGTACTTCGCAGGTAAAGGATTCGAAGCTATTTCAACTGGAGTCTAAATTTGAAAGGTTCAAAATGGAGGTAGATGAAGAGATTGATACGATGTACACACGATTCACAAAAATTGTGAACGACTCAAAGGTGCTAGGAAAGGTGTTCTCAAATGGAGACTTAGTAAGGAAAATTTTAAGATCACTTCCCCCGAAGTTCAATCCTAAAGTGACTGCAATTTCCAAGTCACATGATCTTAAGACCTTACAATTGGAGAGCCTCATTGGGAACTTGAAAACTCATGAAGTTGAATTAAAAATTCAACAACAAGAGTATATGGATCCAAGGAAGAAGGGATTGGCTCTAAGATCTAAGAAGGAAGAAACTAGTGATTCTGAGGAGGAAGAAGAAGATGAGGAAAGTTTATTTGTTAGAAAATTTATGAAAAATCCAGAGAGGAGGAATTCGTTTAAGAAGTATTTTAAGAAGGAGACTTTTAGGAAGAAAAAAGGAAAGGAAGGCGATGAGGAGGAAGAGAGACCGCCACCAGAGTGCTATCACTGCAAGAAGTTAGGACACATCCGAAGCAAGTGTCCAAAGTACTTGAAAGAACTTAAAGAAAAGAAGCACAAAGGGTCGAAGAAGGTGTTGAAGGCGGAAACATGGGATGATACTACTTCTGAGGATGCAAGCAGTTCAGACTCAAGTAAAGAAGAGGAGGCCAACATGTGCTTAATGGGAAAGAGCGTCATATCTGATGACGAATGCAGTGTCCAAAGCGACACTGAGGTAACTCCTCCAACCTACGATGAATTATTTTCTGAATTTGTAAAGACTTGCAAATTTTTTGAAAAAAGTTTAAAAGATAATGATCTTCTTAAATCTAAAAATGAAATTTTGCTTAAAGAAAACAAAAAATTGTTAAATGAAATTAAGACTATTGGAAAAAGAGATATTTCTTGCCAAGAGTGTGATCACTTTATGGGAAGAATTAAAGAACTTGAAGAATCTCTTTCCAAATCTCATTCTACAATAAAACTTCTTACTAAAAAGAATGAGATTTTATAGAGAGATCTGAAATCTTCAATTTCCAAAATCCATGAGGGAAAGAAATCTTTTGAACGTAGATGTGTAAATCTGGTATCCGAAAATACAAAAATGAGAAACCAGATTCATGACTTAACACTAGCCATGAAAAAATTTGGAATGGGCCGAAGATCACTGGATATGATCTTAGGATACCAACGCCATGGATCTGGAAGGTTTGGACTCGGATACATGTCAGGAAGCTGTCGCCCGGCGACAACCACTGTCGCCGGCGACAGTGAAAAGTCCAGAAAATCTACTTTTAAAAATTCTAGAGTTAATGAATTGTCAAATACTGCATCCTCATCCAGTAAAAGTCCAGAAAAGTTATACTCTTCTAAATACATTACATGTGCCAAATGCAATAGATTTGGCCACACTACGGACTCTTGCTGGAAGGAAGGAAAAAGTAAAATTAAACAAATCTGGGTGCCTAAGGCAACCTATATTATGGGTGGAACCACTTGGGTAACTAGATCTTTACTCACCTCTTCTTTCTAGGTGTGTTGGCAGGCTAAGGACAAAGAAGACGTGTGGTACTTGGACTCGGGTTGTTCAAAACACATGACGGGCAATAAAGATAAGTTCCTTAGCCTGGAGATGAAGAAAGGAGGAGTTGTTACATTCGGAGACAATGGAAAAGGAAAAATCATCGGCATCGGAGTTGTGGGTAATGAAATTTTTTCAATTTCAAATGTTCTATTTGTAGAAGGATTAAAGCATAATTTGATTTCTATTAGTCAATTATGTGATAAGGGTTTAAATGTTTTATTTGAATCTTCTACAAATTTATGCAAAATTATTAATTCCAAAACAAATGAAATTATTTTTACCGCACCTAGATGTCATAATGTATATATGATTAAATTTCTTGATTTTTCAAATTCTACCTTAAAATGTTTTTTATCAAAAAATGATGAATTAGATTTATGGCATAGGCGACTTGGACATACTAGTGCTAAGTTAATTGCAAAACTTTCAAAAGATAAATTAATTAAAGGTTTACCATTGTTAAATGGAAATTTATCTTCTTCGCTATGTGTGCCTTGCCAAAAAGGAAAATTTTTAAAATCATCTTTCAAAAGTAAAAACATTATTTCTACTACTAGGCCACTTCAATTAATACATATGAATTTATTTGGGCCAATTGGAATTTCTAGCTTAGGAGGTAGAAAATACACATTTGTATTGATTGATGATTATTCTCGTTTTTGTTGGACTTTATTTCTAACCTCCAAATCCAATGCATTTTCAGAATTTTCAAAATTATGTTTGCGTATTCAAAATGAATTTGAGTTAAAAATTAAACACATACGATCGGATCATGGAGGAGAATTTGAAAATGAAAAGTTTATTTCTTTTTGTACGGAGTTAGGAATTAAACATGAATTTTCTGCTCCACGCACACCACAGCAAAATGGTGTAGTGGAGAGGAAAAATAGAACTCTTCAAGAGTTAGCCCGTACGATGCTATCTGAATTTAAATTACCAAAATCTGTTTGGGCTGAAGCGGTTAGTACGGCATGTTATGTAATTAATAGAGTAATGTTTCGCCCTATTTTAAAATTAACTCCTTATGAATTAATTTTTAATAAACAACCAAATGTTTCTTATTTCAAAGTTTTTGGTTGTAAATGTTTTATTATGAATTCTAAAAATTCCTTAGGAAAATTTGATGAAAAATGTGATGAAGGTATTTTTATTGGCTATTCTTCAACTAGTAAAGCTTATAGGATTTTTAATAAAAGAACAAAAATAGTTGAAGAATCTATTCATGTTAGGTTTGATGAGTTTGCTTCATGTGTAGAAAAGAAAATTACAGGAGAAGATGAAACCCTTCCTTCGGTGGAGAATGATGATGAAGAACTTGGAGAAAATGAAGAAGAAAAAGAAGAAGAAAGAGAAGGAGAAAGAGAAGAACAAGATAGAGAAGAAGAAGAAAGAGAAGAATATGTGCCTCCAAGTGAATTGAAATTTTCAAAGGATCATCCAAAGGAGCTTATCATTGGAGATCCGCAAAAAGGGGTTAGTACTCGTTCATCGTTACATGTTTTATTATCAAACCTTTATTTTGTCTCTGAAATAGAACCAAAAGATGTTTCTACCGCTTTAAATGATGAATTTTGGTTTTTAGCTATGAATGAAGAACTTAATCATTTTGAACGTAATAAGGTTTGGAATCTTGTAGAACGACCCAAAAATCATCCTGTCGTTGGAGTTAAGTGGATTTTCAAAAATAAATTGGATAGTGAATATAGAATTATTAGAAATAAAGCCAGATTAGTTGCAAAAGGTTATGCACAAATTGAAGGGGTAGATTTTGATGAAACTTTTGCACCCGTAGCAAGATTAGAAGCGGTTAGGATATTTCTTGCATTTGCTTGTCTTAAAAGATTTAAATTATATCAAATGGATGTCAAAACCGCATTTTTAAACGGGTATATAAAAGAAGAGGTTTATGTAGAACAACCCCCTGGCTTTATAAATGAGAAATATCCAAATTATGTTTATAAATTAGATAAAGCGCTTTATGGATTAAAACAGGCGGCTCGTGCTTGGTATGATCGATTAACTCAATATTTGTTAAAGCACGATTATAAAATAGGTAGTGCTGATTCTACACTCTTCATTAAGCAAATTGATCATGATTTAGTTATTTTGCAAATTTATGTTGATGCTATTATTTTTGGAGCCACTAATGAAGAGTTGCGTAATGAAGTAGTTCAAATTATGAAAAATGAATTTGAAATGAGTATGGTTGGAGAACTTTCATATTTTCTAGGTTTTCAAATTACACAAAAACATGATGGTATTTTTATATGTCAAACCAAATATATTCATGATATGTTAAAAAGATTTGGATTTGAAAATCTTAAGCATGCAAACACTCCTATGAGTACTTAACTAAAATTAGGAAAAGATGAAAGTGGTGTTTTAATTGAACAAACCCTTCATAGAAGTGTGATAGGGTCTTTATTGTATTTAACCGCATCTAGACCTGACATTATGTTTGTCGTATGTTTATGTGCTAGATTTCAAGCTAATCCTAAAGAATCACATTTAAAAGCGGTGAAACGCATCTTTAGATATCTTATAGGAACATCTAAATTAGGATTATGGTATCCTCATAATGATTCCTTTATTTTACATGGTTTTTCGGATTCCGATTATGCCGGATGTTCTTTAGATAGGAAAAGCACTAGTGGCACTTGTCATTTTATCGGCCCTTCACTTATTTCATGGTCGAGTAGGAAACAGAATTCTGTTGCCCTCTCTACTACCGAGGCCGAATATATTGCACTAGGTAGTTGTTGTGCCCAAGCTCTTTGGATGTCACAAATGTTAGAAGATTTTGGCATGCAACAAAGTAGTGTAGAATTAAAGTGTGACAATAAAAGTGCTATAGACTTAACTAACAATCCCGTATTACATTCTAGATCTAAGCATATAGATGTCCGACATCATTTTATAAGGGATCATATTAAGAAGGGAAATATAAAAATAAATTTCATAGGAACGGATTCACAACTAGCAGATATATTCACTAAACCGTTACCGGATTCCCATTTTTCTATGCTTAGGCTAGAATTGGGAATCCTAGACATTTCACAATGAATATATCACTACTTCAAAACATATAAATTTAAAAAAAAATCATCACAAAACTTATACATTTTAAAAAGAAAAACTAAAATATTAAATCAAACCATAGAATTTGAAATGACTTAACAAAGATTCACACATCATTAATATTACATAAAATTTGTTCCATAAAACAGTAGAATTCAACAAAAGTTTAAGTTCATTAACAGAATACGAAATCTGAAGAAGTTCACTGTCGCCCAGGCGACAGTGGATGTCGGAAAATTCCGACATCAATCAGAAGTAGCACCCTGATAAAAACTACTCAGAATCCTCATTACCAGCCCCGCTGCTCTCTGGACAGTCTTCTGGAGGTCCTCGTCTTACGGCCTTACCACGTCGAGTCCGCCTCACCGATTGGCGTGGCGGTTCTTCATTTGGAATTTGCCATTCGGCCGCTTCCTCCAGAGTTGGCTTTAACTTCAGACCTTTCACAAGAAATTTCATGAACTTCTGCATTCTACTACGATCCTTCTTCACTTCTTTCTTGTGATCCTCTAGTGAATCACGTAAATCATCAATAGACTCTCGAAGTGATCCTGCCCTAGGCATTGGAGGCTCTCTAATCTCAATTCCAGGATGGGCCTTTTTATGCATCTTCTTCACTTTCATAGTACCCGTATAATATATCTCCGGATAACAATCATCAAAATACGAATCTTGAGCTATCCATCCATACTTCTTATATAGTATACGCTGAATTATCGCCCCCATTGGCAGCGTATGAACCTTCACCCATTTTGGATGCTTTAATCTAAACGCATACCGAATCTGGGAGAGTATGAAGTCCGCCACATCAAAAGGTTCCTCCTCCATAATAAAGTAAGTAATGAGGGTCAACTGAGCCGTGATACTCCTTGTATCTCCACTCTTTAACATGACTGTGTTCCTTAATATATCTTGAACTAAATATGCATCCGGAGTGAGTGACGTAACTTCAGTGGTTAGGGTCTTCTTTTGACTCCCATGTAAACTCATGTTTACAACGGTCCAATCTCTATCTTTTCTATAACTCTCCACTATATCCGGCATATTTTCACTCATCAGTAGTCTGAATTCCTCTCTTAGATCAACATGTGTTATTTCCACATGTTGACCCTGGATTCTTGATCTAACTCCCCCATCCAATTCAGTGAAATTTGGGTCTTCCAAATGGTTATAAAATTCTCGAATCAAAAAGGATGAAAATGAATCTGCTATGATTATTGAAAGTATACCTGCATTCGCAAGCCGATCATAGATATGATCGTGCTTCGGCGAATCAAATTCAACATATTTCGCTACTCCAACTATGGCTTTCTCCACCCCAGGAAAAACTTGATACGAACTATGCGCATCTTCAGAGGTACTCCTTCGCGCTTTAGAACTGGAAGCCATTCTGCAAATAACATATCAAAAATGGATTAAACATGTGCTGTGCACTGGAACACTGTCGCCCAGGCGACAGTGACTGTCGGAAAATTCCGACAGTACCTCGGTGAACTTCTCTCGAAATTTTGTACATACACTTCCAGATCTACTCAAAATCAAGTTTATTTCAACATCAAGTTTAAAAAAAAAAAATTTCAAATCTACATCTTCTCCATATCCTTTACTATTCATCATCTTCAACCCTCTTCCAAAAGGCAAATCCTCCATTTTGAAAAATAAACTATGTACAAATGCAAACCTTCAACCATGAAAATCACAAAATCAAAACATCTTTCACCAAGATCCAACAAGATCCACTTGCTTTAGCCTAGATCTACACTTTTAAAACACAAAACTTCAAAGATCTACACCATTCATCCATAGTAAAATGAAAACCACATTTTCCTTCTTCTCTACTTTCTAAAATAAAAAATCCCTAAAAACTTTTGAGTCAAAACACTTAAAAATCCAAAAACCATACCTTAGATCTAGGATGTCGCCGAACTCCGACAGCTTCCTCTCGCCCTTAACTCCAGGAAATGATGCACAATAGGGTTTGACTCGGTCCAAAGCCGTATTTATATTTTTGGCTGTCGCCCAGGCGACAGTGACTGTCGGAAATTTCCGACAGCTCCCGATTTGATTAATCTTCAGTTTTTGGTCCCTTTGATGCTTTACAATAGTTGTATGTCCTTATTAATGCTACAACTCATGAATTGATGCCAAACCATGTTCTTTTTATTTTAACAAATAGCTCTTACATGATAATATGATTTCATTTCCAAGCTATCATCGTAATTGACACTCCTACTTAGTTGTTTAGAACATTGGAAATTGTTTTCGCATGCCTCTAAGTATGAAAAATTGTTTATATATCATAATGCACTATCACGTTCACTTCTTTTGATCAATACGTATGTCTTTTTATTTAATATATACATGAATCATATTTGCTTTAACATAATAAAATAGCACTTCATAAATACAACTTTCAACCTTGATTTGTTAGCACAATAAAATATACACCATCTTTTGCGATTCAAGTGAATTCGGAGATCCTTGGTCAATTAAAAAATTATTAATATCTCAAAATTAAGATATCACAAAATATGTGATAAAAAAATAAGGTTAAAATTAAAGACAAGGATACTCCACCAAGCACTACTTACCCTCCTAATAAGTCTTAATGAGCATTGTGAGGCTAAGCACCTTGGAAAGAATTGTAAAGTGTCTTGTGTAAAAGAAAAATGGTTTGTTATTCTTCTTGTGCTATATCTTCAACGTAAAAGTTGACTTTATATGCTTATATTATGTTCTCCATTTCATGATCATGTACATTAAATAACTTCATATGTTTGATCTAAGTATCACATGTACACATCATTATGTTATATAAACATTCATCTCACGAGAATTGGACCGAAAATATTCCAAATTTCTATCCACTATTGTGTCTTTCTATGATACTTTCAAATGAACTTAATCATGTTTAAGTTATTTTATTTTCTTACTTCATATGGCTATACCGTCTCTTCATGAGTTTATTCATACTATGGCATATACCTATTATTTCATGAACTTCAATCATTTCCATCAAAGTGCTTCCGCTTACTCTTCATTTCTACATCCTATATCTTTTCCCTTAAGAACTACTCCTTTATCTCATATTACCTTTTGCTAATACCAAAAGGGGGAGAATTATAGGTATATTCAAGAAATCTCAAATATATTACACCTAAATATTCCACCTAACCAATACATCATTTCAACTTACTTTAACATTTAGGGAGAGCATACATTTAGGGGGAGCATACATTTAGGGGGAGCATTCATTTAGGGGGAGCTTTCATTTAAGGGGAGATTATTTATTTTAAGAGAAATATATCATGTTATTTCTGTGCACACACCAAATGTTAAAATCAACAATCTAAATAGACATGATTTCTTTTTATATGAATTTGTTATTATCAAAAGGGGGAGATTTTTGGAGCATGCGTTTCGCACTCCTCCGGTTTGATAATAACAAAGTCCCGTTTGTATTTGGTTCTATTTTTATTAATGGTGTGCAGGTAACAGGTATGAGATGTTCACATTTCTGCTGGAGCTAAATTTGAATGTAGGAAAATTTCACTGTAGGAAAATTCCGACAGCTGATGTCGCCCAGGCGACAGCAGAGAAGTTACAACTACTTCCCTCCACGGCATCACGACGAAAGGCAGTTTTGAGCTGTCGGAAATCCGACAGCGATGTCGCCCAGGCGACAGCTCGAAGGTTTCAACAACTGCCCACGACACCACCACGACTGGCAGTTTTGCGCTGTCGGAATTCCGACATCGATGTCGCCCAGGCGACAGCTCGGCGGTTACAGCAACTGCCCGCACGACGGCACTCCAGCGGCAGTTTAGCGCTGTCGGCAAATTCCGTCAGTCGATGTCGCCCAGGCGACAACGATTTTCTATAAATTGACTCCTTGTGTTCGTGCATTCTATGAATTGAAAATTCCAAGTCCCTTCCTGAGTGCATACAAACCAGAGAGTTCCAGAACCTCTTCAACTCCCATTTGTGCAAAGAAGGATTGAATATTGAAGACGAGATCGGGCGCGCTTCTACATCAACGATCATCTCGAGGCTTCAACCATCCATTCAGAGATCTGAATTTCTAGGGAGTTGTTCTTTTCATATTGTATTTTCATTTACACACATTTCATTTTGTATTGGTAGAGAAATCATCATTTTGCGTGCGGCATCTAAGTCCTTGCGTGGCTTAAGGGAAAATCGCTTCCTTGTGTGGAGCGTCCAAGTCCTTGCGTGGCTTGGTGGGAAACCATGGCCTTGTGTGCTATGTCTAGATCTTGGGAAGATCTAGTGGATAGGCTTGGGCTTGGTCTTGGGAGAGATAAGTGATAGCCTTCCGATCCTTGGGAGAAGGATTGGTAAACCAAAATTATTGTATTTTTTTATTATCATAATTGTGCCTTGATCTTAAGCATTGTTAAGATCATTTTTTTATTGTATGCAAATTTCATGATAAATATAATTATGCTCTTTTCACTAATTGCAAATTTGTTTGCTTAAATCTTTATCTTAGAAATTTGTGTTTGGTTTAATACAAAAATTGCATTGGTTTAAAATTATTTATAAGTAACTTTTTAGAAAAGAAAAATCTGTTTAAAAATTATTAAGTAAAAATTTATATTTTTAAACACACCCTTATTCACCCCCCCCCCCCCCCCCTCTAAGGGCGTCACACGATCCAACACATCTAAATAACATAGAATTAAAGTGTGACAACAAGAGTGCTATAGATCTCACAAACAATCTCGTACATCATTTTAGATCTAAATATATTGATGTCCGACATCATTTCATTAGAGATCATATTAAGAAGGAACATGTTAAAATTAGCTTTATATGAACTGAATCAGAACTTGCCGACATTTTTACCAAACCTCTACCCGATGCACATTTTCATATCCTTAGGTTAGAATTAGGTGTCTTAGAAATGTCACTATAATCCTTATAAAAAGCTATCAAAATTATCTTATGTACTTTGTTATATTTGTTTGCATTTTTTTAAAAAAATTTAAAGATCAATAAAAATGTAAAAACTATTGACAAACCACCAAAACATGCTAAAAGAGCCTTCATATCAACTTCATAATGTCTGAAATTTCAACTGTAAGAAGGCCTATTTATATTACAAATGAATCATGAAAAAGATTTTTTAAAAAGTCAAAAATTGGAGTTCTGTCTCGGCGTTAAGAAGCGAATGTCTGGCGTTAGCCTCTATGCTCAATTTTTTTTCTTTTTCTTTTATGTTTTATTGAAAAAATTTTGGTATTTTTTTATTGCAGTATTTTGTTTTAATTTTTTTTAAAAGGTTTTCTATTTTTGGTTGATTATTACTTCTAAAAGTTAAAAACAATTTTTTTATATGCTTAAATGTTTAATTCAAGGATGATTATATATATTGCTTAAGGATTCTTTACAATGTTTAATTTAAACCTTCAAGTTTCTTAAAAACATTGTTTTGATTTTATCATGCCTTGAATATCATCTTAAAATGTGCAAAAAATTTTGATTATAGATTACATGTGTAGAAACATTTTTACATGCCTCTAAGTTTGAGTAAAGTTTTTATCTTTGATAATGATTTTCTCACTTACACCTTTTTGTTAATATACATGTGTTTTAAATCTTATTGCAAAATTGTGTAGTATAAGAACTTATTTTGAATCTCATAAATAATTTACCTACACAACATTGAATTCTTTCTTGAATTCTTTGTTTTTCATGCACTTGTGATTAGAGAAATGTGGTATATAAAATAAAATTTCTATGTTTGCAAAAATAAGTGAATTCGGAGTCCTTAGTCACTAAACTAAAAAGCAAATAATGAATGACAAGGTTAACTCGACCAAGCACTAATCACCCTCCTGATAAATCTTAATGAGCATTGTGAGGTTGAGCACCTTGGAAAGAATTGTAAAGTGTCTTGTGCAAACAAAATTTTCACCACTTCTCTTTAAAAATAAAAATAAAAAAATATATGTGCATTGAAATTTGTGGAAGTAAAGTTGTTTATGTTCAATTCAAGTTATGTTCTTACATTGTTGGATCTTGTGGCGCCCTTAGAGGGGGGGGGGGGGGGGTGAATAAGAGCCTTTTTAAATTATGATTTTTTACTTAAGAATTTTTAAAATGAATTTTGCTTTTCTAAAAATCACTTATAAAAATTTTCAAACTATGAAAATTTTAAATTAATTCAAACACAAATTTCTAAGTTAAAGATTAAGCAACCAAATTTGCAATTAAAGAAAAAGACATAATAAATTTTTTAATCATGAAATTCACATACAATAAAAATGATCTTAACAATGCTTAAGATCAAGGCACAAATATGATAATAAACTTTTAATAATTTGTGTTTACCAATCCTTCTCCCAAGGATCGGAAGGCTATCACTTGTCTCTCCCTAGACCAAGCCCAAGCCTATCCTCTAGATCTTCCCAAGATTTAGACGTAGCACACAACGCCACGATTTCCTACCAAGCCACGCAAGGACTTGGACGCTCCGCACAAGGAAGCGATTTTCCCCTAAGCCACGCAAGGACTTAGACGTCACGCACAAGGAGACGATTTCCCTACCAATATAAAGTGAAATATATATAAATGAAAATACAAAATGAAATGAAGAACTCCCTAGAAATTCAGATCTCTGAAAGGAAGGTTGAAGCCTCGAGATGATCATTGATGTAGAAGCGCGTCCGTTCTCATCTTCAATCTCAAACATTCTAAGCACAAATGGGAGTTGATGAGGTTCTGGAGCTCTCTGGTTCGTATGCACTCAGGAAGGAACTTAGAATCTTCAAAGCTTGGAATGCACGAACAAAACAAACCAATTTATAGTTTTTCACTATCGTCGGGGCGACATCGCTGTCGGAATTCCGACAGCGCCAAACTGTCGTTCGTCGTGCTGTCGTGCGAGCTGTTGCTGTAACTTCTGGCCTGTCGTCTAGGCGACATCGCTGTCGGAATTCCGACAGTGCCAAACTGCTGTTCGTCGTGCTGCCGTGCGGGCAGTTGCTGTAACTTCTCTCTTGTCGCTTGGGCGACAGTAGATGTCGGAAAATTCCGACATTGAAATTCTTCATACAGTCAAATTGAGCTCCAATAAGAATTGTGAACATCTCATACCTGTTACCTGCACACCATCAATAAAAGTAGAATCAAATACAAACGGGATTTTGTTATTATCAAACCGGAAGAGTGCGAAATGCATGCTCCAACAATCTCCCCCTTTTGATAATAACAAATCCGCATATAAAGAAATCATGTCTATTTAGGTTGTTGTTTTTAACATATGGTGTGTGCACAAAAATAACATGATATATTCCTCTTAAATGTAAGCTCCCCCTAGATGAATGATCCCCCTAAATGTTATAGTAAGTTGAAATGATGTATTGTTTAGGTGGAAGATTTAGGTGGAATTGTTCTTATTGTTCTTTGATTTCTTGAATATACTTATAATTCTCCTCCTTTTGGTATTAACAAAAGTTAATTTGAAATGAATGAGTAGTTCTTAAGGGAAGAGATAGGATGTAGAAAATAAGAGTAGGCGGAAGCACTTGTGTTAAAAATGATTGAAAGTCTTGAAATAATAGTAATATGTCATAATATTGAATAAACTCATGAAGAGATGGTATTGCCATATGAAGTAGTAGAATAAAAGAAAACAACTTAAACATGATTAATGTCATTTTAAAGTATCATAGAAAGACACAATTGTGTATAGAAATTTGGAATCTTTTCGGTCCAATTCTCATGAGATGAAGGTTTATATAACATAATGATGTGTACAAGTGTTGCTTTGATCAAACATATGGAATTATTTAAGTTACATGATCATTGGAGTAGAAAACATAATATAAGCATATAAAAACAACTTTGACCTTGAAGATATAGCACAATAAGAATATAATACCATTTTTTTCTTTTGCACAAGACACTTTACAATTTTTTCCAAGGTGCTCAACCTCACAATGCTTATTAAGACTTATCAGGAGGGCAAGTAGTGCTTGGTGGAGTATCCTTGTCCTCAATTTAAACTTTTTATTGATCATATATTTTGTGATATCTTAGCTTTGTAGTTTGTATAGATATTTATTTTTAATTGACCAAGGATCTCCGAATTCACTTGAACCGCAAAAGATGGTGTATATTTGGTTGTGCTAACAAATCAAGCTTGAAAGTAGTATTTATGAAATGCTATTGTATTATGTTAAAGCAAACATGATTCATGTATATATTAAATAGAAAGACATATGTATGAATCAAAAGAAGTGAACGTGATAGCTCATTATTAATATAAACAATTTCTCATACTTAGAGGCATGCGAAAACAATTTCCAATAGTCTAAACCACTTAGCGGAAGTGTCAATACTATGATAGAGCGGAAATGAGACCATAAATCATGTAAATATCCATTTTTAAAAAATAGAAAGCACATGGTTTGGCATCAATTCATGATTTGTGGCATTAATAATGACATATAACTAGTGTAGAGTATCATAGAGACCAAAATTGAAGATTAATCAAATTTGGGAGCTGTCGGAATTTTCCGACACTCACTGTCGCCTGGGCGACAGCTAAAAGTATAAAAACGGGTAAAAACCGAGTCAAACTCGATTGCACCTCATTTTCTGGACTGGAAGGCGAGAGGAAAGTGTCGGAGTGCGGCGACAACCCTAGATCTAAGGAACTTGGATTTTTCAAGTTTTGTTTAAAATTTTTCAAATTTTTTTGTGATTGTGATATTTGTCTTGGTTTTCATTGAGTTTTTGTGAAGAAAGAAAAAAATGTAGAAGTTTTAGGAGATCTAGACATTTTAGATTTTGGTGTTCAAAAGAGGGTTTAGATCTTGTGATGTTGATATAGAGAAATAAAAATTAGAACTTTGAATTTTTTGTTTTTATAGGAAGAAGATGATGAATAGGTTTTTTTTTGTTTAACTTTGAATCTTGTGGTTTTTTTTGGTTATAGGAAGAAGATGATGAATAGTGTTCTTGAATAAAAACTTTAACAGAAATATAGCTTGATTTTAAGTAGATCTGGAAGTCTATGCTTAAAAAAACATATATTAAAAAAAATCTCACTGGATTACTGTCGGAATTTTCGGACAGTCAATGTCTCCTGGGCGACATCGTTCCAGTGCACAGAACAGTGATTAACTTTAATTTTGTTTTGTTATGTTTGCAGAATGGCTTCCAGTTCTAAGGCACGTAAGAGTATATCTGAAGATGCGCATAGTTCATATCAAGTATATCTGGGGATTGAGAAAGCAATAATTAAAGTTTCAAAATATGTAGAATTTGACTCTCCTAAGCACGACCATATCTATACTCGTCTTGCTAATGCAGGTATATTATCAGTAATTTCAGTAGATATGTTCTCATCTTTCTTGATCCTAGAGTTTTACAATCATTTGGAAGACCCTAAATACACTGAATTGGATGGGGGAGTGCGATCGAGAATCCAAGGTCAACAAGTGGAAATAACACATGTTGATCTTAGAGATGAATTTGGTATTCTTATGAATGATCATATGCCAGACATAGTAGAAAGCTATAGAAAGAACAGAGATTGGACTCTTGTAAACATGAGATTACATGGAAGTCAAAAGAGGACGCTAATCACGGAAGTCTCTTCACTCACTCCTGATGCCTATTTAGTCCAATACATATTAAGGAACACGGTCATGCTAAAAAGTGGTGATACAAGGAGTATCACATCACAGTTGACGTTGTTTACATATTTTATTATAGAGGAGGAACCCTTCGATGTAGCGGACCTCATCCTTGCCCAGATTCGTTATGCTTTTAGATTAAAACAACCAAAATGGGTGAAGATTCATACTTTGCCAATGAGGGCTATAATTCAACGTATTATATATAAGAAGTATGAATGGATAAGTCAAGATTCATACTTAGATGATTGTGTTCCTGAGATATACTATACGGGTACCATGAAAGTGAAGAAGTCTCATAAAAAGCCTCATCCTGGAATAGAGATTAGAGAGCCTACAAATCCTAGAGGAGGATCACTATGAGAGTCTATAGATGATCTTCGTGATTCATTTGAAGAGCACAAGAATGAAGTGAAGAAAGATCGCAGTAGACTGCAGAAATTTATGAAATTTCTGGTGAAGGGACTGAAGTTAAAGCCTACTCCTGAAGAAGCGGCCGAATGGGAAATCCCAGATGAAGAACCGCCACGCCAATCGGTTAGGCGGACTCGACGTGGAAAGGCTGTAAGACGTGGATCTTCAGAAGACTGTCCAGAAAGTAGCGGGGCTGGATATGATGATTCTGAGTAGTTTCCAGCAGGTTGCTGCTTCTGACTGATGTCGGAATTTTCTGACACTCACTGTCGCCTGGGCGACAGTGAACTTTCCTAGATTTCATTTTCTGTGTACTGAACTTAATCTTGTGTTTATTTCTAATGTTTTTCTGGAACAATTTGTATGAATGATTAATGATGTGAGAATTTTTGTTAAGTCATTCAAATTCTATGTTTTGATTTAAAAATGATATTTTTCCATTGTTCTTTATCTTGTGAAACTTGATTTGTCATATTGGATATGCTTAGTTTGAAATATCTAGGATTCCTAATTCAAGCCTTAGCATTGAAAACCGGGAATCCGGTAATGGTTTTGTGAATATATCGGCTAGTTGATTATCCGTTCATATGAAGGAAATTTTAATCTGATTATTTTTAATGTGGTCTCTTATAAAATGATGCCTAACATCAATATGTTTAGACCTAGAGTGATGAACCGGGTTGTAAGTTAAATCAATTGAACTTTTGTTATCGCACCATAGCTCTATAGTTTGTTGTTTAATGTTAAAGTCTTCTAAAGTTTGTTTCATCCAAAGAGCTTGTGCACAACAACTACCAAGTGCAATGTATTCGGCCTCGGTGGTTGAGAGGGCAACAGAATTCTGTTTCCTACTCGACCATGAAATGAGTAAAGGGCCTAAAAAGTGACAAGTGCCACTAGTGCTTTTCCTATCTAGTGAACAACCGGCATAATCAGAATCAGAATAGCCAAAAAGAGTAAAATCATCGTTATGAGGATACCACAAACCAAATTTAGATGTGCCAATTAAATATCTAAAAATTCTTTTTACCACTTTTAAATGTGATTCTTTGGGATCGGCTTGAAATCTAGCACATAAGCAAACTGAAAACATAATATCCGGTCTAGAAGCAGTCAAATATAAAAGTGAACCTATCATGCCGCTATATAAAGTTTGATCTATAGATATTCCATTTTCATCTTTTCCTAATTTTAAAGATACACTCATAAGAGTATTTGCTTGTTTGAGATTTTCAAATCCAAATCGTTTTAAAACATCATGAATATATTTTGATTGGTTAATAAAAATTCCATCATGTTTTTGAACAATTTGAAATCCTAAGAAATATTTAGATTCTCCTACCATACTCATCTCAAATTCACTTTTCCATCATTTTTACAACATAATTACACAACTCTTCATTAGTGGCTCCAAAAATAATATCATCAACATAAATTTGTAAAACAATTAAATCATCATCAACTTGCTTAATGAAGAGTGTACAATCAACACCACCCATTTTAAAACCATTTTGTAATAAATATATAGTCAATCTATCATACCATGCTCGTGGTGCTTGTTTAAACCATACAAAGCTTTTAGCAATCTATATACGCGATTAGGAAATTTTTCATTTATAAATCCTGGGGGTTGTTCAACATAAACTTCTTCTTTAATCAACCCATTTAAAAATGCAGTTTTAATATCCATTTGCAACAATTTGAATTTTTATGACTAGCAAATGCAACAAAAATTCTAACTGCTTCCAATCGTGCTACGGGTGCAAATGTTTCATCAAAATCTACCCCTTCAATTTGATTATTTCCTTTCGCTACAAGCCTAGCTTTGTTTCTAGTGACCCTAGAGTCACTATCTAATTTATTTTTGAAAACCCATTTGACTCCTACCACAGGATGATCACTATGTCTATCTACAAGAATCCAAACTTTATTTCTTTCAAATTGGTTAAGTTCTTCATTCATAGCTAGAAACCAAGATTCATCATTTAAAGCGGTGACAACATCTTTTGGTTCTATATTTAAGACAAAACATAAATTTGAAAAACTTTTATGTAAACTAGAACGTGTACGTACCCCACTTAATGGTTCTACAATAACAAATTCTTGTGGATGATCTTTTGAGAACCTTAGCTCGTTTGGAGGTACATATCCTTGTTCTTCTTCTTCTTCACCATCTTTTTCGTCCTCTTTCTCTACTTTTTCTTCATCATCATCATCATTTTTCCTCAGATTTTGTTCCACATCTTCTTCATTTTTCTCATTACCTGCAACTTTAGTATTTTCTACACAAGAAATGTTTTCGTCAAATTTTACATGAATAGTTTCTTCAACCACTTTAGTACGTTTATTATAAACTCTATAGGCCTTGCTTGTTGAAGAATAACCAATGAAAATTCCTTCATCACATTTTTCATCAAATTTACCTAAGTTATCTTTTGTATTCAAAATAAAGCATTTACAACCAAAAACTTTAAAGATACATTTGGTTTTCTTTGAAAATAAATTTCATAAGGAGTTAATTGTAATGTAGGACGAATCATGACACGATTAATAATATAGCATGCAGTACTAACCGCTTCGGCCCAAAAATATTTTGGCAATTTAAATTCACAAAGCATAGTACGTCCTAATTCTTGAAGTGTTCTATTTTTCCTCTCCACTACACCATTTTGCTGTGGTGTGCGAGGAGCAGAAAATTCGTGTTTTATCCCAAATTCATTACAATATGAAATAAATTTTTCATTATCAAACTCTCCTCCATGATCTGATCTAATGCATTTTACTTTTAAATCAAGTTCATTTTGAATACGTGAAAATAGTTTTACAAATTCATCAAAAGCATCAGATTTTGAATTTAAAAACAGTGTCCAACAAAATCTAGAGTAATCATCAATAATAACAAACATATATTTTCTACCTCCTAGACTTTGTGTAGTAATTGGACCAAACAAGTCCATATGTAATAATTGTAGAGGTCTAGTAGTAGAAATAACATTTTTGCTTTTAAAAGATGATTTTGTAAACTTTCCTTTTTGGCATGGTGAACATAATGAAGAAAGCTTTCCATTCAAATTTGGTAAACCTTTTATTATTTTATTTATAGAAAGCTTTACTATGCGTTTAGCACTAGAATGTCCTAGTCTCCTATGCCATAATTCAAGTTCATCATTCTTTGAAATAAAACATTTAAGTGTAGAATGAGATAAATCATGGAAAGTGATTGTGTAGACATTATTTATTCTTGGTGCAGTAAGTACAATTTCATTTATTTTGGAATCAATAATTTTGCAAAGGTTTGAGCTAGAGTCAAATAAAACATTTAGATTTTTATCACATAGTTGACTAATAGAAATTAAATTATGTTTCAAACCTTTAACATATAAAACATTTGAAATTTTAAATTCTTCGTTACCTACTACTCCAATGCCTTTGACTTTACCCTTGCCATTATCTCCAAAGGTCACTGTTCCACCTTTCTTCATCTCCAGGCTAAGGAACTTTGATTTATCGCCCGTCATGTGTTTTGAATATCCAGAGTCCAAATACCACACGTCTTCCTTGTTCCTAGCCTGCACGCACACCTAAAAAGATGATGAGAGTAAAGATCTGGTTACCCAAGTGGTCGATCCCATGGTATAGGTGGACGCCTTAGGTACCCAGATTTGTTTAACGTGAACTTTTCCTTTCTTTCAACATGAGTCTGAGATGTGACCAAATTGATGACATTTGGCACATGCAATGAATGGTGAGGAACCATTTTTCAATGGTTTCTCTGGACTCTTGATGGAGGAAACATCTTTATGTGTGGACTTAGAAAAATTTTCATTTTGAAAAACAGGTTTTCTGAACCTGGAGCTGTCGATGGTTCCGACATCAGCTGTCGGAAATTTCCGACAGCTTCCAGAGCTTCCAGAAATGTATCCTAGCCCAAATTTTGCTGTCCCATGGCATTGGTTGGCTAAAATCATATCCAGAGTTTTTTTTCCAACACCAAATTTTCCAATTGCCATGTTCAACTCATTTACTTTGGACTTTAAAATTGAATTTTCTTTTACTATCATGCCACATCTATTTGCAACATTTTTCTTATAATTCTCTAATTGAGAATGAGAGGTTTTAACAACCTTTTCTAAGTCCTTTTTCTCTTTTATAAGTAGATCAATTTTTTAATCGAACTTAGAAATAGTACTTTCAAGTTCTTTTATCCTTGTCGAAGAGTGATCACACTCTTGACAAATTACCTTCTCGTTCCCAATAGATTTCAACTCATTTGATAACTTTTTATTTACTTTCAGAAGATCTTTATTTTCACAATTTAAAAAATCGATTTCCCTTAGGCTTTTGTCCAAAAATTTGCAAGTTTTCATAAATTCAGAATATAAATCATCATAAGATGGAGGAGTTACCACAGTGTCTCTTTGGACACTGCTATCGTCGTCAGATGACGCATTTTCTTTCGCCATCAAGCATGCATTAGCCTCCTCTTCCTCCTGTGTTGAGGAATCACTTTCTTCACCAGACGAAGAATCATCCCAAGTCTCTGCCTTTAACACTTTCTTCTTGTAACTTTTATCGTGCCTCTTTGCTTTTTGCTCTTTCAGATACTTTGGGCACTTGCTTCTGATATGACCAATCTTCTTGCAATGGTAGCACTCCGGTAGCGGACGCTCCTCTTCATTTTCCATTTTTCCTTTGCCTTTTTGGTAGGCAAAATCGTTCTTTTTGAAAAATCTTTTAAATGAATTTCTCCTCTCCGGATTTCTCATAAACTTCTTAAAGTTCCTCACAAATAGTCTTTCCTCATCTTCCTCACTTTCTTCAGATTCAATTTCAACTTCCCTTCTGGATTTCAACGCCAAGCTCTTCTTTTTGGGCTCCAAATTGTACTCTTGGCTTTGGATTTTCAACTCCACCTCATGAGTTTTCAGATTCCCAATGAGGCTCTCCAATTGTAAGGTCTTAAGATCATGTGACTCAGAGATTGCAGTCACTTTAGGATTGAACTTCGGGGGAAGTGATCTTAAGATTTTCCTTAATAAATCTCCATTGGAGAAAATCTTACCCAGCACCTTTGAATCGTTCACGATTTTAGTGAATCGTGTGTACATTGTATCAATTTCTTCATCCACCTCCATTTTGAATCTTTTGAACTCTGACTCTAGTTGAAATAGCTTTGAATCCTTTACCTGCGAAGTACCTTCATGAGTAATTTCTAATAGATTCCAAATTTCATATGCAATATCACAAGCACAAACTCTATTAAATTCAGTGCGATCTAGTGCGCAAAATAAAGCATTCATGGCCTTTGCATTGTTCTTACATTTTAATTTATCATTGTCATCCCACTTGTCTTTGGGTTTGACCATAGTTACATCTCCTACAACAAATATTGGGGAAGTATAACTCGTCTCGACCATATTCCAAACTTCCATGTCGAGAGCTATTAGAAAACACTACATTCGGGTTTTCCAATAGTTATTGTCTGTACCCGTAAAAAGTGGTGGCCTACTAATTCCTTGCCCCTCAACAAATGCGTGATCGTTGTGCGCCATTACTCCCGGTGGTAAAACCGTTTTGGAGTAACCTACCTCTGATACCACGTGTTGGATTTTGTGGCGCCCTTATAGGGGGGGTGAATAAGGGCCTTTTTAAATTATGATTTTTTACTTAAGAATTTTTAAAACAAATTTTGCTTTTCTAAAAATCACTTCTAAAAATTTTCAAACTATGAAAATTTTAAATTAATTCAAACACAAATTTCTAAGTTAAAGATTAAGCAACCAAATTTGCAATTAAAGAAAAAGACATAATAATTTTTTTAATCATGAAATTCACATACAATAAAAATGATCTTAACAATGCTTAAGATCAAGGCACAAATATGATAATAAACTTTTAATAATTTGTGTTTACCAATCCTTCTCCCAAGGATCAGAAGGCTATCACTTGTCTCTCCCTAGACCAAGCCCAAGCCTATCCTCTAGATCTTCCGAAGATCTAGACGTAGCACACAAGGCCACGATTTCCTACCAAGCCACGCAAGGACTTGGACGCTCCGCACAAGGAATCGATTTTCCCCTAAGCCACGCAAGGACTTAGACGTCACGCACAAGGAGACGATTTCCCTACCAATACAAAGTGATACAAAGTGACATGTATATAAATGAAAATACAAAATGAAATGAAGAACTCCCTAGAAATTCAGATCTCTGAAAGGAAGGTTGAAGCCTCGAGATGATTGTTGATGTAGAAGCGCATCCGATCTCGTCTTCAATCTCAAACCTTCTAAGCACAAATGGGAGTTGATGAGGTTCTGGAGCTCTCTGGTTTGTATGCACTCAGGAAGGAACTTAGAATCTTTAAAGCTTGGAATGCACGAACAAAATGAACCAATTTATTGTTTTTCACTATCGCCGGGGCGACATCGCTGTCGGAATTCTGACAGCGCCAAACTGTCATTCGTCGTGCTGTCGTGCGAGCTGTTGCTGTAACTTCTGGCCTGTCGCCTGGGCGACATCGCTGTCGGAATTCCAACAGCGCCAAACTGCTGTTCGTCGTGCTTCCGTGCGGGCAGTTGCTGTAACTTCTCACCTGTCGCCTGGGCGACAGTAGATGTCGGAAAATTCCGACATTGAAATTCTTCATACAGTCAAATTGAGTTCCAATCAGAATTGTGAACATCTCATACCTGTTACCTGCACACCATCAATAAAAGTAGAATCAAATACAAACGGGATTTTGTTATTATCAAACCGGAAGAGTGCGAAACGCATGCTCCAACATACATTACATAGTTTCATGTGGTTTGATTTATATACTTGTATACTTTATCAAAACACACTTATTGAACACATCATTATCATTTAATATACTTCCACTCATGAGAATTGGACTAAAAACTTATCTATACAATTCTCTACAATCATGAGTAATTGCACTAGATAGCAAAGCATGATCTTTGTAATGTTTGTGCATACTTGAAATGCAAATTACTTTACATTGTAAACATATCTTTCCTTTGATATTTTATAAATCTTGTTTGCTACTTTTATATTACAAATTTCCAATGTACATGCTGTTGGAGCATGCGTTTCGCACTCCTCCGGTTTGATAATAACAAAGTCCTGTTTGTATTTGATTCTATTTTTATCAATGGTGTGCAGATAACAGGTATGAGATGTACACATTGCTACTGGAGCTAAAATTGAATGTGGGAAAATTTCACTGTCGGAAAATTCCGACAGCCACTGTCGCCCAGGCGACAGCAGAGAAGTTACAACTACTTCCCTCCACGGCAGATCGACGAAAGACAGTTTTGCGCTGTCGGAATTCCGACAGCGATGTCGCCCAGGCGACAGCTCGGCGGTTACTACAACTGCCCACGTCTCCACCCACGACCGGCAGTTTTGCACTGTCGGAAATCCGACATCGATGTCGCCCAGGCGACAGCTCGACGGTTACACCAACTGCCCACGACTCCACCCACGACGGCACTCCAGCGGCAGTTTAGCACTGTCGGAAAATTCCGACAGTCACTGTCGCCTAGGCGACAGTGAATTTCTATAAATTGGTTCCTTTGGTTCGTGCATTCCATGCTTTTGAGAATTCTAGTCCCTTCCTGAGTGCATACGAACCAGAGAGCTCCAGAACCTCCTCAACTCCCATTTGTGCAAAGAAGGATTGAAGATTGAAGACGAGATCGGGCGCGCTTCTACATCATCAATCATCTCGAGGCTTCAACAATCCGTTCAGAGATCTGATTTTCTAGGGAGTTGTTCTTTTCATATTGTATTTTCATTCACATATTTTTCATTTTGTATTGGTAGAGAAATCGTCGTCTTGCGTGCGGCGTCTAAGTCGTTGCGCGGCTTAGGGGAAAATCGCTTCCTTGTGCGGAGCGTCCAAGTCCTTGCGTGGCTTGGTGGGAAATCGTGGCCTTGTGTGCTACGTCTAGATCTTGGGATGATCTAGAGGATAGGCTTGGGCTTGGTCTTGGGAGAGACAAGCGATAGCCTTCCGATCCTTGGGAGAAGGATTGGTAAACCAAAATTGTAGAATTTTTAGTAAATATAATTGTGCCTTGATCTTAAGCATTGTTAAGATCAATTTTATTGTACTCAAATTTCATGATTAATATAATTATGTCTCTTTCTTTAATTATATATTTGATGGCATAATCTTTATCTTAGAAATTTGTGTTTTGATTTAATACTAAAATTGCATTGGTTTGAAAGTGTTTAGAAGTAATTTTTTAGTAAAGTAAAATCTCTTTAAAAATTACTAAGTAAAAATTTAATTTTTTAAACACACCCTTATTCACCCCCCCCCCCCCCCCCCCCCCCTCTAGGGCGTTATACGATCCAACAAGTGGTATCAGAGGGAGGTTACTCCAAAACGGTTTTACCACCGGGAGTAATGGCGCACAACGATCACGCGTTCGTTGAGGGGCAAGGAATTAGTAGGCCACCACTTTTTACGGGCACAGACTACAATTATTGGAAAACACGTATGCGTTGTTTTCTAATTGCGCTAGATATAGAAGTCTGGAATATGGTAGAATCTAGTTACACTTCTCCAACATTTGTTATAGGAGATGTAACCATGGATAAGCCCAAAGACAAGTGGGATGACAACGATAAATTAAAATGTAAGAACAATGCAAAAGCCATGAATGCTTTATTTTGCGCACTAGATCGCACTGAATTTAATAGAGTTTGTGCTTGTAATACTGCATTTGAAATTTGGAATTTATTAGAAATCACTCATGAAGGTACTTCGCAGGTAAAGGATTCAAAGCTATTTCAACTAGAATCTGAATTTGAAAGGTTCAAAATGGAGGTAGATGAAGAGATTGATACGATGTACACACGATTTACAAAAATCGTGAATGACTCAAAGGTGCTAGGAAAGGTGTTCTCAAATGGAGATTTGGTAAGGAAAATCTTAAGATCACTTCCCCCGAAGTTCAATCCTAAAGTGACAGCAATTTCCGAGTCACATGATCTTAAGACCCTAAAATTGGAGAGCCTCATTGGGAACTTGAAAACTCATGAAGTTGAATTGAAAATTCAACAACAAGAGTATATGGAGCCAAGGAAGAAGGGATTGGCTCTAAGATCAAATAAGGAAGAAACTAGTGATTCTGAGGAGGATGAAGAAGATGAGGAAAGTTTATTTGTTAAAAAATTTAGAAAATTTATGAAAAATCCGGAGAGAAGGAATTCGTTTAAGAAGTATTTTAAGAAGGAAACCTTTAGGAAGAAAAAAGGAAAGGAAGGCGAGGAGGAGGAAGAGAGACCGCCACCGGAGTGCTATCACTGCAAGAAGTTAGGACACATTCGAAGCAAGTGTCCAAAGTACTTGAAAGAACTTAAAGAAAAGAAGCACAAAGGGTCGAAGAAGGTGTTGAAGGCGGAAACCTGGGATGATACTACGTCTGAGGATGCAAGCAGTTCTGACTCAAGTAAAGAAGAGGAGGCCAACATATGCTTAATGGGAAAGTGCGTCATATCTGATGACGAATGCAGTGTCCAAAGCGACACTGAGGTAACTCCTCCAACCTATGATGAATTATTCTCTGAATTTTTAAAGACTTGCAAATTTTTTGAAAAAAGTTTAAAAGATAATGATCTTCTAAAATCTGAAAATGGAATTTTACTTAAAGAAAACAAAAAATTGTTAAATGAAATTAAGACTATTGGAAAAAGAGATATTTCTTGCCAAGAGTGTGATCACTTTTTGGGAAGAATTAATGAACTTGAAGAATCTCTTTCCAAATCTCATTCTACAATAAAAGTACTTACTAAAAAGAATGAGATTTTAGAGAGAGATCTGAAATCTTCAATTTCCAAGGTCCATGAGGGAAAGAAATCTTTTGAATGTAGATGCGTAAATCTAGTATCCGAGAATACAAAAATGAGAAACCAGATTCATGACTTAACACTAGCCATGAAAAAATTTGGAATGGGCCGAAGATCACTGGATATGATCTTAGGATACCAACGCCATGGATCTGGAAGGTTTGGGCTCGGATACACATCTGGAAGCTGTCGCCCGGCGACAACCACTGTCGCCGGCGACAGTGAAAAGTCCAGAAAATTCACTTTTAAAAATTCTAAAATTAATGAACTGATAAATACTGCATCCTCATCCAGTAAAAGTCCAGAAAGGTTATACTCTTCTAAATACATTACTTGTGCCAAATGCAATAGATTTGGTCACACTACGGACTCTTGCTGGAAGGAAGGAAAAAGCAAAATTAAACAAATCTGGGTGCCTAAGGCTTCTACCTATACTATGGGTGGAACCACTTGGGTAACCAGATCTTTACTCACCTCTTCTTTCTAGGTGTGTTGGCAGGCTAAGGACAAAGAAGACGTGTGGTACTTGGACTCGGGTTGTTCAAAGCACATGACGGGCAATAAAGAGAAGTTCCTTAGCCTGGAGATGAAGAAAGGAGGAGTTGTTACATTCGGTGACAATGGAAAAGGAAAAATCATCGGCATCGGTGTTGTGGGTAACGAAAAATTTTCAATTTCAAATGTTTTATTTGTAGAAGGATTACAGCATAATTTGATTTCCATTAGTCAATTATGTGATAAGGGTTTGAATGTTTTATTTGAATCTTCTACAAATTTGTGCAAAATTATTAATTCCAAAACAAATGAAATTGTTTTTACCGCACCTAGATGTCATAATGTATATATGATTAAATTTCTTGATTTTTCAAATTCTACTTTGAAATGTTTTCTATCAAAAAATGATGAATTATTTTTATGGCATAGGCGACTTGGACATGCTAGTGCCAAGTTAATTTCAAAACTTTCAAAAGATAAATTAATTAAAGGTTTACCTTTGCTAAATGGAAATTTATCTTCTTCACTATGTGTGCCTTGCCAAAAAGGAAAATTTTCAAAATCATCTTTCAAAAGTAAAAACATTATTTCTACCACTAGGCCACTTCAATTAATACATATGGACTTATTTGGGCCAATTGGAATTTCTAGCTTAGGAGGTAGAAAATACACATTTGTTTTGATTGATGATTATTCTCGTTTTTGTTGGACTTTATTTCTAACCTCCAAATTCGAAGCATTTTCAGAATTTTCAAAATTATGTTTGCGTATCCAAAATGAATTTGAGTTAAAAATTAAACGCATACGATCGGATCATGGAGGAGAATTTGAAAATGAAAAGTTTATTTCTTTTTGTACGGAGTTAGGAATTAAACATGAATTTTCCGCTCCACGCACACCACAGCAAAATGGTGTAGTGGAAAGGAAAAATAGAACTCTTCAAGAGTTAGCCCGTACAATGTTATCTGAATTTAAATTACCAAAATCTTTTTGGGCTGAAGCGGTTAGCACGGCTTGTTATGTAATTAATAGAGTAATGCTTCGCCCTATTTTAAAATTAACTCCTTATGAATTAATATTTAGTAAAAAACCAAATGTTTCTTATTTCAAAGTTTTTGGTTGTAAATGTTTTATTTTGAATTCTAAAGATTCCTTAGGAAAATTTGATGAAAAATGTGATGAAGGTATTTTTATTGGCTATTCTTCAACTAGTAAAGCTTATAGAATTTTTAATAAAAGAACAAAAATAGTTGAAGAATCTATTCATGTTAGGTTTGATGAGTTTGCTTCATGTGTAGAAAAGAAAATTACAGGAAAAGAAGATGAACTCCTTCCCACGGTGGAGAATGATGAAGAAGAACTTGGAGAAAATGAAGAAGAAAAAGAAGAAGAAAGAGAAGAAGAAAGAGGAGAAGAAGATAGAGAAGAAGAAGAAAGAGAAGGATATGTGCCTCCAAGTGAATTGAGATTCTCTAAGAATCATCCAAAGGAGCTTATCATTGGAGATCCGCAAAAAGGGGTTAGTACTCGTTCATCACAACATGTTTTATTTTCAAACCTTTGTTTTGTTTCTGAAATAGAACCAAAAGATGTTTCCACCGCTTTAAATGATGAATTTTGGTTTTTAGCTATGCATGAAGAACTTAATCAATTTGAACGTAATAAGGTTTGGAATCTTGTAGAATGACCAAAAAATCATCATGTAGTTGGTGTTAAGTGGATTTTTAAAAATAAAATGGATAATTAATCTAGAATTGTTAGAAATAAAGCCAGATTAGTTGCAAAAGGTTATGCGCAAATTGAAGGGGTAGATTTTGATGAAACTTTTGCACCCGTAGCAAGATTAGAAGCGGTTAGAATATTTCTTGCATTTGCTTGTTTTAAAAGATTTAAATTATATCAAATGGATGTCAAAACCGCATTTTTAAACGGGTATATAAAAGAAGAAGTTTATGTAGAACAACTCCCTGGCTTTATAAATGAGAAATATCCAAATTATGTTTATAAATTAGATAAAGCGCTTTATGGATTAAAACAAGCGCCTCGTGCTTGGTATGATCGATTAACTCAATATTTGTTAAAGCACGATTATAAAATTGGAAGTGCTGATTCTACACTCTTCATTAAGCAAATTGATCATGATTTAGTTATTTTACAAATTTATGTTGATGATATTATTTTTGGAGCCACTAATGAAGAGTTGTGTAATGAAGTAGTTCAAATTATGAAAAATGAATTTGAAATGAGCATGGTTGGAGAACTTTCATATTTTCTAGGTTTTCAAATTACACAAAAACATGATGGAATTTTTATATGTCAAACCAAGTATATTCATGATATGTTAAAAAGATTTGGATTTGAAAACCTTAAGCATGCAAACACTCCTATGAGTACTTCACTAAAATTAGGAAAAGATGAAAGTGGTGTTTCAATTGAACAAACCCTTTATAGAAGTATGATAGGGTCTTTATTGTATTTAACCGCATCTAGACCTGATATTATGTTTGTCGTTTGTTTATGTGCTAGATTTCAAGCTAATCCTAAAGAGTCGCATTTAAAAGCGGTGAAACGTATCTTTAGATATCTCATTGGAACATCAAAATTAGGTTTATGGTATCCTCATAATGATTCTTTTATTTTGCATGGTTTTTCGGATTCTGATTATGCGGGATGTTCTTTAGATAGGAAAAGCACTAGTGGCACTTGTCACTTTATCGGCCCTTCACTTATTTCATGGTCGAGTAGGAAACAGAATTCTGTTGCCCTCTCTACTACCGAGGCCGAATATATTGCACTAGGTAGTTGTTGTGCCCAAGCACTTTGGATGTCCCAAACGTTAGAAGATTTTGGCATACAACAAAGTAGTGTAGAATTAAAGTGTGATAATAAAAGTGCTATAGACTTAACAAACAATCCCGTATTACATTCTAGATCTAAGCATATAGACGTCCGACATCATTTTATAAGGGATCACATTAAGAAGGGTAATATAAAAATCAACTTTATAGGCACGGAAAATCAACTAGCGGATATATTCACTAAGCCGTTACCGGATTCCCGTTTTTCTATGCTTATGCTAGAATTGGGCATTCTAGACATTTCACAGTGAATATATCACAATTTAAAACCTATAAAATAAAAAATTATTATCACAAAACATAAACAATGTAAAAACAAAAAGCCAAAATTCTAAAAATCAAAACATAAAATTTCAAAGGACTTAACAAAAATTCAACATCATTAATATTACATCAATATTGTTCACATAAAAACAGTAGAACAAACTTAAGGATCAAGTTCTTTAAACAAAAACAGAAATCTAAAGAAGTTCACTGTCGCCCAGGCGACAGTGGATGTCGGAATTTTCCGACATCGCCCAGCAGCAGCAGCAACATAAAACTACTCTGAATCTTCATAACCAGCCCCGCTGCTCTCTGGACAATCTTCTGGAGGTCCTCGTCTCACGGCTTTGCCACGGCGAGTTCGCCTCACCGATTGGCGTGGCGGTTCTTCGTCTGGCACTTGCCATTCGGCCTCTTCCTCCGGAGTTGGTTTCAACTTCAGACCTTTGACGAGAAACTTCATAAATTTCTGCATTCGACTACGGTCCTTCTTCACTTCCCTCTTGTGATCCTCTAATGAATCACGCAAATCATCAATGGACTCTTGTAGTGATCCTGCCCTAGAAATGGTCGGCTCTCTAATCTCAATCCCCGGATGAGCTTTTCTCTGCGGCTTCTTCACCTTCATTGAACCCGTATAATATATTTCCGGGTAACAATCATCCAAATAAGCACCTTGCACTATCCATCCATACTTCTTGTAGAGTACACGCTGTATTACCGTCCCCATTGGCAGCGTATGAACCTTCACCCATCTTGGATGCTTTAATCTATACGCATACCTAATCTGGGCGAGTATGAAGTCCGCCACATCAAAAAGCTCATCCTCCATAATATAGTATGTAAAGAGGGTCAACTGAGCCGTAATGCTTCTTGTATCTCCACTCTTCAACATCACTAAATTCCTTAATATATCTTGGACTAAGAACGCATCCGGAGTAAGTGAGGTAACTTCAGTGGTAAGAGTCTTCTTTTGATTCCCATGTAAACTCATGTTTACAAGGGTCCAATCTCTATCCTTTCGATAATTCTCCACTATATCAGGCATATTCTCACTCATCACTAGTCCAAATTCCTCTCGTAGATCAACATGTGTTATTTCCACATGTTGACCTTGGATCTTTGATCTCACTCCGCCATCCAATTCAGTGAAATTTGGGTCTTCCAAATGGTTATAAAATTCACGAATGAAAAAGGAAGAAAACCCCTCTGGTGTGATTATTGAAATTATACCTGCGTTCGCAAGCCGATCATAGATATGATCGTGCTTTGGCGACTCAAATTCCACATACTTCGCTATTCCAACAATAGCCTTCTCCACCCCCGGAAAAACTTGATAAGAAGTATGTGCATCTTCCGAAGTACTCTTTCGAGCTTTGGAACTGGAAGCCATTCTGCAATAACATACAAAAATTTTGATTAAACAAGGTATCCCATTGTGCACTGGAACACTGTCGCCCAGGCGACAGTGGCTGTCGGAAATTTCCGACAGCCCTCCAAGTGATTTTCTCTCAAAATTTTTACATATAATTCCAGATCTACTCAAAATAAATGTTATTTCAACATCAAGTTTTTAAAAAAAAATTATATATGTTTTTTTTTCAAATCAACATATTCTACAAATCCTTTACTTTTCATCATCTTCCACCTTCTTCTCTAAACTAGATCTCCAAAAATCCTTTGGGAAATGAACAAATGGAAACCTTCATCACCAAATCAAAAAGAAATTTAACAAAGATAAAAATTTAAGCAAAGATCCACTTGTTTTAAACTAGATCTACATTTTTCAAATCAAAAAATTTCAAAACCTACACCATTCATCAAAAATCAACATGAAAACTACATTTTCCTTCTTCTCTACTATCAAAATCACAAATCCCTAAAAATTTTTGAGTTAAAAACACCAAAATCAAAAAACCCATACCTTAGATCTAGGGATGTCGCCGACTTCCGACAGCCTTCCTCTCATTTTTAACTCCAGGAAATGATGCACAGTAGGGTTTGACTCGATCCCCAGCCCTATTTATATTTTTCACTGTCGCCCAGGCGACAGTGACTGTCGGAAATTTCCGACAGCTCCCATTTTAACAAAACTCCAATTTTAGGTCCCTTTGATGATCTATAGTAGTTATATGTCATTATTAATGCTTAACCTCATGACTTGATGACAAACCATGTGCTATTTATTTAAGAAAATGACTTACATGTTTGTATGATTTCATTTCCAAGCTATCATCGTATTGACACTTCTCCTTAGTTGTTTAGACCATTGGAAATTGTTTTCGCATGCCTCTAAGTATGAGAAATTGTTTATCTATCATAATGAACTATCACGTTCACTTATTTTGATCAATACGTATGTCTTTTTATTTAATATATACATGGATCATATTTGCTTTCACATAATAAAATAGCACTTCTTAAATACAACTTTCAACATTGATTTGTTAGCACAACAAAAAATACACCATCTTTTGCGATTCAAGTGAATTCGGAGATCCTTGGTCAATTAAAAAATATATCAATATATCACAATTAAGATATCACAACGTCTGTGATCAAAAAAATAAAAATAAAGACAAGGATACTCCACCAAGCACTACTTACCCTCCTGATAAGTCTTAATGAGCATTGTGAGGTTAAGCACCTTGGAAAGAATTGTAAAGTGTCTTGTGCAAAAGTAACATGGTTTTCTATTCATCTTGTGCTATATCTTCAAAGTCAAAGTTGCCTTTATATGCTTTTATTATGTTCTACATTTTAATGATCATGTAAATTAAATAACTTCATATGTTTGATCTAAGTATCACATGTACACATCATTATGTTATATAAACATTCATCTCATGAGAATTGGACCGAAAATATTCCATATATCTATACATTATTGTGCCTTTCTATGATACTTTCAAATGATCTTACTCATGTTTAAGTTATTTTCTTTCATTACTTCATATGGCTATACCGTCACTTCATGGGCTTATTCATACTATGGCATATTCCTATTATTTCATGGACTTCAATCATTACCAACAATTTGCTTCCGCTTACTCTTCATTTCTATTTTCTATTACCTTTCCCTTAAAAGCTACTCTTTTATCTAATATTCATTTTTGCTAATACCAAAAGGGGGAGAATTTAAAGTATAAAAAGAAAAGTCACAAATCTATCACACCTAAATATTCCACCTAAATGATACATCATATATTTAGGGGGAGCATATATGTAGAGGGAGCATTCATTTAGGGGGAGCTTTCATCTCGAGATAGATTATTTATTTTTAAGGAATATATATCATGTTAATTTTGTGCACACACCAAAGTTTAAAATCAACAATCTAAATAGACATGATTTCTTTTTATACGGATTTGTTATTATCAAAAGGGGGAGATTGTTGGAGCATGCATTTCGCACTCCTCCGGTTTGATAATAACAAAGTCCTGTTTGTATTTGATTTTATTTTTATCAATGGTGTGCAGATAACAGGTATGAGATGTACACATTGCTACTGGAGCTAAAATTGAATGTGGGAAAATTTCACTGTCGGAAAATTCCGACAGCCACTGTCGCCCAGGCGACAGCAGAGAAGTTACAACTACTTCCGTCCACGGCAGATTGACGAAAGACAGTTTTGCGCTGTCGGAATTCCGACAGCGATGTCGCCCAGGCGACAGCTCGGCGGTTACTACAACTGCCCACGTCTCCACCCACGACCGGCAGTTTTGCACTGTCGGAAATCCGACATCGATGTCGCCCAGGAGACAGCTCGACGGTTACACCAACTGCCCATGACTCCACCCACGACGGCACTCCAGCGGCAGTTTAGCACTGTCGGAAAATTCCGACAGTCACTGTCGCCCAGGCGACAGTGAATTTCTATAAATTGGTTCCTTTGGTTCGTGCATTCCAAGCTTTTGAGAATTCCAGTCCCTTCCTGAGTGCATACGAACCAGAGAGCTCCAGAACCTCCTCAACTCCCATTTGTGCAAAGAAGGATTGAAGATTGAAGACGAGATCGGGCGCGCTTCTACATCATCAATCATCTCGAGGCTTCAACAATCTGTTCAGAGATCTGATTTTCTAGGGAGTTGTTCTTTTCATATTGTATTTTCATTCACATATTTTTCATTTTGTATTGGTAGAGAAATCGTCGTCTTGCGTGCGGCGTCTAAGTCCTTGCGCGGCTTAGGGGAAAATCGCTTCCTTGTGCGGAGCGTCCAAGTCCTTGCGTGGCTTGGTGGGAAATCGTGGCCTTGTGTGCTACGTCTAAATCTTGGGAAGATCTAGAGGATAGGCTTGGGCTTGGTCTTGGGAGAGACAAGCGATAGCCTTCCGATCCTTGGGAGAAGGATTGGTAAACCAAAATTGTAGAATTTTTAGTAAATATAATTGTGCCTTGATCTTAAGCATTGTTAAGATCAATTTTATTGTACTCAAATTTCATGATTAATATAATTATGTCTCTTTCTTTAATTATATATTTGATGGCATAATCTTTATCTTAGAAATTTGTGTTTTGATTTAATACTAAAATTGCATTGGTTTGAAAGTGTTTAGAAGTAATTTTTTAGTAAAGTAAAATCTCTTTAAAAATTACTAAGTAAAAATTTAATTTTTTAAACACACCCTTATTCACCCCCCCCCCCCTCTAAGGGCGTTATACGATCCAACACATGCAACTTGATTTAAAACATCTACTTATTTGATTTAAACGCTTATTAGATTTTGTTCTTACAAATTCTTAAAGATGTACAATATTGCTTTCGCTGTGTTCACTATTTTTCAAAAAAGTTGCATTTATTTCTACATAGTGCACAAAGGAAAATTGATACTACTCATCCCTACCTCCTTTTGATTACAACAAAAGGGGGAGATTAAATTAATGAAATAAATTATAGAAATCTATGATTTAGGGGGAGTACATTAGGAAATGCATTCATGTAGAGGGAGTATCCACATAGGGGGAGTATGTATGTTTATCACGCTTAACATATATACTATAAACACTACTCTAATTATGTTTTATTTCTTATTAGTGGATTTGTTATTATCAAAAGGGGGGGATTGTTGGAGCTTGTGTTCCACTTCTCTTAGTTTGAGAAATAACAAATCACACTATGTATTTATCTTGCTTGTGTTTATAGTGTGCAGGTACTATAGTTAAATACCCTATGAACAAGATGACGATTCTCTGAAAAGAGAGCTAACGCCTCGCGTTAGTGGTTAATGCCTCGCGTTAACTTTCGTCAAGAAGAAGCCGTCGAGATGAAATGTCGTCGAGAAGGAATCCGTCGAGAAGCTAGAGACAACGCCATCGTTGACTCTTAACGTCCGCGTTGAGTCACGATCTGCCATGATCTCGACGGTTTACACGCTCTCAGCAACTACTGTACACGATGCTTAACGCTGGCGTTAACTCTTAACGCTAGGCGTTAGCTCCCTTGTCTATTTAAAGACCTGATCTCGTTTGCTCATGTGGAGATGCAATCCAAGCCTTCATTCTATACTTCAGAGAGATCATTTCATCCTGAATCCAGAGAGAACTCCTAAGACCAACATTGAGGAACAAGAGTGAGAAGGAGATTTCCAACGACAAATTTGAAGAAGGACGCTCGCTTCAACTCCGACGTGGTCATGGCGTATCTTCAACATCTCCTTCAGTGCTCTTCAATCTAGGGAGTCTTTTATTCTGATTTTTTACTTTATCTTTTCATTTTTCCTTGTAACGGTAGTGAATTTGCCGCCTTGCGTGTGGCGACTAGGCCTGGTTCTGTTTAGGGGGAAATTCGTCGCCTTGTGCATGGCGACTAGGTCTAGGGTAGATCTAGGGGGTGGCTAGTGGCCTTATCTGGGGAAAGATAGGCTATAGCTAACCGGTCCTTGAGAGAAGGACCGATGAAGGAACAAAAAGTGATTTTTAAGTTGTCGCCTCTAATTTCAAGCGTTATTGAAATTTTATCCTTGTAATCATTTTTGTGAAGTATAAAATTATTTTTCATTGTATCTAATTTTTCTGGAATTGTATTTCATAAAAAAAATCATTTTGAATATTTCTGTTAAAATATTTTCTGGAGAGATAATGCCCGGCGTTGACTCTTAACGCCAGGCGTTAGCGACATAGCCAAAAAGTTTTTCTGTTATTTAAAATTTGTAAGTTTATCTCAAATACAGTAAACCCCTTATTCACCCCCCCCCCCTTTAAGGGAGCCATCAATTCTAACAGTTATCGTTGAGACCGCGCGGTCTCAGCGGTCTCCCTCTAGCGATCTAGTCGATGTATTGGCTAAGGCTCAAGCAGGTATCTTCTTGTGATCGCGCGATCTCCCTTTGTGCGGTCTGGCTGGGGCGGTTACTGTATCTCTCTTGGGGCAGTGCTGACATCTGGCTATCTACCTATAAATAGAGGTGCAAGACCCATCATTAATAATGAGAACTGTAAGAACTAAAACATGGATTGCTTTTGTCAGTCTCTTTTTTGAGATCGCGCGGTCTGGAAGTGGTTTGATGGTTTGTTGTGTTCGCAGGTCAGCGGCCAATAGTAAATGATCTTCTTCCTTGGTGTTCTTCCTAGCTTTGAATAACCAGTTCGCTTGTGGTCTTCTTCTGTGTGGACTATGTTGTAGTTCTTGTGCTGTTCGCGGCAAGCTTTGCGGTCAGGAGACCTAGCGGTCAGGCGACCTATTGGTCAGACGATCTAAGTTGCGGTCAGGCGACAGCTTTTGCAGTTTTGTTCTCTGTTCGCGGGTAGCCTCTTTGATTATGCAACCTCGCGGTCATGCGATCAAGGAGTGTGAACAGGTTATTTCTCAACTGTTCAATAAGTCAGCAGTTCGTGTGGTCTGAGGTGGCGATTTGGCAGATAGCAGGTTGTCGACCTGTGCTGTTCGTGCGGTCTCAGTGGTTGTCGTGCGGTCTGAACTGTGGAGCGGTCTCTGGCGGTCTCAGTTGTTGATGTTCGCCAGTTGCATGTTTGTCTCTGTGTTTCTCTCTATCTTGTATTCTGATAAATCATGTCTCGCCATCTATGTCTCGAATTATGAAGGAGATAGATTAATACAAGATTCTTTTCTTTCTATTGTGCTGGTTACTTAACTTGGAATGATTGTAGTGTTCCTGCGCCTTATTCCTGCTTCTAAGAAATTTTAACTTGGTATCTGAGCTGAAATCTTTCCCAAGATATCAGAGCTAGAATTTTTCAACAATATGCATGTGTATGCGTGCCCGGTGTCAGGAATGATTAAAGTCGCGCTAGGTGTGGAGTTTTGCAGGAACGCTGATACGTGGAAGCAGTGAGGGAACGACGATGCCCTAGAGAGTGCGAGAGAACTGTGAAATAATTTGAAGTCGGAAGAACACGTCAACCAAAAGGAGAATAAGGACACCAAATGATGAACATAAGCTTTCACAATAATAACTCTTGGCAGCTAGTTACAAATGGACAGGGCCGAATACAAGTTGCATCCAACTTGATTCACGACAGCCAAAAGTAGAAAAGAACTTGGTCACGGACAAGGTCCGCTTCTCCTCCGGAGTACACCGCACAGGTGATACTTGCTCCTCGCTACCGCCGGCATTAACGCTAATGCCCAGCGTTAGCTCTGCTCCTCGCAAGCTCGTTGCTCGCACTCCTCAGCTCCCTAGTCGTCACTAGACGAAGCTCGCTACTCGCCACACTCAACGCCCGGCGTTGACTCTAACGCCCCGCGTTAACTTGCGAGTAGGTCACTCTCTTGCCGAACTTACTCCATGTTTGATGCTCGCCTGGTAGCACTCTGGTATCTCTAACTTGCTCAAAGTAGAGGATACTCGCCACTTCCAGCATCAATGCTCTTTAGAGGGGGTACCCCTCAATTTATAGGCAAATCAGGGGGGGGGAGGTGCGAGAAGGGGCTAACGTGGGCGTTAGCTCACAATGCTGGCGTTAGCCCAGCGAGAAGGAGCTAACGTCGGCGTTAGCTCTAACGCCGGTCGTTAGCTCACTTCAAAATCTCAACACTCCCCCTTGAAGTGAGCTCCGGGAACAAATCCAAGCAACCAGCGAAGCCTCCGGAACGGCCCCGCAGATAGGGGCTTCGTGAATATATCCGCAAGGTTGTCTTCACTCCGCACATGCTCTACTGCGATCAAGCCACCCAGCACCTTCTCTCTGATGAAGCGATGCTCGATCTCAATGTGCTTGGTCCTTGCATGACACACTGGACTGGTTACTAGTTTCAATGCACTCTCATTGTCCCCGCGTAGCACAGTAGGTCCGCTGACCTCCTCATCCACAACCTCCACTAGTCTCCTTAGCCAGACACACTCCTGAGCTGCTAAGGACGACACCTTGTACTCGGCCTCCGTGGTAGAAAGGGAAATAGAGTCCTGCTTCTTGCTACACCACGAGATAGTAGCTGCTCCACACAAAAACATGTAACCTGATGTCGACTTGCGATCATCAGCGTCACCTCCGTAGTCTGCATCCGTATACCCATGCAGCTTGAAGTCAGACTTCTCTTCATAGGACAACACCATCTCAAGGGTTCCCCTTGCGTACTTCAGTATCCCATTGGCTGCCTCCAGATGAGGCTTTCGCGCCTCCTGCATATACCGACTAACTCGGCCGACAGCAAAGGCGATGTCCGGCCTCGTGATAGTCAGGTAGATAAGACTCCCCATCAGTGCCCGAAAGATCTTCGGATCAGGAAGAATCCTCCCTTCTTCCTTCCGAAGCTTCAGCCCAGCCTCCAGAGGAACGGAACTGCTCTTCCCCTCCTTCATGCTGAACCTTTTGACGATCCTCTCGGCATATGCCCTCTGGGAAACATACAGCCCGCCTCTTCTCTTCTCAACTTGGAGGCCAAGGAAATTGTAACATCCTATTTCCTACTAGACCCCTTGACTTCAACTAGGGTAGGTCATGTAGTGAGAAAAGTGATTTTGAGCTAGGTAGTGACCTTAGGTCACCTTGAATTAAGAGAACTCGAGTGTGAGCCACTATATGGGCAAGTCATGTTAGACCAAATTAGCTCAAATTGAACTTATAGATGTGAATTAACCCCACCACCATGTCCATAAACCTTAAGGAGACATAATTGACCAAACGTCTCATCAATTGGTCAACCAATTTAGACAAATTGACCAAAGTCAAATTTTCCCCGATTTTGGTCAAAATCACACTTATTGGCTAAATTGGCCCAATTAGGGCATCACCATGACCCAATCAACATTGGATAGTGTCAAGGGACTCAAGACCAACAATTTGGACCATTCAACCCATCAGTTGACCAAGTCAACCACTAAAGTCAACATAAGTCAAAATTGGGCTAAATGGGAATTTTGGATCAATTAAACCAAACCCTATGGGCTAAGGCCTCAATAGGAGGCCCATCCTGCAACCTAACGGCACTTGACCATGCATGCCCTCAGATTTGAAGAGGGATTGACATGCAAAGGGGCAAAATTGGATTTTCCCCCAATTTGGAGAAGGGACAAATTGGAATTCATGGATTGAGTGCCAATTGGCACTCAATTCTCCTCCCAAAGCATTCCACAGAGCTCCCTCAGTAATTCCCAGCCGAATTCTTGTTGTCCACATGCCAAGTGGCACCTTGGTGAAGCATCCAAGGTGTAGGCCGAGCTCCCCCCATAATGGCTGGCATGGTTAGAGCCCTCCTCAGCCCAAATAGACTCCTCCATTAGCTTTAGAATGAGCAAAGCATATGGAATCGACCTTTGAATCACTGCAAATGGTGGAGGAATGAATTTTTGAGCAAACTCGCCGGAAAGGAGAAGATTCAAGGCCAACCGCCGCCGCCGCCGCCGTCAAGCTCCATTAAGGTCCGGTTTCTCCTCCTCTCCCCTTGTGCTAGCATCCTAGATCCATTAGGAGAGACATCGGGCTCAATTGAGCCTGATTCATGGTGAGAAAAATGGAGATTTTCGGAATTATCCATGGTGTTGGGTTCGCCGGAAAACACCACCTCCGGCGGCCAAGCCACCGCCGGTCGATAGCCACCACCTCAACGGAGGTGGTGGTGGTGGTGGCCGGCCAAGGAAGCGGTCGGATGGCAGGTAAATTGAAGATCAAGGGCTACAAGTCGGGGCAATCACGGCCCTTGGCTCCATGGAGAAGATGACCCGATGCCATCCATTTTGATCATGCATCGGCTATTGGCAGACCTCCATGTAGCAGGTCCTGAATCAGCAGCAATTTGCATGCCATATTGGAGGGCCTTAGAGGCCCCAAAATCAAAATATTTGTGAAATAGCTTTTGTAGCCCTTGGTGTCTACTTTCATTGGAGCCTTGGATCAGGCCATTTGGAGCACTGTAGACACCGGGGCACTCGTTTTACTAGGACTGGTCCTAGTGAAGGGCAGACTTTAGAATTGCAATAACTATTAACTGGCTTTAGAAAATGACCTGAAATTTCTACCATGCATGCATGGTATGATGACACACCTAGGGTTTAAATTTGAGAATTTTTGGATGTATATCCACTGAGTTATTTCATTTATTAGCAAAGGTAAATATCTGGTATTTATGGAGTTGTATAACTCCAAACACCCCCAAATTTTTGTGGTAAGCTCTTTATATATATCTAGATTAGTGGTAGAAATTTGAGACCATTTGGCCTTCTGCATGTGGAGTTATGAGCCATGCAAGAGCTAGGCTAAAGACCTTAAATATGTGCATTTAGCAATTTGGGGTGGGATGAGCCCCAAGCCTTGGGGGTTGACCCAATGGCTTTGAAGTGTTGGACATTGGTCCATGGCAGCAATATGCCTTCCCAAAAGTTATTTGGGGATTTTTGGGTACAAAAATCCCAAGATGTGGAATTTACTAAGTTACCCCTAATTTAGGTTATAAAATGAAAGGGGGGTCATATGATTTCAGAATGAAGTGAAACTTAGGGTTTAGTCTCTGATTCATTATTATGGCAGCAAGAATTTTCTGAGAATTTTTGGGGAATATTTAATGCTATAAGTAGCTAAGATTACATTTATGCCATTTATGGTTTTTGTGCAAATAATGGGGTTTTATATGTCTGATAAATTTGAGATAAATCACAGTAGGTCATGATGCTAATATAAGCCTATGGTAATTTTATCAGAATTTTTGGAATGCTGTTAAAGGGTTTAGAATTTATAATGGTATTTTTGGTAATTTCATTCAAGTGTAATTATAAATAATTCCATGTGATAGAAAACTTTGGAAATTTGGTAGACTCTGTTTTTCATCATTATCACCATGATATATATTTGGTAGGGCCAGTGGATGTTTAAAAATGGTAGCTCAAGTTCAAAATGATCTAGCCTTAATTATTAAATGAATTTATTTATGGATCATATGATTTTGGAATGAAGTGAAACTTGGGGTTTAGTCTTTAATTTCATTATTATGGCAGCAGGAATTTTCTGAGAATTTTTGGGGAATATTTCATGCTATAAGTAGCTAAGATTACATTTATTCCCTTTATGGTTTTTGTGCAAATAATGGGGTTTTATATGTCTGATAAATTTGAGATAAATCACAGTAGGTCATGATGCTAATATAAGCCTATGGTAATTTTATCAGAATTTTTGGAATGCTGTTAAAGGGCTTAGAATTTATAATGGCATTTTTGGTAATTTCATTCAAGTGTAATTATAAATAATTCCCTGTGATAGAAAATTTTGGAAATTTGGTAGACTCTGTTTTTCATCATTATCACCATGATATATATTTGGTAGGGCCAGTGGATGTTTAAAAATGGTAGCTCATGTTCAAAATGATCTAGCGTTAATTATTAAATGAATTTATTTATGGGTCATATGATTTTGGAATGAAGTGAAACTTGGGGTTTAGTCTTTAATTTCATTATTATGGCAGCAGGAATTATATGAGAATTTTTGGGGAATATTTCATGCTATAAGTAGCTAAGATTACATTTATGCGCTTATTGGCAAATAATGGGGTTTTATATGTCTGATAAATTTGAGATAAATCACAGTAGGTCATGATGCTAATATAAGCCTATGGTAATTTTATCAGAATTTTTGGAATGCTGTTAAAGGGCTTAGAATTTATAATGGCATTTTTGGTAATTTCATTCAACTGTAATTATAAATAATTCCATGTGATAGAAAACTTTGGAAATTTGGTAGACTCTGTTTTTCATCATTATCATCATGATATAAATTTGGTAGGGCCAGTGGATGTTTAAAAATGGTAGCTCATGTTCAAAATGATCTAGCCTTAATTATTAAATGAATTTATTTATGGAGTAAATTAATTCATAAAATTGTAAACTTCTGGATTTTTGATGAATATCACAGCACATAGTTATGATAAAAATTAGAAGTCATTTGGAAGCAATTTGACCAAGGTTTCATCATAGGAATTTAAGTTAGTTATATGTCGTGGTCTGCGGATAGTGAAAACTCAATATGATGATTAGGTCAATAAAATCACATAGGAAATCAGTGAGAATTGGATTATAACAAGATATGAGTATAGACCATTTAGAGGAGGAAGAATTATTAAAGTTGAGCACCATTCAAAAGAACGGTTGCTTAGGAGTGAGATGAAACATAAGGCGTGAAAACACCTAAGTTATAAAGAGTAATGAGAGGGTGGAATTTTAGGTTAGGGTAGTCACCAATGATATTAATTGTCCTGGAAAGGGGTTGGGCATCATCCCATCACATACCCTAGTACCTTGCGAACCCTTCACCGGGTAGCCCTCGGGAAGTCCAGGATTCACCCTAAACTTCCAAGTATAACAATAACTAAACAAGAGTAGTCTAATTTGGTGATTAAATGACATGGTAGACCAAATCCCGAGTGGGGAATGCCTGATTGTATATCAGGATGGTTAGTCCTGCGAGCTGGAGGCTCGAGTGATAGATATATTCAGGACGAGATGGTCCTGCGAGCTGGAGGCTCGGGTTGTGACAAATTGCATGTGCATAGAAACCATTTAGTGGCGGGTCTTCGGTACAGCTGGTCGTCACACCGACGGCAGTATGTTGACTTAGGCGGGTGTGATGTTGAGGGGCCAGTAGGTTGTTTATACTGCGGTCTGGAGGACGATCCCCAACAGGACGCACACCCGGCCTTTAAGACTGGTAGGTTCCTGCAAAGAGTACGCAAGACTCTAGAGTGCACCTAGGACGTGTACAGAGGCGTATGGGAGGTCTAGGCCTGGTAGTGTGTATACCCGCCTAGGGGTGGAGATGCCCGCTCCACCGCTGCCGTAGCCACAACGGCGGTACCAGAGAGTTTAGCTAACTCCGAAAAGTGGGAACTAAAGGTCTGTGATCATAGAGTCGTGTGGGTGAGTTGCACTTGTATGAATCATATCATAGCATGCATATCATATCATACGTAAACCTAGAACATAATTGCAGACCCTTATCATATAAATTAGTATGAGCTCTTTTATATGATAAGTTATATTTCTGGAAACCTTAACTTATAAGTTTGTATGGGCATTCATATAAGTTAAGGTACTCATGTGATGGTAGTGTAGAATTATTTATTTACTTATTGTACTGGCGCGCACTTTTTTACCATTTACTTCTTTTACTGCTCTTTACTGCTCTCTTACTTGTTTATACTGCTAGAGTAGTGCTTGCATATATATACACTGCTAGCTTAGTTTTTCCTGTCACCTGCTTTTGTTTACTCCACTTTGTTGTCCTCTGCTTCGTCCTCCCGCACGGTGTCTAGGATTCGCGGGGGGAGGCGAGCACAAAACTGGCTTAGTCTTTATGACTAACGGTCGGTTGTGATCGTAGGAGTTCGAGGAGCTGGAGCAGCCATACAACTAGCAAGAGGTGATGGAAAGATCTGAGGAGCAGTTGCAGTGCATTACTTCTACCACGAGACAGGTGCTGATGAAGAGAGTGTTTAGCTTCCGCATAGAGATGATGAGAGAGAGAGTTATTATGTTGTTTTACTCATTTCAGACATGTACCGGGCATAAGCCCTTTTACTCTTTCATTTATTGTACTCATTGATGGACAGTTTACATGGGGATATATATATATACAGATGCGTGTGATTGTGGACTTATTTTACTAGTTTTCTTCTTATTCTTGTTGGCCTAGTTGATCGTTCTTGCCGGCAGGATCGGCGTCTTGCGGAGGTGGCTAACTCGTGTGTTAGCATCACCACAAGGCGGCGGTTCTGGGCATAAGATCCGGGAACTCTCCTGGTGCGGGAGAGGGATCTTACAGAAATGGTGCAGTTCACCAAGATCCTTCATCTCGAATCGTATGGAAAGCTTCTGTCTGAGTGCCGCGACCTCCTCAGGGTTGTTCCCTATCAAGATAATGTTGTCGACGTACAACAACACCAGTACGTGAAGACCTCCACTCTTCTTCACGAACAAGTTGGAGTCTGAGTCTGAGACATCGTAGCCACAGAACTGCAAGTACTCCGCAATCTTTCCATACCAGGCTCTCGGTGCCTGTTTCAACCCGTAGAGGGCCTTCTTCAGCTTGCAGACGTGATGTGGAAGTGACTTGGACACGTATCCAGGTGGTTGCACCATGAATATGTCTTTGTCAATCTCTCCATACAGGAACGCGTTCTTCACATCAAGCTGCCACAGCTTCCAACTTCGGCACGCCGCCAGAGCGATGATCGTCCTCACCGACGTCATCTTCACGACAGGACTAAATGTCTCCTCGTAGTCCTCTCCGTTGGTTTGCGAGAAGCCCCGAACGACAAGCCTCGCCTTCTACCGCTCAACTTCTCCATCCGCTCTCTTCTTAACCTTGTACACTCATTTGCAGGTGACAGGTTTGATGCCCTCCAACATGGGAACCAGGTCCCATGTCTCATTCTTCTTTAGGGCCTCCATCTCCTCGATCATGGCCGCGTCCCACTCCTTGATGCCAACTGCATCATCAAAGCAGGCAGGTTCCCTCTCATCGAGTGGTCCTGCGAAGAAGCAGGAGACCAAACTCACGAAGTTCCCCTCCTTATAACGAGCAGGCGGGACGATCGTCCTCTTCGACCTCCTAAAGGCTTGGCCACTATCTACTGCTCTGGTAGACTCCTCTGCTTGAGCTCCTCTCTGAACTCCTCTTCGAACTCCTCCTGAAGCGGTGCTCTCCCTGCTTCTTGAGTTCGTAGCTCCCCCTGAGCCAGAAGCTTCTCCCGAGCCAGAAGCTCCTCCTGAGCCAGACGCTCCTCCTGAGCCAGATGGCGATGGAGCACTGGGAGATAGATCCAACTCCATAGTAGGGTCCTCAGTGACCCTCTCTTATTCTCTGCTAGATTCTCCACTCTCTGGCAGCACCACAGAAGAGACTCCCTGGTATGAGACCAGTTCGTCAAACACTACGTCGCACGAGACAACAAACTTGTGGGTCTGCGGATCCATGCACTTCCACCCCTTCTTCCGCTCATCGTAGCCGATGAAGATACACTTCCTCGCTTTCGGCTCCAACTTGGTTCTTTGAGTGTCCGGGACGTGCACGAAGCAGGTAGAACCGAACACCTTCATGTGACCCACATTGGGCTTCTCCCCGAACATGAGCTGGTGTGGAGACACCATCCTGTTAGGACTCAGAGGAAGCCGGTTGATCACGTGGGTAGCACACGCCATTCCCTCCGCCCATAAGGCCTTGGGAATGCTCTTGGCATGTAGCCAACTCCTGGTAGTCTCCACCAGATGGCGGATCTTCCTCTCTGCCACCCCATTCTGCTGAGGGGTGTGAGCGCAGGAGAGCTCCCGCCGAATGTCGAACCTCCTGCAGAAAGAAGCAAACTCATTGGAGGTAAACTCCCCTCCATTGTCGCTTCTCAGCTTCTTCACTCTGCGGTTCAGCCTCCCCTCCACAAGCTCCTTCCACTCTAGGAACTTGTTGAATACTTCTGACTTCTCTCTCAGAAAGTATACCAACGTATAGCGGGTGTAATCATCCACCAGAACCAGCGCATACTTATTGCCTCCATAAGTAAGGGTGGCGCACGACCCCATAACATCAGCATCTACGCACTCAAGAGGTGCCTTACACCTGGTCTCTGACTTGTCAAACGGAAGTCGATGTGACTTTCCATATTGGCATCCGTCGCACACATGGCCATCACCGTAGGAAGAGAGATGAGGCAGGCCACTCACTAGGCCCTTTGCCGCCATCATCTTCAGCTTGTCCATCCCCACATGACCCAGACTCTCATGCCAGATCACAGCGCTGTCGTTTGTCTTCAGCTTGTCCACGTAGGCATTTGCAGACAGAACACACAAATCCTTCACCCTTCTCTCGGTGAGCGCGACGTCAGCATCGACAGACGAAAGGTTCTTCAGGAACTTCACCTCCTTCGGTCCAAACAGCACGTGGTATCCTGCATCCACTGCATTCGCAACCGAGAAGAGGTTCTTCTTCATGCCAGGCACATGATACACACTCTTCAGTGTCACTAGCGTCTCTTTACTCCCAAGGGACACCTTCCCTTCTCGCTCCACGGGATGTACCGTATCATCCGTAGTGATGATAGCATCTGTTCCTTCATATGCTTCCAAGAAGTCAAACTTGGACATATCTCCAGTGAGATGATGCCCGCAACCGGAATCCACTATCCAGTTGTTCTCGAGGTTGATGGAGGCTAAGACATCGACTGACGTTGCCGTCATCTCTGCCAGGAAACAATTGTCCCCCCTCTCACCGCCCTGGTGACCTCCACCTCTTCCTCCACCTCTCTGGTGATCTCCCTCCTTGTTAGCAGCATGACCGGCCTTCAGATTGGACCGGCAGTCCTTTGCCATGTGCCCGTACTTCCTACAGGAAAAGCAAAGGGATCTCCCCTTCTCATCGCGCGCAGGGAGGAACTTCCTCCCATCTCCCTGAGATGACGTTGAAGGTTCATCTCCGGAGTTCTTCTTTCTCGTCCCAGGATCTCCTCTTTCCTGGGAACAAGGCATCGCCATCTCCCCCTGAGATGGATACTCCCGCCATCTGCTTCGCCAAGCTCTCCTGTGACGACAATAGGTTCTCTAGCTCCAGAAGGGAGTGCTGAGTAGCCCATCCTTGCATGGAAGTAATGAAGGGGACATACTCCTTCCTCAATCCTCGGAGTATGTGCCGCTTCAACTTCGCCTCTGAGATTGGCTCTTCAGGGTCCAAGGCCGAGATCTCCCCACATAGGTTCTTCACATTCAGGAAGAAGGTGGATATCGCCATCTCGCCTTGAGTCGCCCTCGCCAACTCATTCTCCAGGAATTGTAGCCGCGCTACATTCTTCTTGTTGAATAACCCATCGAGGGCTATCCAGATCTCAGACGCTGACTTGCAACCTATGATGTGGTCAAACAAGTCAGGTGAAATGGATCTCTTCAAGGTGAACTCTGCCTTGGCGTTGGTCTTCCTCCAAGCTCTCACAGCTTGACCATTGTCTTCGATTGGAAAGACTTCTGCCTGCTCTTCTCCTCCAACGACCTCCCATAGGTCCTCTCCAAGCAGGTAACTCTCCAAGCAAGTCTTCCACTTCTTGTAGTTGGTCTGGGTGAGCAGCTCAATGCCAAGCCCCCTAGCATACCCTCCTCCGCCGTCCATCTTGGTTGCCCAGTCCTTGTTCCCACTATCCCTCTGATACCATGTGAAATATTTTGAAGTCGGAAGAACACGTCAACCAACAGGAGAATAAGGACACCAAACGATGAACATAAGCTTTCACAATAATAACTCTTGGCAGCTAGTTACAAATGGACAGGGCTGAATACAAGTTGCATCCAACTTGATTCACGACAGCCAAAAGTAGAAAAGAACTTGGTCACGACAAGGTCCGCTTCTCCTCCAGAGCACACCGCGCAGGTGATACTCGCTCCTCGCTACCGCCGGCGTTAACGCTAACGCCCAGCGTTAGCTCTGCTCCTCGCAAGCTCGCTGCTCACACTCCTCAGCTCCCTAGTCGCCACTAGACGAAGCTCGCTACTCGCCACACTCAACGCCTCGCGTTAACTTGCGAGTAGGTCACTCTCTTGCCGAACTTACTCCAAGTTCGATGCTCGCCTGGTAGCACTCTGGTATCTCTAACTCGCTCAATGTAGAGGATACTCGCCACTTCCAGAATCAATGCTCTTTAAAGGGGGGTACCCCTCTATTTATAGGCAAATCAGGGGGGGAGGTGCGAGAAGGGGCTAACGCGGGAGTTAGCTCGCAACGCTGGCGTTAGCCCAGCGAGAAGGAGCTAACGCCGGCGTTAGCTCTAACGCCGGCGTTAGCTCTAACGCCGGCGTTAGCTCTAACGCCGGGCGTTAGCTCACTTCAAAATCTCAACAAGAAATGTTGGACGTGGGGTGTGGGAAAGAAGAGGCGCGCGGTTTATTTTCGTGAGAGGGGTGTGTGTATATAGAATTCAAATTAAAGGTGGATGGAGACTAAGATGAAAGGAGCGGATTTAAGATGGATGGCTAAGATTGCATTAAAGAGGCAATTGATAGACACAATGGACTCAAATGTACTCTTTTTATATTAGGATAGATTATATAAAATAACTTATTTGATATTAAAATAACTAATTCAAGTTGAAGCCGACTCATTGGCCTTTTTAATAAACCTGCGTGTAAAACGTCAAACAAAGGTTTAACATTATTTTATATTAAAATAACTAATTTAAGTTGAAGCCGACTCATTCGCACTTTTTAATAAACTTGCCTGTAAACTAGCCCTGCACAAAAAGCCCGATCGGGCCGGGCCGGTACCGGGCCTGAAGGGCCCAGGCTTTTGCCAACCGGGCCCGGCCCGGGCTATATTTGCAACCGGGCCGGGCCGGGCTTTTGCCAGTGGAAGGGGGCGTGCCTAGGCCCCCAGGGCCGGGCCGGGCCGGGCCCTGGCCAGGCCCGACCTTATGGCTGCCATGGCAAAAATCGGGCTTTTCAAGAGCCCGATAACCGGGCTTTGCCCGGCCCGGCCCGGGCCGGGCACCGGGCCGGGCTTTTGCCTAATATGGGGGCCCAGTTAGGCCCCCTAAGCCCGGCCTGGCCAGGCGGGCTTTGCCCGGGCCCGGGCCTTGCCGGGCTTTTCCCGGGCCGGGCTCGGGCCGGCCCAGTGGGCCCGGGCCTTTTGTGCAGGGCTACTGTAAACCGTCAAACAAAGGTTTAACATTATTTAATGTTTGTACTGTGGATAGAAAGATATTTCATACATGCTCAGAAGAGAATTTAGCAGAAAACGATTCAAATGCCTCACAATTTCCTTTATCACCGCAAATCACTGTAGCTTCAAGTTGATATTGCTCTTCTCTTGTTTCAACTTTTGTAATTCAGCGAATTATATTTCGCAATCCAACTGTCCAAAATTTGAACTTCCAAATTCCTCTGCGAGATTAGCCAATCTGGATCTGAAACATGTGACTCCCATATGTCCAAGCAATGAGACCCTATATATATATACATAGTTGTAATAATTAATAAATCATTTAAAAACAAATATTACGTGATAGGGGGCGTGTTCCTGTGCGCAGAAAATTAACGTGCGAAGGTGCGAACTCCAATCAAGGCCGTTGATTCGCAATCCGGCGGATGGCGCGACCTCCAGCAGTAGCGCGGCTACCGGCGGCGGCGGGATCGCCGGACACCGGCCGCCCGGCGTTCGTCGGAGTCCACGCCGATGAACGCCCGGCGGCCGGTGGCCGGCGATCCCGCCGCCGCCGGTCCCAGCTTCTGATCCGCTGGTGGCGTTTGCAAAAAATTTTCCAGCGGAGGCCGCCGGCTGCGGGCTCGCCGGCCACCACCGGCCTCACTAGGTTCGCCGGCCACCGGCCTCACTAGGCTCGCCCGCCAACCGCCGCTGGGAATTTTTTTGCCAAATACCGGCGGCGGCGCTGGGAAAAACATTCCCAGCGTGGCGGCCGGCGGCTGCGGGCTCGCCAGCCACCGGCCGCCCTGGGTTCGCTGGCGGGTGCGCCGGCGAACCCAGGGCGGCCGGTGGCCGGCGAGCCCGCAGCCGTCGGCCACCACGCTGGGAATGTTTTTTGCAAAAATTTTTCCCAGCGGGGTGGCCGGCGGCTGCGGGCTCGCCGGCCACCGGCCGCCCCGCTGGGAAAGTAACTGGCGGCCTGGGTTTGCGGACGGAGGAGAGTGATCAACAGAAACGGACAGGATTGGCCCTTCACATCTTCGCACGCTTAAACTGTTCGCATATGAACTCTTCCCTACGTGATAGAACTATATGTATGCGTGCATGCACGTGCAAACAGATATGGATGGAATACCTTTGGTTGTTGTTAGAGCCACTATAGTGCTGGATATGTTTTGCAAGACTCTGCAATAGTATTAATGCCCAAAAATATATTGAAAGTTAGGGTATTCATCAAATCAAAATTAATTAATATTTCAGTGAAAACCATATTTATGTTAAATATTGTAGTTACCCTCCACTACTCCACGGGTCTTTTAAACCATTGGAGAATATTATGTTGCTTCCAAAGTCTTTAAGAACTTCTTTAATATTCTGCATAATTTGTTGAACACATATTATTAAATTTAGATAATTAAATATATTATTTGAAATTTTATGTTTTTATTTAAAATATTATGCCTCAGATTTTTTTTTTTATCATGGAAAAATAAAACTGAAAAAACAAATGCGATTTTAAAATGGAAATATATAAATATTTTCTATAATGTAGTTTTTAATTGCGTTGAAAATTAAAAGAGTTTGAGGAAAAAAAATTATGTGATGAAGAACAAAAACTTACATGACCACCATATTCTGTAGTTATCCAATGAGGTCGTGGAAGCACATTAAACAATGTTTTGCACCTCGACATGTAATTTGTGAGGTTGAAAGGTGATGCCTCAAACATTTGTTCCTCGCCGGTACAATCTATTGGCATCGCCATCTCGGTGCAGACCTAAAAATGAAAATTTATTTAAAAAAAAACTAAGTGCATTTCAGAAATGAAGATTAAAAAAATGTACAAAAAGATTGAATGATATATATCCGTATTTTTACATTTAACGTTGATTCAGCGTCCATATTTCGTACGCAATGATACTGTAGGACAAACACTTACCTAACTGGTTTATATGCTGCTCAAACTTACAAAAAAATTGCAATTATTCATATTTAACAAAGGTGATTGTTATCCGCACTACAGTTTTGGATATCCGCACTTTTTTGTATGAGTTATTACGCGCCTTTTGGAAATACGTCTTGTACATGCATTTTTAGGAAAAGTGATCAACACAAAAGTTGTAGATCTCATCGAGATCTACAACTTTCGTGTTGAACACTTTTCCTAAAAATGCACGCACAAGACGTATTGCGCCCTGATTGAAAGATGTGCGTAACTATAGCGAATTTTTTGAAATACGCCTTGTACATGCATTTTTAGGAAAAATGTTCAACACAAAAGTTGTAGATCTCGTCGAGATCTACAACTTTCGTGTTGAACATTTTTCCTAAAAATACCTGTACAAGGCGTATTTTCAAAAGGCGCGTAATAACTCATATAAAAAAAGTGCGGATATCCAAAACTGTAGTGCGGAAAACAATCACCTAAACAAATGACATTGCAATTTTCTGTATTCAGTGATGGGCATGAGGTGTTGCGGCATAAAAGGCGTGGGTTGGACAAGAGGCGATGGACCAACATATACCAAAATTATATATTTCTACAATGACCTATACATTAATAAGTCAAAAAAAAAACAAATCAAAACAAATACCTGCCAGCTCCATCCAGAAAGTCTCTCATATTCAATCATTTCTTCCTCAATCCACACTTCCAGGCATTTCGAAAAGCCATTTATTGCTTTGGCTCCAGAAGCTATCCTTTTTAGAGGATCAATTTCATGCGGATATTTATCAATTGCTTCGCATAGCACGTTCACTGGGTTAGAAAAGGGATTGTCGTATTGTGCGCTTGCTACATAAATGCCTTCCAAAACATTAGTGAGCTCTTCAACGGAGGTCAAAGGCCTGTCATATCGGTCCAAATTAAGCAAAAAAATGACAAATATTAGGAGAAGGTACCATAAAAGTTATGTTTATTTCTATATTTATAGCAGCGAGCAAACCTGCACGTATTGAACATTTGGCTCAATGAAGTCAACCCGTCATATTGTGCTGCGGTTTTTCTAATTTCGTGCCATGAATTCTTTATAGTCCTGTAGCAACTCTCACTGCTCTCCTATCAAATTAATGGAAAATCACAGCTCAAATTGTTATTATTAAAATCAAATATATGGTTCCCTTAAAATTATTAGGGAATGCTACTTACTCTAAAATCACGCGTGACAACGCTAAAATATCCATTATATGGGGTGATGTCATCAAAGTAGAGGATGGGAGCTGATGAAGCCAAAGCTCCAAGGATTATATGTGGATATTTCAATCGAAGCCAGGCTGCAAGCACTGATGAAAAATAATACCAATTATCATCAACTACTTTAAAAAGTATTATGATAATACGCTGAATTGACAGAGTAATTGACTTACTTCCACCATAAGATCCTCCAATGGCAATTACCGGAGAATTTTCAGCAGACAAATTCTTTTTTAAATCTGTAATCAATTGGGCACAGTCTGCAAGTGCTTGTTCTGAACTTAAATACTGAAGAGTGCTAGAGTTTTTATACGCCTCCTCCTTTGAACCAAATGGGTTGGATTCTCCATAATACCTATGCTGTTTAGCAAACATAAATATCACATCAAAATAACTTTGATTCCAATACTTCCCATCACTCATTTTCTATATAAAATAGAAAAAACAAATGAATAAAGGATTAGCCCAACTAAATATTACAACAAAGTAATGACTTCCCTTAAGATTAGCCCAATTATAGATAGTAAAAATTGTGAATGCTTTATTTAAAATGTATATACTGGCCGCTGCTCACCTCTATGAACACCAATAGAGATTTGAAGTGAGGGGCATTGTTGACGATAAATCTGTTGATATACCTACTGATGACAAGTTCCGCCTCACCACCAATGTAGACGAATATGGGCGAGCTGGTGTTTGCTCCTCCCCAATACTTGAAGTTGATGGCATACCTCTGCGGAAAAGTATCGTAGCTATTTGGCCCAAAGTTGAAATGATCCAACGTTTGAGTGTAATTTCTCATCTCAAAATCAGGTAGAATGGTATTGTGGATGCTAGATTTTATTCTCCGCAATGAGCTCAAATATTTTTCATGGGTGCTTAAAGAGAGCCAGCGTGGTTCTGCCGAAGCCAGCATCAGAACGAGGCAGTATGAAAGAACAAGTACTCCAAAGGTATTCTTGGGAGCCATCTTACTTGGAAGAATTGTATAACCTGGATATACATATATAATAGCACTGCCGCTGAATGTATGTGATGAAGAGCTTAAAATACTCAGCGTCCATTTGTTTGGACAGAATTGAGCATTAATTTTTCCTAATTCTTTTGACTTATTCTACACAGTTTCTTGTCTTTGAGCATTCCGTGGTTTCATCATAGTTTGCATCGAAGGGTATCATCGTGTTCACACATGACAATGTCAAACTTATTCATGCCCGATCAAAAGGAGGAGCAATAATTTGGTACACTTAGCCCCAGTTTGGGAAATTTTTTTTGGTCCACTTAGCCCCTGTTTGGGAAAATTTTTGGTCCATGAGGATGGTCCAGGATAAAATTTTTTTTAGCTTTAGACCGTCTTTTTATGAGTCGAAATGATTAAATTTCTTCTCAAAAACTTAAGGAATATGAAGCTCTCATATTTTACATTTAATATAAGTACCAGATTAGTGGTAATACTCACTTAAAAAAAACAATCACAGAAATCCGATCAACTTCTTTCAAATCACTCACACGAGCAGCTCTTATATATATACACACACACGAGCAGCTTCGCATGGACTTCGCCCATGCTCCACAAGGACTCTTAGCGGGCTGTGCCCGCATTCGAGCGAGATGCACCCGCATTCGAGCGAGATGCACCCGCATTCGAGCGAGATGCACCCGCATTCGAGCGAGATGCACCCGCATTCGAGCGAGATGCACCCGCATTCGAGCTGACTGCACCATCATTCGAGCGGGTTGTGCATGCATACGAGAGTACCCGGCCGGCGACGGCGGGCTTCGCCCGCCCCAGCGGGCTTCTCCCGAAACATATACAAATGAGTACTCAAAATGATCGTAAAAAAATATAAATCAATATTTTATTATTATTTTTTTCAAAAACATATATATTTTAACAAAAAATCATTTTAAATTAAGTTATTATATTTCAAAAGTAGTTTTTGGAGGCCTAATAAAAACCTACCATAATAGGTCTAGGAGGTCTACTAAAAAGCTTTTAAATTTTATTAATTTCTATCATTATTTTTATTATAGGGATATGATGTAATTACACAAATAATTATTATTTTTAATGAATCTCCATTTTTTTATAATATATGTTATGTCATTGGAGTAAAAGAATAAAAATATATTTAGCAATTTTGAATGTTACACCAAAGAAAACTTCTTCTATATAGTAGTTAAAGTTACATATATATATATAGATATATATACATACATATATATATATATGATAGGCACGGGGCTCCGCCCTTAATGTCAAGCGCAACAGTACCCGGCCGGCGACGGCGGGGTTTGCCCGCCCCTGGTGGGCTTCGCACGCCCTCGACGGAACATACACATATGAGTACTCAAAATAACCGCACAAAAATTATAATTAATATTTTATAATTATTTTTTTCAAAAATATTTATATTTTAACGATTTTAAAGTAAGTCTGGGAGGTCTAATGATAATATATGTTAAGTGATTGGAGTAAGTAAAAGAATGAGGATATATTTGACAATTTTGAATGTTGCAACAAAGACAACTTCTTGCATATAGTAGTTAAATATATATATATATATATATATATATATATATATATATATATATACGAGCAGCTCCACTGACTCTTAGCGGGCTGCGTCCGCATTCGAGCGGGCTATGCCTGCATATAAGTGGGCTGCGGCTGCCTATGAACACTTACTTTTATTCAAAACATATACATATGAGTACTTAAAATGACCGTAAAAAATATGAATCAATTTTCCTATTTTTATTTTAAAAAAAATATATAAATTTTTACCTTAAAAATCAAATTTTCCCTCATTCTCTGTCTCCCCCCTCTCCCTCCTATCCCTAAATTTACGCCTCTTCCTCTCTCTTCTTTCTTTCATTTTCTCTCTTCATTGGATGATCGAGATCAAAAGCTTGGTACATGTTGGATGACTAAGATTAATTCTATAACTCCAAACTACTTCTTTAATGTAGTTAAAGATATATATATATATATATATATATATATATATATATATATATATAAAGAGAGAGAGAGAGAGAGAGAGAGAGAGAGAGAGTGAGAGAGAGAGAGAGTGAGTGAGAAAGAGATAGAGAATTCTAGCCGCTAAGGTTGTCGATTCAATCTCGCCCTTACAAATGTACTTTTCTTTAAATTGGGTCACTTCATTCCCTCACAATAAACCCATCGTAAACTAAAAAAAAAATCATTCATGATATCACTCGACCCCAACTTCTTTCACCTGCCTGAGCCTTCCTCTACCTCATCCCGGAGAAATTTTTGGCTCCGTGTCCCAGAGGGTGATATTTGTCCGGGCCTTATAGGATTGATACACGTGGCTCTAAATTTTAAAATGAGGAGTTGAAAATATAATATTTAGGCGTAATTTTGTTTGCATTTTTGCTGGGGAAACGAACTCAATATTCAGTTGTACCTACGGCGAATTTAGAAGTAGCGCCGACGATCACTAGAGGTGAGATTTCCGAACAGCATACCTGTTAAAGCTTCGACTGGAGCATCGTAAGAGTCATTTTTCTTGGCATTCTATGCTAGTAAGTTCCTTGTGGCACGATGTAATTATCTAGGGTTAGCTTTAAACGATTTTGTCTACTGATAGCAAGGAAGAATTGGACAAGCTCGTAACAATTTTTGTTAGTTATAGATAAACGACGATCTCCAAGGAGATCGAAATCTATCTCCATGGAGATCGATAACTACGACGATCTCCAAGGAGACACGTGATGATTGATTTGGCGTTGTATTTAGATTAAACCTAGTATGCTTACAAGAGGGCGTCTCCGTGAAATGCATCATCGTGTTAAGGGGCTTGGGTTTAAGGGAGATCTTGGAGCACTTAGCAAAAGTCCCAATGTTGTGTTGTGGTTGAACACAAACCTTTTCCAAAAATCATCGTGGAGTCATCTTGGACCATCCTACGTCGGTAGTGCATGCTAATCCTCTGCCATCTCGAGTGGATTAGGCACGTAACACGATACTTTGTAGCATTATGGTACATTGAACGCTTGCGGGCCTTGTATGCCTTACTTGATATTTTGATAGCGTTAATTATCTTGAACGTTCACGGGCCGAGGTGAAGCCATACCCGCACCATGTTGATTAATATCGGTGACTTGAGCATGAGCAAGGCTGAATCGAACCCATTCCATGCAGTTCGGTGCAAGGTATTACCCTAATGTACGCCATTTGATCTTGGGATAGGCCGCCACCGACGTGATCGTCTGGACTGACAAAAGCTCATTCATTGTCTAAGTTAGTATAACTTAGAGTGGCGGGAGTTCTCATGTGAGAGTACATGTCTTGAGTGCTTGAAGCGTGCGATCGTGAGTACCCGCGTTGTGGTTGTTGTGGAATGGTGTTATGTTAGCCTTAGGCGTGGTTGCTTAGGCGTTTGTGGGGAACCTCCGGGTGAACTCAACCAACATTATTTGCATTCCTAGGTTCCATTTACTTTGATGCACAACCTAGAAGATTGATTGTGTTTGAAACCTCACATTGTGTAGTGTAGTTGTTGTACAACCCCGTATTCACCGGGTGTTTTTCCGAGACCCAGGGGTCCTTTAGATTATGGTGTGGTAGCGTGGTCCCAGGCAGGAAGAGTAGGGGCGAGCGATGGAGGCGGAGGTCACCCGCTCGCCCAGCTCATGTATAGTTGGGAGAGGTAGAGGGGCGAGCCCTCCCTCTCGCCCCAGCCCCCAGCAAGGGGGAGATTAGCGTAAGAAGGGGGTGAGCCAGAAGGCGGGTGGCCTCCTGGGCTCGCCCCCGCCCCTGTATAAGAGGGGGGCGAGCCAGGAGGCGGGCGGCCTCCTGGGCTCGCCCCCGCCCCAGCGTATAAGGGGGGCGAGCAGGAGGCGGGAAACCTCCTGGGTTCGGCCCTGCCCCAGCGTATAAGGGGGGCGAGCCAGGAGGCGGGGGCCTCCTGGGCTCGCCCCCGCCCCTTTGTAAGGGGGGCGAGCCAGGAGGCGGGTGGCATTCTGGGCTCGCCCCCACCCCTGTGAAAAGGGTGCGAGCTAGGAGGCGGGCGGCCTCTTGGGCTCGCCCCGCCCCTTTGTAAGGGGGGCGAGCCAGGAGGCGGGCGACCTCCTAGGCTCGCCCCCACCCCTGTGAAAGGGGGGCGAGCCAGGATGTGGGCGGCCTCCTGGGCTCTCCCCCGCCCCTGTGAAAGGGGGGCGAGCGAGGAGGCGGGAGGCCTCCTGGGCTCGCCCCCGCCCCTGTATAGGGGGGGCGAGCCAGGAGGAGGGCAACCTCCTGGGCTCGCCCCCTCCCCTGTATGAGGGGAGGCGAGCAAGGGAGGAGGTTGGCCCCCTCTCGTCCGGCCCCAGGAAGAGGGGCGGTCTGCATTTAGCGCTGTTGAATAGCGGGATTTGGCTGTTCGCAGGCCAAATCCGGGGGTATTTTGGTATTTTCAGGGACCAGTTTTTGGTTATTTGTAGCCCAAGTTCATGAATCCTATAAATAGGACAAGGGGCACCATTTGGATGCAAGCTGTTCTAGGCTAGCCCCCCTCTCTCCCTCTCCCTCCCCAAATCTCTCTCTAGTGGAGTGAGGAGAGCCTCCAGTGGTGCCAAGCCCGGTATTGGTTTGGGAGGGGAAGCGCTCTAAAGAGCTTCTAGGTATGTGGTGGGACCTCCTCGCCGAGTCCTTAGTCCAGTTCATAGTTCCAACACCTTCAACCTAGAGCTCTCCCTTGGGGGGAGTAAGAGTTGGCCACCCCTCAACTTGTTGAGGGCCCCGAACTTCACAGGAGCCGAGATATCAGTTTCAACATTATGGTGCGGTGAGCGTGGAGTGTGACTAACTCAAGAAACTCTCGAGATGAGCTCCATGGACGGAGGTGGAGGAAGATCTGACCCAGGTGACTCGCAGCCCCCGGTGGCTGGGGTGACGTTGGAGATGTTCGAAGATTTCAGGCAAGAGGTCTTACAGACCTTCCAGGTTGCTTTCGCTATGATAATCAGAGGCAGAGGAAGAGATGGTCCAGAGGTCCCGCCCCAGCAGGTGGACGAGGTAACTCTCGGCCAACAGTCCAGGGAAGAGGTACCGGTGGGGGGGCAGTTGTAACGCCCCTGATTTTCGTTAATTATTTTACGTGTCCGCTGTGACGTAATTTTGGCGTAAGGGCGTTACGTCAGCTCGTCTAGTAGTGTGATGAGCCTTAGCTTAGTTAAAGTATGTCTTGTAGATCGAGCGTGCGAGATTTCGCATCGTTTCGAGTTAAAGTAAAGATTTTAGGTGGATATCAAGATTTTAGCTTCGGGAGGCTTTAGCCCGAGTTTGGCCCGTCGGAATTGAATTCTGACTTCGCCGTTGGATTCGTAGCGCCGTGTTTCAGTTAAGGTGCGAATTTCGTAGAAATCTGAGGTGATCTAGTTTCCCTCGCGGTTTTAAGTAAATGGGGAAATTAATTAATTAATAAATTAATAAATTAGGTTTTTATATAAAGCCTAAAATCCCTTTCCCCTATTCATCTTCTTCCTCCCTCGATCAAATCAGCCGCCGAGCGAAAGAGCGAGTGCGGAGCTTCGCGGAGCGTTCGATCGACGATTTCTAGGGCTGTAGTAGTCGGAATCGCGTTTGGAGAGTAGATTTGGAAAGCTCTCGGCGAGATCTTCGTTCTAGCGGTAAGCTTTTCCCGTTTTATGGAATTTTTGGAGTTAGGGTAGTGACCTAACCCCTTCTTTCGACCCGAAAAGTTTCAGGAATCTGTGCTCGTGTGTTTCCCTAGCCGATCCATAGCTTTTGGAGCGGAGATCTTCGAGTTTGCAAGGTTTAAGGCAAGTGGCTTCCTCCTCCTCTTTGTTTGGTTAAGTCGTGGTTTGTCTTTCTCCTGATAGATGCTTGATGAATTGTGGGCTCGTGTTTCGAGCGTCTTGTGTGATAGTTAGAAACCTTAAATTTTCTTCCCCGCGTAGTGTCAGGGCATTTCTCCCGGAAGACACCGTCGTTCCCTGAATTTTAGCCGCTGATTGGTCCTTCTCGAGAAGTCTTTGAGAGTCTCGAGAAGTTGTGTAGCCAAGTTTTCGAGAGATCCCTGGTTCTTCTCGAGAAGTCTTCATCGTTCTCGAGAAGTTGTTTTAGCCCAGCTCTCGAGATATCCGTGCCCCTCTCAAGAAATGCTCCTCTCGAGAAATCCTTGCCCCTCTCGAGAAATTCTCCTCTCGAGAAACCCCTTGATCTCTCGAGAAATGCTTGATTTCTCGAGAAATCCCCCGCTGGAACCCCTCGACCTCTCGAGAAATGCTTGATTTCTCGAGAACTTTCCCCGCTGGAACCCCTATACTTCTCGAGAAATCCCTTGTCCTCTCTCGAGAAATCCTTCCAGTTCCCGAGAAGTGCTGCCTTGAACGCTGCCCCTTGGACCCCGTTAGGGGCTCTGCCCGTAAGACCCCGCCAGGGGCGCGGCCCCTTGGAACCCCGCCCGGAACGCATGTGATTTTTTGTTGAGTGTTTATGTTTGAATCTCGTGTCCCTTCAGGTGTACTTAGATGATTGCCAGTGACCCTTCGGTGCTCCTGATCTCGAATCCCTCTCGTTTGAACCTCTTTTTACTCGTTGTGGTCTGTTAACATTTGAGTTACTCTTATGATTCATATTGATCGATGTGTACTTCGTCTTGACCCTATTTCTTAGGGCCTTCCAGTGATTATCCTTTCGGGCAGCGTCCCGTGTTTAATTAAAATTTAAGTAATAAGAACTACTGTCTTTAGCCTTACACAGTAGTTGTGTTTGGGGGACAGTGGGGGGGGGGGGGGGGGGAAATGTTATAGCCTTGCACGGTAGTCGTGTTTGGGTGGTTGGGTCTAGTGGTACCCCCACCTGGTTTTGGGCTTTGGGTAGCGGAGGTAGTTAACCGCTCCCGTATAATTTGAGCTGATCAGTCTCTTTAATTGATGAAACTAAATAAATGAACGTGTTGTTCCTCTTTTGATATTTAGTGCACTTGATGCTTGTTGGTTCTTTGTTCAGAGCTCTCTTTCGGTAAATTTGGCTTGGGTTGGTACCCCTTATGCCTTGCTTGTTTTTCTGTTAGTTTTCTGCCACTTGTAATTCCTTGCTGAGGCGTTCTTTGTTTTATTGAATGCCTCAGGTTCAGAGCCGTAACGGCTAGTGGTGTAGCCTGAAGTTCAGAGTTTTAGTAGCTGTTCACCCCGCTGCTGCGAGGTAGTTGTTTTTAGTTACTTCTTGTGCTCAGACATACTAGTTGGTGCCAATGGGTTAGTGTCATGTTGTTGACGCCCATTGTGCCCCTTTTTATACTTTATAGTTTATTTGCCAGATTATGCCACTATTTTTAGATCTTGTGTATCTTACCCTCTGAGAATGATTTATGTTAGGTGCACTATAATTATAAAATGGTTTTTCTTCATCCTCATTGCATTCTTTCTAACTGAAACCCTTAACTTTAAAGTCGCCTAAAGGTATTTTCTACTCTTACAGTACGCCTAGTTATGTGCATATCATTTACTTCATGCTCCGTCGTTTGCATACATGTAGGACTTTAAGTAAACTAAATCAAGTACTTTTCGCTGCAATTATATATACTTTCTCGGTGGACTAGTTGACCCACGAACTGAGAGACACAGTTCTTATCTCTAAACCCCTAATAAATGATTTCAAATGATGACTTATCATATAATCATGTTTGTTTAGTTAAGTAATAGGTTCCCGCCTGAGCGTCTACAGTTGTCTCCTGTATGACGTGGCATCATGACGTGTATTTTCTCTTACTCTGATATTCTTAAATTCGGAGAAAATGCGGGTTGTGACAGCAGTGGGGAGGTGCCATACCCCCACTCGCCCATCCCCAAGGGGGGAGCTCAAGAGGGAGGCGCCCTCCCTGCTCTCCCCGCCCCTTCAAGGGGGCGAGCTCAGGAGGGAGGCGCTCTCGCAGCTCGCCCCGCCCCTTCAAGGGGGCGAGCTCAGGAGGGAGGCGCCCCATCCCAGCTCGCCCCGCCCCTTCAAGGGTGTGAGCTCAGGAGGGAGGCGCTCTCCCAGCTCGCCCCGCCCCTTCAAGGGGGCGAGCTCAGGAGGGAGGCGCCCTCCCAGCTCGCCCCTCCCCTTCAAGGGGGCGAGCTCAGGAGGGAGGCACCCTCCCAGCTCGCCCCGCCCCTTCAAGGGGGCGAGCTCAGGAGGGAGGCGCCCTCCCATCTCGCCCCGCCCCTTCAGGGGGCGAGCTCAGGAGGGAGGCGCCCTCCGAGCTCGCCCCGCCCTTTCAAGGGGGCGAGCTCAGGAGGGAGGCGCCCTCCCAGCTCGCCCCGCCCCTTCAAGGGGGCGAGCTCAGAAGGGAGGCGCCCTCCCAGCTTGCCCCTCCCCTTCAAGGGGGCGAGCTCAGGAGGGAGGCGCCCTCCCAGCTCGCCCCGCCCCTTCAAGGGGGCGAGCTCAGGAGGGAGGCGCCCTCCCAGCTCACCCCGCCCCTTCAAGGGGGCGAGATCAGGAGGGAGGCGACCTCCCAGCTCGCCCCTCCCCTTCAAGGGGGCGAGCTCAGGAGGGAGGCGCCCTCCCAGCTCGTCCCGCCCCTCCTAGCCCAACTCCAAAGGGGGGCGAGCGGGGAGGCATCCGGCCCCCGCTCTCCCCACTCCAAAAGGAGTTGAGTGAATGTTGGTGGGCGAGACCACCCCGGGTGGCGGCTATCCAGTAGCCCGGCGAGCGCAGAAGTCAGCAATTTGACTCCGCGAGAGCAAGGAAGGAAGGGCTTTCAAAGGAAAAGAGCCAACCGCTCGGGGCGGAGGCAAGGATCGAACACACCCTCTCCACCACCTCAGCAAACCATGGCAATTGGTTGGGGGAGAAGGAGGAGAGCCAGGAAAGCAGAGAGAAGAGGAAAAAGAAGGGACATGGTTGAGTTACCTTACTGCGACTTCCATGATGAGGAGGGTCACGCGACGTCCGCCTGCCCCGAGTTATTAGAAATGAAAGATGCGAGGAGTCCAAGGCAACAACAACAACTACCAGAAGAAGTCGAGGAAGACCGGGCCTGGGAGTGAGAGACTCAGTTCGGTTTCCATGCTTAGTTTTCTTTTCAATCCCTAAGTTCATGTAAAGTGATGTTTCGTTTCCATGCCTGTTTTCCTCACATGTATTAGGATGATTAATATAATGAAAGTTTTTCAAAAAATACTTAGCCCCGATGCTGGCCCGCTGACCAGGCTCCCACCTAGCTGGCAGGGCCGGGAACCGCTCGGAGGCAGGAAGTCCTCAAGGTTAACCCCGATGCTGGCCCGTTGATCAGGCTCCCACCTAGCTGGCAGGGTCGGGAACCGCTCGAGGGCAGGAAGTTCTCAAGGTTAGCCCCGATGCTGGCCCGCTGACCAGGCTCCCACCTAGCTGGCAGGGCCGGGAACCGCTCGGGGCAGGAAGGAAAAATGCTCCACCTCTAGTTGAGGTGGGATCGTAGAGTGTGTCGACTTTGTATCCACCTCTAGTTGAGCCGGGTTCCTAGAGAGTGTCGACTTTGTATCCACCTCTAGTTGAGCCGGGCTCCTAGAGTGTGTCGACTTTGTATCCACCTCTAGTTGAGCCGGGCTCCTAGAGTGTGTCGACTTTGTATCCACCTCTAGTTGAGCCGGGCTCCTAGAGTGTGTCGACTTGGTATCCACCTCTAGTTGAGCCGGGCTCCTAGAGTGTGTCGACTTTGTATCCACCTCTAGTTGAGCTGGGCTCCTAGAGTGTGTCGACTTGGTATCCACCTCTAGTTGAACCGGGCTCCTAGAGTGTGTCGACTTGGTATCCACCTCTAGTTGAGCCGGGCTCCTAGAGTGTGTCGACTTCGTATCCACCTCTAGTTGAGCCAGGCTCCTAGAGTGTGTCGACCTTAGCCCCGATGCTGGCCCGCTGACCAGGCTCCCACCTAGCTGGCAGGGCCAGGAACCGCTCGGGGGCAGGAAGTTCTCAAGGTTAGCCCCGACGCTGGCCCGCTGATCAGACTTCTACCTAGCTGGCAGGGCCGGGAACCGCTCGGGTGAAGGAAGTTCTCAAGATTAGCTCCGACGCTGGCCCGCTGACCAGGCTCCCACCTAGCTGGCAGGGCCGGGAACCGCTCGGGGGCAAGAAGTTCTCAAGGTTAGCCCCGATGCTGGCCCGTTGACCAGGCACCCACCAAGCTGGCAGGGCCGGGAACCGCTCGGTGCAGGAAGGAAAAATGCTCCACCTCTAGTTGAGCCAGGCTCCTAGAGTGTGTCAACTTTGTATCCACCTCTAGTTGAGCCGGGCTCCTAGAGAGTGTCGACATTGTATCCACCTCTAGTTGAGCCGGGCTCCTAGAGTGTGTCGACCTTGTATCCACCTCTAGTTGAGCCAGGCTCCTAGAGTGTGTCGACTTTGTATCCACCTCTAGTTGAGTCGGGCTCCTAGAGTGTGTCGACTTTGTATCCACCTCTAGTTGAGCCGGGCTCCTAGAGTGTGTCAACTTGGTATCCACCTCTAGTTGAGCCACGCTCCTAGAGTGTGTCGACTTGGTATCCACCTCTAGTTAAGCCGGGCTCCTAGAGTGTGTCGTCTTTGTATCCACCTCTAGTTGAGCCAGGCTCCTAGAGTGTGTCGACCTTAGCCTCGATGCTGGCCCGCTGACCAGGCTCCCACCTAGCTAGCAAGGCCGGGAACCGCTCGGGGACAGGAATTTCTCAAACTTAACCCCGATGCTGACCCGCTAATCAGGCTCGCACCTAGCTGGCAGGGCCGGGAACCGCTCGGGGGCAGGAAGTTCTCAAGGTTAGCCCCGACGCTGACCCGCTGATCAGGGTCCCACCTAGCTGGCAGGGCCGGGAACTGCTCGGGGGCAGGAAGTTCTCAAACATAACCCCGATGCTGGCCCGCTGATCAGGCTCCCACCTAGCTGGTAGGGCCGGGAACCGCTCGGGGGCAGGAAGTTCTCAAGGTTAGCCCCGACGCTGGCCCGCTGATGAGGCTCCCGCCTAGCTGGCAGGGCTGGGAACCGCTCCGGGGCAGGAAGTTCTCAAGGTTAGCCCCGACGTTGGCCCGCTGACCAGGCTCCCACCTAGCTGGCAGGGCCGGGAACCGCTCGAGGGCAGGAAGTTCTCAAGGTTAGCCCCGATGCTGGCACGCTGACCAGGCTCCCACCTAGCTGGCAGGGTCGGGAACCGCTCGGGGTAGGAAGGAAAAATGCTCCCTCTCTAGTTGAGCCGGGCTCCTAGAGTGTTCGAGTTTGAATCCACCTCTAGTTGAGCCGGGCTCCTAGAGTGTGTCGACCTTGTATCCACCTCTAGTTGAGTCGGGCTCCTAGAGTGTGTCGACTTTGTATCCACCACTAGTTGAGCCGGGCTCCTAGAGTGTGTCGACTTTGTATCCACCTCTAGTTGATCCAGGCTCCTAGAGTGCGTCGACTTGGTATCCACCTCTAGTTGAGCCGGGCTCCTAGAGTGTGTCGACTTGGTATCCACCTCTAGTTGAGCCGGGCTCCTAGAGTGTGTCGACTTTGTATCCACCTCTAGTTGATCCAGGATCCTATAGTGTGTCGACCATAGCCCCGATGCTGGCCCGCTGACCAGGCTCCCACCTAGCTGGCAAGGCCGGGAACCGCTCGAGGACAGGAAGTTCTCAAACTTAACCCCGATGCTGGCCCGCTAATCAGGATCCCGCCTAGCTGGCATGGCCGGGAACCGCTCGGGGGCAGGAAGTTCTCAAGGTTAGCCCCGACGCTGGCCCGCTGATCAGGCTCCCACCTAGCTGGCAGGGCCGGGAACCGCTCGGGGGTAGGAAGTTCTCAAACTTAACCCCGATGCTGGCCCACTGATCAGACTCCCACCTAGCTGGCAGGGCCAGGAACCGCTCGGGGGCAGGAAGTTCTCAAGGTTAGCCCCGACGCTGGCCCACTGATTAGGCTCCCACCTAGCTGGCAGGGCCGGGAACCGCTCGGGGGAAGGAAGTTCTCAAGGTTAGCCCCGACGTTGGCCCGCTTACCAGGCTCCCACCTAGCTGGCAGGGCCGGGAACCGCTCGGGAGCAGGAAGTTCTCAAGGTTAGCCCCGATGCTGGCCCGCTGACCAGGCTCCCACCTAGCTGGCAGGGCTGGGAACCGCTCGGGGCAGGAAGGAAAAATGCTCCATCTCTAGTTGAGCCGGGCTCCTAGAGTGTGTCGACTTTGTATCCACCTCTAGTTGAGCCGGGCTCCTAGAGTGTTTCGACCTTGTATCCACCTCTAGTTGAGCCGGGCTCCTAGAGTGTGTCGACTTTGTATCCACCTCTAGTTGAGCTGGGCTCCTAGAGTGTGTCGACTTTGTATCCACCTCTAGTTGAGCCGGGCTCCTAGATTGTGTCGACCTTAGCCCCGATGTTGACCCGCTGACCAGGCTCCCACCAAACTGGCAGGGTCGGGAACCGCTCGGTGGCCGGATGCTTTTCTCCCGAGGTGGTCTCGCTAGCCGGCATGGTTGGAAGACCTCTCGGGGAGGTAGTGATTTTTCCCAAGGTGGTATCACTAGCTGGGCTCTCGCTAGCCGGCAGGGTTGGAGGACCTCTCGAGGAGGTTAAGTGTTTTTTCCGCCAGGGGGGATTTCGCCTATGGCGCGATTTTCAGCACCACTCGCCGAATATGCGGGGTTGGACTTTTCTTTCTGAGCTTGTACCTCGCTCGGAAAGAGCGGGGATTGTGTACAACCCCGTATTCGCTGGGTGTTTTTCCGAGACCCAGGGGTCCTGTAGATTTTGGTGTGTTAGCGTGGTCCCAGTCAGGACGAGTAGGGGCGAGCGATGGAGGCGGAGGTCTCCCGCTCGCCCAGCTCATGTATAGTTGGGAGAGGTAGAGGGGCGAGCCCTCCCTCTCTCCCCAGCCCCCAGCAAGGGGGGACGAGTGTAAGATGGGGCGAGCCAGAAGGCGGGTGGCCTCCTGGGCTCACCCCCACCCCCGTATAAGAGGGGGGCGAGCCAGGAGGCGGGCGGCCTCTTGGGCTCTCCCCCGCCCCAGCGTATAAGGGGGGAGAGCCAGGAGGCGGGCAGCCTCTTGGGCTCGCCCCTTCCCCAGCGTATAAGGGGGGCGAGCCAGGAGGCGGGCGGCCTCCTGGGCTCGCCCCTGCCCTTTGTAAGTGGGGCGAGCCAGGAGGCGGACGGCATTCTGGGCTCGCCCCCACCCCTGTGAAAGGGGGGCGAGCCAGGAGGCAAGCGGCCTCCTGGGCTCCCCCCCGCCCCTTTGTAAGGGGGCGAGCCAGGAGGTGGGCGGCCTCCTGGGCTCGCCCCACCCTTGTGAAAGGGGGCGAGCCAGGAGGCGGCTGCCCTCCTGGGCTCGCCCCCGCCCCTGTGAAAGGAGGCGAGCCAGGAGGCGGGCGGCCTCCTGGGCTCGCCCCCGCCCCTGTATAGGGGGGGGGGGCGAGCCAGGAGGCGGACGACCTCCTGGGCTCGCCCCTGTATAGGGGGGGGGGGCGAGCCAGGAGGCGGGCGACCTCCTGGGCTCGCCCCCGCCCTGTATGAGGGGAGGTGAGCAAGGGAGGAGGTTGGCCCCCTCTCGTTCGGCCCCAAGAAGAGGGGCGGTCTGCATTTAGCATTGTTGAATAGTGGGATTTGGTTGTTCGCAGGCCAAATCCGGGGGTATTTTGGTATTTTCAGGGACCAGTTTTTGGTTATTTGCAGCCCAAGTTCAGGAATCCTATAAATAGGACAAGGGGGCACCATTTGGAGGCAAGCTTGTTCTAGGCTAGCCCCCTCTCTCCCTCTCCCTCCCCAAATCTCTCTCTAGTGGAGTGAGGAGAGCCTCTAGTGGTGCCCAAGCCCGGTATTTGTTTGGGAAGGGAAGCGCTCTAAAGAGCTTTCGGGTATGTGGTGGGACCTCCTCGCCGAGCCCTTAGTACAGTTCATAGTTCCAACGCCTTCAACTTAGAGCTCTCCCTTGGGGGAGTAAGAGTTGGCCACCCCCCAACTTGTTGAGGGCCCCGAACTCCACAGAAGCCGAGATATCGGTTTCAACAGTTGCACTTTCTTTATTGTATTACATACCGCTTGCTACGACTTACTTGCAGGTGAGCAATACCATCGCCCTGGAGTCAATTAGGATGGCTTGGGGGGGTGACCGTTATGTGGTTTGTTTTCAGCTCATAGATGACCATCATTTACCACTTATTTGTGTCTGGTGCAGGTCCTGGTGAGCCCAGTGGGAAATATCGGGCAGAAGCCTTATGCCGAGCAGGCCCTCGAAGGACAAACACTTTTACCACTTTATATGTATTTGCCGGCCTATGTGCTGATGTTTGTTTGGCATGCTGGGTGATACATTATAAGACCTTACGGTCGTAACACTATTTTGTTAACATTCCTGAGTATGTGGACATTCATGTGTTTGGTCATTTTAAATCACTGCTTCTGCTAGTGTATTTACTTTACTCTGTATAGTCTCTCATTTCTGTTTATCATTTTACTAACATAATGCTTGTGCATTCAATATGGTGGGGGGGGGGGGGGGGGGGTCCTGGTCGGACCTATTGTTATATTGTGAAGATGAACAGTTAAGCCTCTGAGAATTCTCTAGGGGGGTGAATAGAGATTTAAAACTATTTAATAAAAGAGTACCTAAATTTTGATTCTCTTAAACAGTCATCCACAAAAACACACAACCACAATGAAGTATTACACAATATAAATAAATGCATGAATTAAAATAGCAATAAACACAGAAAAAGCTACAGAATAAATGAACAAAAGAACTATAGTAGTTCCCCAAAATCTAGTCACATATACTCTTCTACCACTTTCATCGGAATCCAATATCCTAGTGCCCGAGTCTTTCGATAAGGAGACTCGTAGAACCAAAGCCTGAGTCTTTTGATAAAGAGAATCTTAGAACAATACACTATGATCTTTTGATAAGGTGATCTAACTAACAACTGAATCCTTTCAAGAGTGATTCTAAAAACTATTTTCTCAAATCAGATTAGAGAAAGAAAGAAAAAATGAGATGAAGAGAAAATGAAGCAGAGAAATCTTCTGGTGTGCATCCTCCTTCAACAATGATTCTTAGGATTCTTTAGCACTCTAGTGGATTATGTCTTCAGTAATTGATGAATCCTTGGTGAAGAAAATTGTAAGGATTGTAAGCTTGATCCATTCTTAGACTTCTATAGTCGAGGAAGAAGCAGAAGAGAGCCCAATTTCTAGCTGTATTTTCTTTTTATGTGTGTGCCCTTTCATAGTGATCAGAGTACTTTTCTGTCTCTGTCGTTTCAAAAAATTCCCTCTTGACGATTGTCTTCAGAAGGAATAAAATAAGATCTGATTGAATCTTTCCACAAGTGTGCTTCGGAAATCCCATCAATCTCTTTATATATCTTCCAAATACTTCTTTAGAAATTTCTTCCCATAAATTTTCTTCTAATATCACTTTAAATTTGAATGAATTCCATAATCATAATCTTGAAATAACACTGAATGAAATCCACTGAATTTTTCTTTCTGGATGAGTATTCGACGCAACGTCGAGTTCTGACTAAAGATGTGTCGAATTCTGCCTTAGAATAAGTGTCTGTCAACATAATTGAGAAATCGACGCCACATCGACTACTTATCGATGCTTGCGTCAACTTCTGCTTTGGAGATGCGTCGACATCACTTTATATGATGCGTCGAATTCCAGTTAGAGTTACATCGACTTCTAGTCGACGTTGCATCGACTTCTAGTCGACGCATGTTTAACTTAGCTGATTTTCTTCTTGATCTCAAATTTCCTTCTCCTGACCTAGACTGGAATGACTTTCTAGGACATGTAATGACCAAATTTCCCTTACTATACATCATGGGTAATTATCCTAGAATACAAAATCACTTAGAAATAATATGTTAAGTTAAATCTTAGGGGTTTTTCCAACAATCGCCCTTTTTTATCTTAACAAATTTTATAAGAATTTAAAGTGAACTTTTTAGCATAATAAAATAGATAATCAGAAAATAGAAATGAATCATTTACATACAATCAGACAGCCTAAAAGCTTTTGCAATATTTATTAACTTCAAGATAGAGTTCACAAAATAATTTCCAGCCAGAAAGTTTGTGAGGTTTAAACAAATCTTTTGGAAATATCAAATTTTCATATCTTCATCTTGTCTTGCTACACATCTTCCTTGGGGGAGCCTTTATGAAAGAATAGGGATTTATACCACCTAGAAGGTGCGGCGTGAATAAGTGTTTATCCTTTTAAAATATTTCTCGCAGATTTTAAGATATATCACACAAAGCACAATCACAACACAGAGAGCACATATATTTATAGTGGTTCCCTAAGATGGGTACGTCCACTTTCCCTCTACGCCTATCTAACAGTGTGCTAGCCTCAGCAAAATTCCTTCAAACTCAGATCTACTTTTTGAGATCTTACACCTCAGAGTACAGAACTCCCACCTTAGGTACAACATCATGTTCCCTACCTCAGATCCCAAACACAGGATCCTACAACTCAGAGTGCAAAACTCATACAACTCAAATTCAATCTTGAATCCTACCTCAAGCTCACATAGAACCCTACACTTAGATCTTAAAAAGATCCTACAATAGAAAATTCAGTTTTGTTTTACAGTAATACAAGTAGACTCAAGAAAATGTTTCTTGTATGAGTCTTCTTAGGCTTCTAAGCAGATAATCTTCACTAGTTCAGCCAAGATCTTGATTGAATCTTCTTTTAGAAAACCTGGATCAGACTGACCTTGATATCTGAGAACATCTTTTCTCTAAAATTATTGTGGATGAATAACCTGGAGTAATCTAGGAGAACTGGATGATTATTAAATAATTCTCCTTCTGCTTCTTGTTCTCAGATCTTGACTAACTTGTCAGCAACCTTTTATTTTTCATATGAGAGCACTGTTCTATTGCAGCTGACACTTGAATGTTCAGAAGATTTTTGATTCTAGAGATTAGTATTGCATCTCACATCTTATCAGTATTTATAGGAGAGACATACCTTAATGGTCGAAATAAGGTATACTTTTTGTCAGATATACTCTTCCTTAGAAGGTCTGATTTGATTGCCGCCATCGGCGGCGAGAATCTTTAGATCTCTAGAACATTGAGTTGTCTCGACGATATTCATGTTGTCTCGATGACAATTCATTTCCTCTCAATGACAATTCAGTTCTTTAAGCCGATCTCTTTCTCTTTTCAACATTAGTTCAATATTAGATCAATGAAATTGCAGTCCCGATGATATAACATCTTTTCGATGATATATGTGATCTTCACACCGATATTTAGACTTCAACACGATTTCTATCTTCAAGAAGAATGCTTCATCTTATCAACACGGTATATATACCTTGTCAGAATGATAAGACTTAACAATTAGATCCTGAGTTTGTTATGGCAACAGGGGAGCCATATCTAGAAGATATTGACTTAATCATTCTCAACTTATCTTGTTTTTGTATTGTCGAGAAGGCTTCTCGACGATAATTTACTCATTCTCGACGATAATTAACTTGCTCTCAATGACAATTGACTTAAAGTAATTTTGTCTTCAATGAAGGGCTTCCAAATGATATTCCTTTATCTCCACGATTTTTACTTAGCGTGAGAACTTCTCTATGAAATATATTAGTCATCAACATGATGTATATATATATACTTCAGCTCTGCAAAGAAGATAACCATCATGTTGATCTCCTTCAAGACAACATTTATGTAATTGATCCCTATCAAAGCGATATCATTTGTGTATTATCAAGATGATATATAGGAGCTTGAACTGCTTTTCCTTGTCAAGATGATTTGACTAAGATTGAGTGTCTTCAAGACGATGTTGGGATGGTCTCAACGATATTTCCAATTTATCAAAATGACATTGTACTTAGAATAATTCTGTGAATTAATTAAGTGACCCTTGAATACCTATTGATCTCTTGACTTACTAAGAATGTTTTCCATGATTTAATAATGATCCTACACATACCAAACTAGATAATCATCAAATACAAAATTGTATTTATCCTTGACTTGAGGACTTCTTCAAATTAGGAACATTGTGGGCAAGGTTCCCAATAATATCCCCCTATTTGAAGAAGTGAGAACCTCAACCAATGATAGAATACACATAAACATAATAAACATGACCAACACAAAAACTAAAATCATAACAGAATTCACACAGAATAAAGAATAACATCCAAAATTTTATACATAAGTTTCAGTGAAATGTTTTAACAAGTAACTAAACTACATTTACATTTAACTTATTTGCACCAAATTTTGAGTCATTTTTCTCTTTTCTACCTCCTTGTCTTGTTGTGTTTGCTTTTATCTTTCAAAATAGTTGAAGGTCTTGGGAAGATATATGCTAGGCATAGGAGGTGCATTTCATGGCAATGTCTCCTTTGCACTTCAGTCTTCTTATGCTTGTTCATTTCATTAGAGGAGTAGTATTTTTTGTATCTCTGCCAATGTCTCCAAAGTTTCTCAATGTTTGTAGTATGATGTCTCTTGAATTTTGACTCCATATTTAAAATTTTGGATCATGTGCTCTTTCTTCTTCTCTTTTCCTATTAGCATCCATATCTTCATCTGATAATCTCTGCCTCTTTCTCTGACTTGATTTAGTTTCCAATTGCGCACTTTCTAAAGTATGTTCATATGGACTTACATATCCTTGTTGCTCTGATGGCTATATAGGCTCATACACTATTGGATTGAGTCTTGGGGAGTGATGTAGTTCATTCACTATCCAAAGAGCTTGATCACTTCCATTCTTCTTCCCCTTTCTGACTTCTTCAATAATGCTCTTCTTAATATCCTTTGCAGAGGCAACCAGTTTATTGGAGAGTGTTTCACTGGTATACTCTTGAGTGCTCACACATCTCAGTATTACTGTTTTTTGACTTTCAGTTATCTTTTAAGTTAGCCATCCAACAACACTTTCCAAATCCTCCAAAAATGTTTCATTGAATTTCAGAGTGGAGTCCATCCTCTTACCCAGAGACTGAAGAACAGTCATATTGCAGTCTATAGTTGTTCCTGTCTTGGTGAACTAATTGGTGATTTGTACATTGATATGATCAACCTCTGCCTTCTGTTCAGACATTTCTTCCTTAATTCCCTTCATAACCTGATCAACATATGATTCATAATGTTGCCTTTCTTCTACTAGCATATTCCTTATTTGTTTAATCATAGAGTCTGAGCCTTCTTCTTGAGTCCTTGGAATAGGTGAGCTTGAAATATCTTGCTCATTGTGAATCACTTTTCTTTGCAGATTGTCATACATGTCAGCCATGACATCATCATCAAAAAGATTATCTGGAGAATTTGGTCTTTGAGCAGCTTTGTCATGTTCTTCAGAAACCTCTTGTCCTAGGACCAGAATGAAGTCTCTGCACATGTTCTCATCCTTAACCTCCAGAGCAGGGAGCTCAGTGTGAGACTCCCGCTCAATATCAGCAGCATCTTGTTTCAAATCCTCAGTATCTTGGGCTGAGAACTCTCTTAGAGTCTCCCCCTTAACTGGAACACACCTTTCAACAGCATTGGTAATTTTTGGAACAACTTCATTGATAACTTCTTCAGGAATATCCTAATCCATGGAAGTGGGTTTATCAGACTGGGGCACTTCAGCAACCAAGGTCTCTCCCAATGGTTCTGATTCTTGTTCAGTAGTAATTCTTTGACCCCCCCCCCTCAATATTTGCAGGGTTTGGGTCAACTGGAGGATCACTGCTCTCAGATGAGCTATCTTCTGATCAACCTTCTAACTCAACAACTTTCTTTCCTTTTTCTGAACTCTGACCTTTTAGTTTCCTTGGAAACTTTGAGAAGACTTTCTCCCACCTTCGCAGAGTTTTGATGTCTATCTTCTTCATGTAATGTAATGGGGCACCTAATTTTTTAATCAATTGAGCAGGTAGAGTATTCATTAAATACAAAGACAAATATCCTTCCAAAGTTTGTGGCCTTAAGATTTTCTTTAATTTTCATCAATAGGACATGAGCACAATCTGTCTTTTTGCTCATAATCACCCTAGTCTTGACTTCAAACAGGTTCCTGGAGATTCTGTCATGTTATCCTGGTTTACAAAAGAGTACCTTTACTATTATGTCAGCCAACAATTTCCCTTTCTGATTGAAGTTTCCCATGTTCAGAGATCCATAGGTCTTCTCTGAGTGACCACACCATTTCAGTGCATCACCATAGTCCTAATTTGATACTTCATCATCTTCCTCATCCATACCAAAGCTAGGCATGTGCAATGCCTTTGCCAAACTCTTGGCACTGACCTTCAACTTAGTGTCAGCAATCTTGTCTTAGATAGCCTTTCCTGATGAACACAATTTTTCTTTGGAATAGAATTCAAGTACTTCTCTGTGCAATATCATTGTTGGTTCCGAAAGCAGATACTCTAATCCTGATGCTGTTAGTAAACCAATGACCATCTTGATTTCCTTACATGCATGGTTGAATCCTTCTCGAATACATTCACAACCAATATTGAAGGAATCTTCACTTTTCTTAGGGGGCATTGTTCAGAGAGCAGAGGGATTGTAAAACCTTGTCGTCATATGCACTCGAGAAAGATGAACTTGTTATTGTGATGACTTAGGGAAAATGTAGTTTGTGACCTAGTTTTAGACATTTGACCTATTTATATCCTATTTCAGAATGTCAAGAGGCGCGTATCTGGGTGAATATTCTTAGGAAGTTGATCCAAGTTCAATGTCTGTGATGAAGGATCTAATATATGCTAATATTTGTATGTCGAAAATCTGTCATGACAATAAGATCTCTGTGTCATCTTGTCATCTCGTCGATACAGACTCAATGTCGTCTTCAGATCATGCCGACATATTCAACACTTAGTTATTTTCTCCTACATTTTTCTAAAGTACTTCCCGCAAGCAATTTTGTTAAGGTCTACAAAGACAATACTTGATAGATATGAGCATCTAAATATGATGTAACAATATTATAAATATATGAACTTATTCTAGATTTAGCATGCCAAGCTCAAATTTAAAGAAATTGAATTTTGCTTCATCAAGAGGTTTTGTGGATATATCTGTTGAAATTGTTGAAGTGGAGTGGAAGGTGGCCGACGGTCTGAATTTTGGTGACCGCAGAGACCGCGCGGTCTCTATGTTGGTTCTCTGCCGGTCTGGCTCTGCCGGTCTGTCCCTAGAGGTCTTGTGTGATCCGCTGGTTTGTTCTAGCCGGTTGCGGTCTCTTTCCGGGTTGTTCTGCTTGGTTGGCCTATCTTCCTTGTTAGAAGACCGGGCGTTCTGTTCTGGTGTAACCGCTGTGACCGGGCGGCTTATGCAGGTCGATCTGGCGACTTGTCTGAAGTCGGCCAGATGTTCTTGGTTTGCTCTTGGCGATCTAAGGAAGGAGTGGTCTTGTGTCCACGCGGCTTGTGCGCGGTCTTGTGTTCGCGCGGCTTGTGCGCGGTCTGCTGCTGACTTGCGGTCTTAGACAGGATGTTGTCCAAGTGGTCTGATCGCACGGTCTGCATTGTGAGACCGATCGTGATAGTTCTCGTTATGAATGACGAGAACTGTTTGCGCCCAGCAGGTTGCGGTCTCCTTCCTTGGTGATTTCCCAGCGGCTTGAATAAACAGTTCGGCAGCGGCTTGTCTGCAAACTGGTTTATCGTGTTCTTGTGCTGTTCGCAACGAACTTAGCGACCAGGCGACCTTCGGTGGTTAGGAGATCTGAGTTGCGGTCTGGCGATAGCCTCTGTTTTTCGTTCAGTCCAATAAGCTCCAGTTCGTGCGGTATGACAGTACAGGTCAAGCCAGGTGATCTGAGTTGTGGTCTTGCCTGTTTTCTGTTCGTGCGGTCTCAGGTCAAGCCAGGCTGTTTCTGAAGTTGAGCGGTGTGTGCGGTCTCTGCTTGTCTAGCCACCAGATTTGTTTTTGGTGTGTTTTTTCTTCTCTCCTTCGTGATTCTTATGAATCATGTCTCGCCATGTATACCTCGCACTGTAATATAGTATTGTGATTCAATAAACCTTTGTGTTGCTGTATGGCATATTGTGGTTGTTTGGCTATAACTCAGTTGATGCAACTCTTGCTTACTTCTAAATGATTCAAATCAAAAATTTTAACATGGTATCAGAGGGAGGTTGTTGGAGTGGATAAGCAGTGTTCAACTTGAGTTTCCATCATCTTTGTGAAGAAGAGACCACATAGTTTTCAATGGAAGCTGGATACGCAAGAGGGCTTGGTATTGAACTCCTCACATCGACTAACTATAAGAAGTGGAGGTCGTGTATGGAGAGTTACTTACTTGGCGAGGATCTATGAGAGATAGTTGGAGGAGAAGACACACAAGAAGTGTTTCTAGCAGGAGATAATATGGCAGAGGTGAGACTTTGGAGGAGGACTAATGCAAAGGCAGAGTTCACACTCAAGAGGGCTATCTCACCAGAGCTATTCGATCACATCATTGGATGTAAATCTGCTGCTGATATTTGGACGTCTTTGGATGGACTGTTCAATAAGAAGAATGTTGCTCGGCTACAGTTTCTTGAAAATGAGTTGGCAAAGGCCTCTCAAGGTGATCTTTCTATTTCTACCTTCTTTCTCAAGATGAAGAATCTCACAACAGAGATATCTGCATTGGACCCTGATGAGCCCATCTCGGAGGCAAAACTGAAGAGGCATATCATCCGTGGGTTGCGGAAGGAGTATCTTGCCTTTGTGACGTCAGTTCAGGGTTGGGCAAATCAACCATCTCTATTGGAGCTGGAGAACTTACTTGCTTTGCAAGAAAGTTTGGCAAGACAGATGGCGGGGACTTCTATCTCTAGGGGAGATAGTGATGTGTTGTTCTCTGGGAAGAAGAAGAAGAAGAGGGAGAAGAAGAAGCCAGGTCATGATGGACCCTCTTTTTCAGGTCAACAGGATAGGGGTTATGCTCCTAAGTCTGATGGGAAGAAGAAGGGAGAGAGACCAAGGTGCTTCATGTGCAATAAGACCGGCCACTTCAAGAAGGGTTGCCGGGTTAATCTTCAGCCGGGACATGCAACGGAGAAGGAGAAGCCAAAGTCTGATGAAGCTGGATGGGGAGGAGCCTTTGCAGCCAATATGACGGCGATGCCCGTTAAGGCCTTGGCTGCCATCAAATTCGAAGAGGATTGGATTGTGGATTCAGGGTGTGGGCATCATCTCACCGGTGATGAATCAAAGTTCTCTTCTTTGGCACATTACTCAGGTAACGATGCAATCATTACGGCTAATAATTCTGTTCATGCAGTAAAACAAGAAGATGTTGTCTCTCTGAGCAGTGATAAGGGTCCACTCACATTGAGGAGTGTTTATCACGTGTCGGGTATGAAGAAGAATCTCTTCACTGTGACCAATGCGGTCGATGCCGGTTATCACGTTCTGTTTGGCCCAACAGAAGTGAAGTTTCTTAAAACTCAACCGGAGATAAAGGGAGATGTAATTCATGTTGGAAAGCGGGTGAAGGACTTGTTTGTTTTATCGACAAGTACCTATGTTGACAAGATGATGACCAACGATAACGCGGCTATCTGGCATGAAAGGTTGGGGCATGTAGGCATGGACAAATTGAAGGCTATGGCGGTAAGGGGCCTTGTCAAGGGCTTGCCTAGCTTGTCCTCCTATGGAGATGGTCATGTTTGTGCGGGATGTCAGTTTGGTAAGACTCATTGACTTCCATTTGATAAATCGCAAACAAGATGCAAAGCACCGTTGGAGTGCATTCACGGTGATTTGATGGGACCGACTGCCACCCCAAGCCTTGGAGGCAACAGATATATGTTGGTGTTGATTGACGATTACACCAGATATGTCTGGGTGTATTTTCTGAAATAGAAGTCGGAAGCTTTTGCTAAGTTCGTGGAGTTCAAGGAGCTGGTGGAAGGTCGGTTAGGCCTGCGGGTGAAAAAATTGAGAACTGACAATGGTGGGGAGTTCACCTCTGGTGAGTTCTCAAGTTTTTGCAGGAAACACGACGTCCGGAGAGAGCTCACTTGTGCCCATACTCCACAGCAAAACGGCATTGCGGAGAGGAAGATCCATCATCTGACAGAAACCTGCAAATGCTGGCTTCATGCCAAGAGTATCCCAAAGTCCTTTTGGGCGGAGGGAATGTCTTGTGTGGCATACGTCATCAATCGGATGCCTCTAAGTCCTATCAACATGAAGACCCCTCACGAACTGATGTTCAAGGAGAAACCAAGTGTTGCACACCTTCGGGTGTTCGGGTCAACATGTTATGTGCATATTCCTGATGCTCTTCGGACAAAGCTAGATGCGAAAGAAAGGAAGCTAGTCTTTGTTGGATATGATGAGCGGAAGAAGGGATGGAGATGCATGGATCCTGAGACACGGAGATCAATTGTATCTCGGGATTTGGTGTTCGATGAGGTGACTTCCTACAAGGGGAGTTCAGGAGTTGAACTGCCAGAGAGCAGGGTTGATGAAAAAGGGAAGGCTGCGGAAAATCTTCAAGTGGAGTTGCCTATTTCACCAGGAGCTCCAGTTGTGTCAAGCTCTGAGATGGAGGCTTCAGGTTCTAGAAGTAGGGGGAGCGGTGCTCCAAGTTCGTCTGGAAGAGGAGCTAGCACAGAAGAAGCAGCTGAGGAGGTGGTTAGTCAGGTGCAACCTCTTAGGAGGTCGATGAGGACTATTAAGCCACCGGATCGATACACAGGAGGAAACATGGTGAGTTTTGTCTCATGTTTCTTTGCTGGTCCCTTAGATGAGAGGGAGCCGTTGAGCTTTGAGAAGGCCAAAGGCGTGAAGCAGTGGGACATTGGTATGTAGGAGGAGATGGATGCTCTCAAGAAGAATGATACTTGGTCTCTAGTGCCCAGGCCCAAGGGCATTACCCCTGTGACATGCAAGTGGGTCTATAAACTCAAGAAGAAAGCTGACGGCACGATCGAGCGATACAAGGCTCTCCTTGTGGCTCACAGGTTCTCACAGCAGTATGGAGAAGATTATGATGAGACGTTTAGTCCAGTGGCTAAGATGACTTCGGTTCGATTTGTTATTGCTTTGGCGACATCCAGTGGATGGGAGATTTGGCAGCTCGACGTGAAGAATGCTTTTCTGTATGGAGAGATTGACAAGGATATCTTCATGATCCAACCGCTGGGCTTCATCTCGGAGGATTGTCCGGACTACGTCTGCAGACTGAAGAAGGCCCTGTATGGGTTGAAGCAAGCGCCTCGGGCGTGGTATGGGAAGATCGCGGAGTATCTTCTATTCTGCAGGTTCTTTGCTTCAGACTCTGATTCTAGCTTGTTCGTCAAGAAGGAGGGGGCTCTTCGGGTTATTGTTCTGTTGTATGTGGATGACATGATTATCACCGGGAACTCGAAGGAGGCAGTAGCAAGGCTCAGAGCCGAGCTTGCTATTTGATTTGAGATGAAGGATCTGGGTGAGCTTCACCATTTTCTTGGACTCGAGGTTCAGAGGCGGGAGAGCGGAGTGCTCGTTTCTCAAGCTGGTTAATAATCCAGTCTGTCACGCGAGGACCAAGCATATTGAGATTGAGCACCATTTCATTCGTGAAAAGGTGTTGGGAGGATCGATTATGGTCGAGCATGTTCGAAGTGTGGACAATGTTGCAGACATCTTCACAAAGCCGCTGGCGAAGGGACCGTTTACTCAGTTGCAGAGTTTACTTGGGCTAGTTTCCACTTCCCACTTCAAGGGGAGTGTTGAAATTGTTGAAGTGGAGTGGAAGGTGGCCGGCGGTCTGAATTTTGGTGATCGCAGAGACCGTGCGGTCTCTGTGCTGGTTCTCTGCCGGTCTGGCTCTGCCGGTCTGGCCCTGGAGTTCTTGTGTGATCGACCGGTTTGTTCTAGCCGGTTGCGGTCTCTCTCCGGGTTGTTCTGCTTGGTTGGCCTGTCTTCCTTGTTAGAAGACCGGGCGGTCTGTTCTGGTGTAACCGCTGTGACCGGGCAGCTTATGCAGGTCGATCTGGCGACTTGTATGAAGTTGGCCAGATGTTCTTAGTTTGCTCTTGGCGATCTAAGGAAGGAGTGGTCTTGTGTCCGCGCGGCTTGTGCGCGGTCTTGTGTTCGCGCGGCTTGTGCGCGGTCTGCTGCTGACTTGCGGTCTTGGACAGGATGTTGTCCAAGTGGTCTGATCGCACGGTCTGTATTGTGAGACCGCTCGCGTAAAAGTGGGGATAGATCAAGATTACTCTAGAGGGGGGGGGGGGGGGGGGGGGGTGGTGAATAGAGTATTTTAATATAATTTCACTTAGCCTAAACAAATTTGTAGAGAACAATTTAAGTTATTTAAGTATATGTGTAAGTGAGTGCAGCACAGATATAAACACAAACTAAAACACAGCACATACAAATAATAAAGACAAACACAGAAGACACAAGGATCTATAGTAGTTCCCCAGTTAACTTGGGTACATCTACTCTTCTACCACCCTGGTAGGAAATCCACTAGGGCCCTTTTTGATCAGGTGAGCCTTCACCACAGAGCTTTTGATCAGGTGCTCAAAACCACCACAGAGCTTTTGATCAGGTGCTCAAAACCAAAAATCAACTTTTAAAGGGAGTTACAACCCTGTACACAGTTATAAAAATAAAAGTATGTAAAGATGATGGTGTCTTCTCTTTTCTCTAACAACAGAGAAGACTAGTGGATTGTTGAATGATTGTCAGATCTCCCCCTGTGAATAAGAGTAAGAAAAAAATAGGAGAGAAAATCTACTCAGGGTGTAGGTCTTCTTGATCTTCAGAGTATCTCCAGCAAAAGTTCTCTAGAAGGATTTGATGCAGATGATTCCTAGAGATTAAGATTAGGCGACTGGAGAAGATGAAGACTTCAGAGAAAATCAGAGAGAGTTCTTGAGAGCAATCCCAACTGAGTAGCAAAAGATTATCTTTATCTATATCTTCTGTATCTGTGTCTTCCTCTAGAATAAATAGCAAAGATAATCTCTGGACGGGAGAGAGTTGATCCTTTTTCAAATTTTCAACCGGGCTGGAAAGGAATGAGACAAAAAGAAGGATTTTTCTCTGACAGAAAAGGAATACTAATATATTAAATTCCTTGAAACTTGCAATCTGCCTTATAGAATAATATGCACGCAGCCCTTAATTAATGCAGCAACGGTCATAAAATCTTTGAAAGAAAATACTGCAATAACTGACTGATATTATAGTGAGAACAGCTGTCAGCCTTCATAAGGAATCCTGAGGATAACTCCAAAAATAATACTCTGAATAGAAGAGGTCACTGAATATAGAAACTCTGAAAAAGTTTGTCGACCAGAGGGAAAGTTCGTCGAACTTAAACTGGGAAGTTCGTCGAACACGAAGAGACTTTCATCGAACAGAACTTTGAAATTCGTCGAACTAAGTTCGTCGAACGGATTCTGAATTCGTCGAACGTGTTCGAAGTTCGTCGAACACCTTGTCTTAGTTAATCTTCAAATCTCTTCTAGGCTTAGCCTATGACCCTTATACTATACATGATGGGTCAAAATAAATCCTATACCTAGAAATAGACATCCTAGCCCAAATCAGTAATAGGGTTGAACTATGTTCCAACAATCTCCCCCTATTTGGGTTAGGATCCTATGTCCAGCATTTATCAAAATATGCATAACAGAATTATAAGAAAAAAAATATCTGACAGAAAGGAAATTCAGCAGATATAGATCAATTGTCACAAGCAGATATCATCACAGAATAATTAAGAATCAATTAACCAGAGAGAGATTTTTAAGGATTCCTGTCCTCTGAAGATGACTTCTTGAAGATTATTTTCCTGTTAGTATCTTCAGATTGCCTTCTGCTTAGCTTGCAGTCTTTATCACCCAGTGTTACCTTCTTGGAAATAGTTGGCAGAACAGCCTCTGGGTGAAGACTCATGTAGGCAGAAATGTTGAACATATTCTTCACCTGGTACTGTTGAAATTCCTGTTCTCTATAGGGAGATATGGTAGAAATGTGAGAGGTATCCATACCTTTTTCTCTGGCCTCTTTTATCTGAGATAGAGCAACATTCTCTCTAAACCTTGCCATATTGTACAATCTATCTGCTTCAGCTTTATCTTCAGTTTCCTTATCTTCAATTTCTTTGGCTTTGCTTTCTTTCATAAACCTGATAACCTGAAGATCTTCCTTCCCAGTAAGAGGAGGAATGACCAGATGGCTTGGACCCAACAGACTGAGATGTCCTGGATGTGGAAGAAAGTCCTCCTGCAGAACCTGCACCTGGAGGAGGTGGAGGAGGAGGGGGTTTCTTGAACACAGCAGGGTGATCCTTCTGGTATCTTCTTTCAAGCTTCCTTCTCTTCAACTCATTCTTGGAGAATTGCATCCAAGGTTGAGTTATTTCATGAGGCTTGAGATTTTTCTGCACATAAAAGGGAATGTCATTTTTATCAGGCCTTTTGGAAGGGGCTGACAGCTTCTTGCATGGAGCTTTTATTTTCTTGGATTTGATTTTGGCATTACTATCATCACTGTCATCATCAACATCAGAATTTGAGGATGAAGGCACATTCTCATACATTTCATCAATTTCTTTGTATGCTTCAATTCTTCTTTTCTCTAAATCATCATCAACATTCTTGACAGCAGCAGCAGCAGCAGGCTCAGAAGAATAGGTGGGGGCAGAGGCAGAGGCAACTGGCATCTGTTCATCAGGAACTGCCTGTTCAGGAATAGCAGGTTCCTGATCTGCCTTAGAGATAACTGGCTCTGGAACTGGAGACACTAGCAAATCTCCATGCCTGGCTTCCAAGTCTGGGGAATAGCAGACAATGGCCTTGGAGAGGTCTTCAGCTGATACTTTGGAAGATGGGTCTGAGCAGAGGGACTGAATTGTAAGCTGCAGAATTTGATCCACTAGAGGGGTGGATTTGAAAAAGCTGCTGGGAGGAACTTCTGAAGGAGGAGGAGCACCTGCTGTGCTTTGAGCCAGGGAGACCAAGACTGTGCTGACATCAACTAGGTCTGACCCTTGCTCTTCAGGAACTACTTCCTCTGGAGCTTCATCCTGGAACATCTCCCCCTGCCTAGACTCTGGGAAACTAGAGTCTGGGCCCCCAGATGAAGGGAAAGAGGAAGAGGAATGAGAAGCAAGGTGCGAGAGAATAAGATCAAGCTTAGAATGCACTGGGGCCAGAATTTGATCAATAAGCTCCTGTAATTTAGAAGCTATGTGACCAAACACTTGGGTGTCTAGTTGTGAGACATCCACAACCAGTACATCTGGAGTTGGGTGAGAAGAAGAAGAAGAAGGGATGGAAGATGTGGTATGAGCACAAGAAGTGGATGGAGGAGGAGGAAGAGGAGTGAAATCTGATGGAATTTCATCCTGAGAAAAATCTGGAATGGAAGTGGCTTGAGGAGGAGGAGGAGGAGAATTTTGAGGAGGAGAAGGTAGAGGTAGAGTGGAGAGGTTTTCTGGAGGAGGAGGAGGAAGAAGAGAAGAGGAGGCAGGCTCTTCAGAATGTTGAAGAGTCTGTGAGAGAGGAGGAGGAATAAGAGAAGAGGAGGCAGGCTCTTCAGAATGTTGAAGAGTCTGTGAGAGAGGAGGAGGAATCTGGGGTGGGGGAGTGGCTATTACAGGCCTGGTGTCCTCAGAAGCTTGAACAGTTGGAGCCACTGGAGCTGATTTCTTCAGGAAAGTCCAATCCCACTTCTTGAAGAGAAGGGGAGTCAGTTTCTTTGAGGCATTAATGCCAACAGCAGTAGAAACTGAGAGGGCTGGACACTTGGCCTGAAGGAAGATTCCCAGAATCCTTCCATATCCTACATTCCTTGAGGTCACTTTCTTTTTGATGGAATCAAACAGAGTCCGACCCCAGCTGATGTGCCTTTTCTCAATCAAAGAAGTCATGACTAGAAATTGCTGCCTGTTTATGTAGTCATGTGCTGAGCTCTTCCCCATCAGAACCTTTCCCACAACATCTGCCAGGAAGGTGTATTCCACTGCAAAATCACATTTAAGAAGATGTTTAGGGTTACTCCCAGAGTACCCCATCCTGTCCAGCATTAGATTGAATTCTTCCTCAGTGAGTTCCAAATCATCATCTCCATTTTCAAATTCAAATATCTCAGACAAAACAGCAGCACTCAGAACAACTTCATTCCCTGAAACCTTTCCTGCAATTTCTGTGTCATTTCGAATCTCAGAAGTGAATGCCCATTCCTTTATCTCATTGATATGAATCTTGGGTCGGCAAGTCATAAACTTGCGCAGCTTTGGGTCTTCAAAGAGATTCAGAATGTTTGTGAAGCCTTCTCCTGACTGGGCAAACGATTCCAGATCAATATCAAATCCCGTATCGAACTTTATTGAGGCGAGAACTCCAGCAGTGATCGACATTGTTCCTGCAAAGAAGGAAAACGATTAAGTGCAAAGGGAACTGGAGGGAGACGAAGAGTTTGAGAGCGCAAAAGACAGAATCCAAACGAATAAAGATTAAATATTAGGGTTCGGCGAAGACGAGGGTTTGCGCGGAACGGATTTGACGAGAAGACACGTGTTAGCGGGAAATAAAAAGCTGTCTTTCGTCAATCCCGTTCGACGAATAGAATATTTCGTCGATCTCGTTCGACTAATTGCTTTTCAAAACTTCTTTCATAAGGAAGATAGAACGTCACAGACTTCGTTGATCGGGTTCGACGAAATCGAGACTTCGTCGATCGAGTTCGACGAAAATTCTTCAGAATTTCGGAAAGAAGCCCTGACCAGTTTGTCGGCCTCGTTCGACGAAAAAGATGTCGTTTGTCGAGCGCATTCGACGAATTTTCTGAACCTTAATATATTGAAAATTTTTGTTGGGTAGAAAGCTTTGCCAATTAGATTGACTCCCCATTTATCAATCCAAGCTGATTTAGAAAGAATTGATGTTTCTTTTCATCCAAAGGCTTGGTGAAGATGTCAGCCTCTGCAAATCAGTTGGTATGAAGTCTAAACATATTTTTTCCCTTCTCCACATTATCTCTGATAAAGTGGTGTCTGATCTCAATATGTTTAGTTCTACTGTGGAGTACTGGATTTTGTGATATTGATATTGCACTGGTGTTATCACAAAAGATTTTGGAATTATTTAGATTGTAAGCATAGTCTAGGAGCTGGTTCTGTATCCACAAAATTTGTTAACAGCAACTGCCAGCTGCTATGTATTCAGCTTCTGCAGTTGATGTAGACACAGAGGTTTGTTTCTTACAAAACCAGGACACAAGCTTATCTCCAAGGAACTGACAAGTCCCTGAGGTGCTTTTCCTGTCTATTCTGCATCCAGCATAATCAGCATCTGAGTATCCAGTTAACTCAAATCCTGATTCTGTAGGATACCGGAGTCCTAGATCTGGTCAACCCTTTATATATCTTAAAATCCTTTTTAATAAAATATAGTGAGATTCTTTAGGATTTACCTGAAATCTAGCACTAATACATGTGGCAAACATGATATCTGGTCTGCTGGCTGTTAAGTATAAAAGAGATCCCACAATGGCTCTATATACTTTCTGATCAACAGGTTTTCCTGATTCATCAGTGCCAGCAGCTGCATTTGAAGGCGTGGGAGTTTTTATGGGGGAGGCATCTGACATCCCAAATCTTTTAACAAGCTCTTTAGCATATTTAGATTGGGATATGAAGATGCCTTCTGTTGTTTGCTTAACTTGCAAACCAAGAAAGTAAGACAGTTCTCCCATACTGCTCATTTCAAATTTTGAATGCATTAGATTTGAAAATCTTTTGCATAACTCAGAGTCAGTAGAACCAAATATTATATCATCTACATATATTTGTACCAATAGGGTTTCAGATTTATGATTTCTAAAAAACAGTGTCTGGTCTACTTTTCCTCTTGAAAACTTATTTTCCAAAAGAAAGTTTGAAAGGGTCTCATACCATGCTCTAGGAGCTTGTTTGAGACCATACAAAGCTTTATGTAATCTAAAAACATAAGATGGTTGAGTTGGAGAAATAAAACCTGGTGGTTGTTCCACATATACTTCTTCTTTGATATCTCCATTTAGAAAGGCACTCTTAACATCCATTTGAAATACCTTGAATCTTTTGTATGCAGCAAATGCTAGAAATATTTTAATTGCTTCCAGCCTTGCTACAGGTGCAAAAGTCTGGTCATAGTCTATGCCTTCCTCTTGGCAGTATCCGTGAGCCACTAGTCTTGCCTTATTTCTGACTATGATTCCTTGAGCATCCAATTTATTTCTGAATACCCATTTAGTGCCAATTACTGGATGATTCTTGGGTCTTGAAACAAGTTCCCATACTTTGTTCCTTTCAAATTGATTTAATTCCTCTTGCATAGCAGTAATCCAGTTGGGATCTTGCTCTGCATCTTTGATGGATTGAGGTTCAATTTGAGAGAGGAAACAGGTGTGCAAATTATTTTGATTTAGTTGATTTCTTGTTTGCACACCCACTGAGATGTCACCAATTACTTGAGATCTAGGGTGATCTCTTATGTTGACATAATCAGTAGGGAAAATAACTTCTCCTTGAGCTTGTTCATTTTCTCTATGAGGAATTTCTATGTCCTCCTGAACTTCAGCATTAACAGCCTCAAGATTTGTAGGAATATTTGCTGTACCCAATGTTGGTGCAATAGGACATTCTTCTTCACTGTCCTCATTAGGTAGTAGAGAAGGATTTATTAGATCCTCTTTCTGTAGAGTTAGATTATCTAACTTCTCACAGAGAGTTGGTACCTGTGCATCTTGTGAGGTAGAGATATTTCTCTCCTTGCAACTCAAGTTAGTTTCATCAAAAGATACATGAATAGATTCTTCTATTTTAAAAGAAGATTTGTTAAATACTCTGTAAGCCTTACTGCTAACTGAATAACCAACAAAAATGCCATCTGAAGCTTTTGCTTCAAATTTTCCTAGGTGCTTCTTGTCATTATTATGAATAAAGCACTTACAGCCAAAAGCCCTAAAGTAATTTACTCTAGGCTTCTTCCCTTTAAGCAGTTCATAAGGTGTCTTGCCCTTTTGTTTATGAATTAAACTTCTGTTTAAAACATAGTTTGCTGTGCTGACAGCCTCAGCCCAAAAGGATTGGGGCAAAACAGCATCTGCAAGCAATGTTCTTCCAGATTCAATCAGTGTTCTATTTTTCCTTTCAGCTACCCCATTTTGTTGAGGAGTTCTAGGAGCTGAAAAGCATTGCCTGATACCTTCCTTCTCACAGAATTCTCTCATCAGAAGAGATTCAAACTCAGTGCCATGATCACTTCTGATCAATGCAATCTGAGTAGAATACTCAATCTTGATGCTCCTGAGAAAGTCTGTAAGAACCTTGAAGTTATCTGACTTGCTTCTCAGAAAGAATACCCAACTGAATCTAGAGAAGTCATCAACAATGACTAAAGTGTAAGACTTACCTCCCAAACTGTGTATGGGAAGGGGTCCAAAAAGATCTAAGTGCAGCAAGTACAAAATCCTAGGAGAATCACTCTTAGATAGTGACTTAAAGCTGCTCTTAGTCTGCTTTCCCAATTGACATGCCCTGCAAAGGCTTTCCTTCTTGTATGATCCAGAAGGTAGTCCCCTGACAAGGTTGTCCTTTGATAACTTGGCTAGGGTCCTATGGTTTACATGACCTAGTCTCCTATGCCACAAATCAGTATTTTTACTGACTTGGTTAAACAAGCAGATCTCAGGTTTGGCTGAATTAAAATTTACTAAATAAATATTACCTTGTCTATTTCCTAAAATAACAATATTATTTTCAGAAAAGATAATACATCTAGATTGGTTGAAGCATACTTGATATCCTTCATCACATAGTTGACCTATGCTGATGAGGTTATGTTTGAGTCCACTTACATAGGCTACCTTTTTAAATGTGATTGTCCCAATCTGGACTGATCCATAGCCTTCTGTTTGTCCCCAATTGGAATCTCCAAAAATCACTCTTGGTCCAACCTTTGCCTTATAGTTGATTAATTTGGCTCTTGTTCCTGTCATATGTCTTGAGCATCCACTGTCCAAGTACCATTGTTCCTCTGTGGTAGAATAGTCCTTTTTCTCATCCCCATTAGTTTCAGATTCATCATCTGAGTTGTCATTGATTGCCATCATGCAGAATTCCTTGTCTTCTGCTTCCTTCTCCTCATCACTGGAACTGGAGGATGACTCAGACTCAGTGTCACTCCAGGATTCAACAACAAAGCCTTTTTCTCTTTTCTTGTGGCCTTTTGATGAGTGTTTGCTGGAGTGTTCCTGCTCTTTTCTCCTACTTTTCTTGTGAGCTTCTGGACACTCAGTGAGGAAGTGTCTAGGTTTCGTGCAACCAAAGCATATTATCTCTTTAGATGGAGTTTTATCATACCTTGGCTTTTCATTGTGCCTGTTGGGCTTTCTTCTAAAGTCCTTTCTTGCCATCTTGTAAAATCTCTTTGCTAAGAGACTCAGCATCTCCTGATCACCAATCTTGTCTTCTTCCTCTGTTGCCTGAAAGGCAATGTTCTTCTCTTTCTTTGAGGATGAAGATGGAGAGGCTTCTGCTTCTCTGCTCTTTATCAGCTGCTCATAAGATTTGAGCTTCCCAAGGAGATTCTCAGTTGTAATCTCACTTAGTCCTCTGGCATCTTTAATTGGCCAGATTCTTGTGTCCCATGTGCTGGGGAAGCACATCAGGATCTTGTCATTAATTTCAATGACTGTGATCACTTTCTCCAGGGTTCTCAGCTCATTGATGATGAGGCTGAGTCTGTTGTACATCTCTGCAACAGTCTCTGATTCTCCCTTTTTGAAATTCTCATACTGGGAGATCAAATGTGATCTTCTGTCCTTTCTCTCATCTGCTGATCCTGCCACCATTCTTGTGAGGGAGTCCCAAATTTCTTTGGCAGAGGTGCAGTCAACCACCTTCTGAAATATGTCATCAGACATGGTTTGTGCCAAGATATTCATGGCCTTTGCATCAACAGTTTTCTATTTCTTTTGTGTTTCTGTCCATTCTGGAGGAGGGACAGCAGTTGTGTCTGTTGTTGTTGAGGTTAATGTAGTTGGAGGTCCTGTCAAAATAGAATTAAAAATTTCCTCATCAATAGAATTCATGTAAAGTTTGATCCTTGCTTGCCATAGTGCAAACTTGTTCAGATTGCACATAGGAGGTCTTGTGCTTGAATATTCTTTGTTCTGTGCCATGACTCTAAAAGAAAACCTTTAAAGTAGTCTAGATCTATCAGATCTGTTGGTCCAGGTGTTAGCCTGTAACAACCAACCCAGGCTTTGATACCAAGTGAAAGTGGGGATAGATCAAGATTACTCTAGAGGGGGGGGGGGGGGGGGGGGTGGGGGGTGAATAGAGTATTTTAATATAATTTCACTTAGCCTAAACAAATTTGTAGAGAACAATTTAAGTTATTTAAGTATATGTGTAAGTGAGTGCAGCACAGATATAAACACAAACTAAAACACAGCACATACAAATAATAAAGACAAACACAGAAGACACAAGGATCTATAGTAGTTCCCCAGTCAACTTGGGTACATCTACTCTTCTACCACCCTGGTAGGAAATCCACTAGGGCCCTTTTTGATCAGGTGAGCCTTCACCACAGAGCTTTTGATCAGGTGCTCAAAACCACCACAGAGCTTTTGATCAGGTGCTCAAAACCAAAAATCAACTTTTAAAGGGAGTTACAACCCTGTACACAGTTATAAAAATAAAAGTATGTAAAGATGATGGTGTCTTCTCTTTTCTCTAACAACAGAGAAGACTAGTGGATTGTTGAATGATTGTCAGATCTCCCCTTGTGAATAAGAGTAAGAAAAAAACAGGAGAGAAAATCTGCTCAGGGTGTAGGTCTTCTTGATCTTCAGAGTATCTCCAGCAAAAGTTCTCTAGAAGGATTTGATGCAGATGATTCCTAGAGATTAAGATTAGGCGACTGGAGAAGATGAAGACTTCAGAGAAAATCAGAGAGAGTTCTTGAGAGCAATCCCAACTGAGTAACAAAAGATTATCTTTGTGTATATCTTCTGTATCTGTGTCTTCCTCTAGAATAAATAACAAAGATAATCTCTGGACGGGAGAGAGTTGATCCTCTTTCAAATTTTCAACCGGGCTGGAAAGGAATGAGACAAAAAGAAGGATTTTTCTCTGACAGAAAAGGAATACTAATATATTAAATTCCTTGAAACTTGCAATCTGCCTTATAGAATAATATGCACGCAGCCCTTAATTAATGCAGCAACGGTCATAAAATCTTTGAAAGAAAATACTGCAATAACTGACTGATATTATAGTGAGAACAGCTGTCAGCCTTCATAAGGAATCCTGAGGATAACTCCAAAAATAATACTCTGAATAGAAGAGGTCACTGAATATAGAAACTCTGAAAAAGTTTGTCGACCAGAGGGAAAGTTTGTCGAACTTAAACTGGGAAGTTCTTCGAACACGAAGAGACTTTCGTCGAACAGAACTTTGAAATTCGTCGAACAGAACTTTGAAATTCGTCGAACTAAGTTCGTCGAATGGATTCTGAATTCGTCGAACGTGTTCGAAGTTCGTCGAACACCTTGTCTTAGTTAATCTTCAAATCTCTTCTAGGCTTAGCCTATGACCCTTATACTATACATGATGGGTCAAAATAAATCCTATACCTAGAAATAGACATCCTAGCCCAAATCAGTAATAGGGTTGAACTATGTTCCAACATCGCGATCTGACGGGTGGTGATTGTATCTCTCCTGTGCGGTGACGACATCTGTCTACCCGCCTATAAATAGTGGTGCATGACCCGTCATTCATAATGAGAATTGTTTGCGCCCAGCAGGTTGCGGTCTCCTTCCTTGGTGATTTCCCAGCGGCTTGAATAAACAGTTTGGCAGCGACTTGTCTGCGAACTGGTTTATGGTGTTCTTGTGCTGTTCGCAACGAACTCAGTGATCAGGCGACCTTTGGCGGTTAGGCGATCTGAGTTGCGGAATTGCGACAGGCTCTGTTCTTCGTTCAGTTCAATAAGCTCCAGTTCGTGCAGTCTGAGGTGGCGGTCTGACAGTACAGGTCAAGCCAGATGATCTGAGTTGCGGTCTTGCATGTTTTCTGTTCGTGCGGTCTCAGGTCAAGCCGGGCTGTTTCTGGAGTTGAGTGGTCTGTGCGGTCTCTGCTTGTCAAGCCGCCAGATTTGTTTTTGGCGTGTTTTGTTCTTCTCTCCTTCGTGATTCTTATGAATCATGTCTCGCCATGTATACCTCGCACTGTAATCAAGTATTGTGATTCAATAAAGCTTTGTGTTGCTGTGTGGCATATTTTGGTTGTTTGGCTATAACTCACTTGATGTAACTCCTGCTTACTCCTAAACGATTCAAATCAAAATTTTTAACAATATCTTCCACTTGTCTATCAGTGGGGTCATACTCAAGATAGATATCTTCCTTTTCAACATGTTCCCTGATGAAGTGGTACCTTATTTCAATATGCTTAGTCCTGTGACGCGTGAATCTAGCACACCGCTATAGGCGGTAGCAAGACTACAACACGAAATGGCAGTGTACAGATCGTTCAAGTAATTTAAAATGGGAGAGTAAATCCCCAAGTATCGATCTCAAAGGAACACAGTAAGGTGGAGTTAATATTTGAGGAAGGACTTGAGATTGAAGTCCTTTAGGTCGGAAGGGATGCGAATGCTATGATTGGTTTGGTTTGCGAAAAAACAAAATAAAGAAAATAAACTACTATGCAGGCCGCTATGCACTGCTTCGCAAGGTGAATGGAAACTAGGCAGGCCGCTATGCGCTGCTTCACTAGGCGGATGGGCGAGAAGGCAAGCGGATGGAATGGTTCACACCGGCGGAAGTGACGTGGATTATACGGGCCGTTAGCACCGCTTAGCTTGGTGAGTGGAAGAGTAGGCTTGCAGAATGGGCGAGTAGTCAAACGGAATGGAATGGAGGGTAATGGCAGATGGAAGATGGAATGGGGGCGCACCTCACATGCATAAACCACACAATAATTTCACATAGACATGAAATCAATAAATAGCATTTAGGGTTTAGCAATCATCGTCATACAACCAAGGAATCAAAGCAGAAAATGCTACAATATGAAGGAGGTGAGATTACAACCAAAGGGGAGGAGACTCATTGGAGATTCACGGCCGGAATCTAGGGCTGTCAAGCCTTCTCTGTGCTCGATCTTCAACTACTGTCCGGGGTCCGGAAGAGCTTTCCCCTTCATCTACATTACCCTTCTTCTCTGTCAATTGTCTTCGGCCACGACCTCTCCGAAGAACTTCACATGTGCAGCAAGAGATCCCTCAAAATGGAGCTTGGAAGCACTCAAACGTTGGAGGAGGCCAAGAGGATGCTCTGGCTTTAGATTTGCAAGGAAATGGTGGCCGGAGTTTCTCCTTAAGGTGGGTGGTGATGGAGCGGCGAAAATGGCGGAACTGGAACCCTTCGGGCGCGGGAAAGAAGATTGATCTGGTCTAGGGCAAATTTTGCAGCTTTTATTGAAAAATAGTCAGAATTTGGTCACGCACGGTCGAACGCATGACCGTGCATGGGCCGTACGATATTAATTAAGAAGAAAGCCCAGGAAGACGACCTAGAGCGCCCGTGCGTTTTACTCAGGCACGGTTGAATCTCACCGTGCGTAAAAACACACGGGCAAATTCCGAAAGCCATAATTTCAGCTCACCAGAGGAGCTCGTGTGATTTTACTCACGCACGGGCAAACTACCTGTGCATGAACAAATCGCATGAGCGGGGACAGAACATCGTTTTGAACCACAGATGAGAGCGCACGGTCGAAGCGATCATGCGTCAAGGAAACGCACGACTGTGCGATTCATGTAGACATGAAATCTGGGCAAAAATGGATAAACCTTCCACCTGCACAACAATCAAAACAGGAATCACACAGCTGGGAATACCCCTCCAGCTCAATCCAGATACAGAAAAAGGGTTGGGGAGAACCATGTGCTTACCCCCCAACAACATGGAGCGTAAATGCACACCAAAACGGGCCTCAAGAGTGCACATATCATGAAAGCGAATGTGAGTGAAATACACGCTAATATGGCTTGAAAGTGTAGTGCACACGAGTGAAAGCTAGCCCAGATGAGTCTGTAAAACACTTTATAAATGGGACTCATCACACCCCCAGACTTAACCATTTGCTCGTCCCGAGCAAATCATCCCTCAAGCAGACGAGAAAATACAAAGCTGGCTTAGAAACTGCAAAGGCAGAGTACCATGCGAAGTCGCAAGTTCATGCTCATAAAAATTCAGTAGAAGAAATATCTAATTATGCATCATCGTCTATATTTTTCTAAGAGCGTAACTATATATTATTATTACTCAAAATCTGAATCACGGTGAATCATCTGGTCACACGTAGGAAGAATGTAAACTAATTGCTATGGTGAGCATTGCTAAAGATCGGGGCTTGGGACAACCTCCAAAGAAATCCATCAATGTCGGTGACCATAAGCTTGCCCGTTCACACTCTCTCCACGACACTGGTTTGACTCAATCGCGTGAATCAATAGGACTTTAGGTTTTACACAGGGCTTGGGTTTAGGTGGGGTAAACAATGATAAACACGAGGGCTAAGCACACCAATCCCAAATGAGCACACAAAGAAACTACCCACGCACCACAAAACATGCGAGTGCACCACACCCACAGACTTGGACTTTGCAACATGGGTGTGTGCACCGCCTACTCCCAACACAAATATTTACAAAATTTTCAATTGAACTTTTTCATAACAATATTTTTTTTTCTTATTCATTCTTCTATTTCTTTCTTTTCTTTTTCAACAAAATTTTCAATAAACACACCCACAATTTCCACTATAAAAATCACCACATCAACACCCCAATAACGAAAATAACAAAAGACTAAAGCTCATATTTGGGTGTGCGACTAGGATCGGCTTTTAAGCTTTGGTGAGAAAAAGGTGGAGTTGAATCAAGAGAAAGGGGTAGGCACAAAGGGGCTAGCGAGGGCAGATGATGGGAATGGTACAAAGGCTCAACCAGGCCAAAATGATGGCCTACGTCACGCTCACGCACTGAACTAACCTATGCCAACGCTTCAAGAGTCGCTTGGGGCAAGTTCTTATCCACCGAGAAAGACAATCCTTCCCACCGACTCGAGCAATACGATTCTAGCAAACATCTGCACACATCCCTACGCTACCGTCAGATTCACACTGGATTCACCAATTTTGAGTAGCATAAACAATATTTACACAAAATAGAAAAAGTATAAAACTATAAACATAAAGAAAAATTAATTCTACGTAGATTTCTATGCGAGACACGAGCACTCGACTAGAAACACTACAAGAGTCAACAATTTACTACATCTCACAATCCTAAGCCAGCACAATAATTTTCCCAATTCACACAAAAGAAATGAATTCAACTAGCAACGCGCTATTGGTTAAGCATGCGCTCAGGTGGGTGCTGCGATGTGCGGTGCATATGAAACAACAATTGTAAAATTGAACTAAAATGTACCTCTAGTATGCAGTGTCACGTGCACGTGCGGTGGGCACATAAAATGACTCTCCCCCAGACATAATCTAAACATCCCAATATAAGATATACAATAAAGACTAAAATTAAAGCTAGGGGAAGAGAGTGCCCAATGCTCTTAAGTGAGCATACCAGAAGACACGTGTAAACAAATACCAAGCCACAGCATCCGCCATCCAGAAGAAGGACCTGCAGGGGTGAGCTCTGCCAAAACAAAAGAAAATATACAAACTAAAATGAAATACAACTAACTAAACTAAACTAGATAAAATAAAAATGCAGGAAAAGTAAGATAACTACTGGGGTTATTGTCCTCCCAACATGACTTATTCAGAACTTTAAGAGTTCTAGATAATGGGGGTATGAAAAAGGAAATGAACAGGTAACTGTTCTAATATGCATGTCGATAGCGGGTACCGATACGGCGATAGAACAGTTACCCATCTACCTAAATAGTAATACCTTCTCTTCACAGGTAGAGGGAAAATAATGTAAGTGGAGGAGGAGCTATCCTCATTCAACTCACCAAAAAGATCCTTGCCCAGCAAGGTGTCGTCTTTAGGGAGGCGGCATGAGGAAAATGCAATGAGTGAGGCTTCCATTATGGAGGAGGGATCAACCTCCTCACATATCAGGATACGCTCATCATTGATTTGAGCATCATGCTCCAAGTCCTCCTGAAGTACCTGTGAAGAATCAACCTGCACATGCTCAGATGAAGAATGGGGGTTAGGAAATAAAAGAGAAGAACGACTTAAATAATCAAAAAATGGGGGAGTGGTCCCGGTCTAACTCCCACTAGGTTGAGGTAGCAAGATGTTGCGGGCATTATTGATAGTGCTGCAAGGCTCGGCAGGATCAACGGTGCCCTTGCCTAAGATTTGGACTTCCTCCACCGGTGTTGAGGAAAAATCCTCTTCACCTTCAAGTTTGTCCTCCTCCATAGGAACAAGCACAATACATAGATCACTTGCCTCATCCTGCGACTCATCATCAATAATGTCGTCAAAGATGAATGTAGAGGTGTGCACAAAAGGGGGATGAATTGTGCTCAGACAAACGTCAAGCACCGATTTCTCACAAAGAATCGACTCCACGCATGGTGACATATGCATAGGAGAGATAGGCTCAGCCATGTCAGAGCTCAGATCAGCCACACATCTGGTGATTGTGTCCACATCATTCCCTTCAAAGCATGAAGGTGATACAGACACATAAACAGATGTTGAAGGTGTGCCGCCAGAGGTAGGAGTTGGGATGATCCGGATATCCGTCTCATCATCCTTGTCCAATTGGCGAAGATACTCGGCACAGTCCTTCAGGTCATGATCTATGCTTTGACAAAACAAGCACCATTTTATATTACTCCTTGGTCCTTGCGGGTCCAGAGAGGAATATAAAATGGTAAATGTGGCGAGGACGAGTGTCCATAAGACTTGGGCACGGGGTATGAAGGACCGTAGGAGAACGGTGCTCCATACACTGGGCAACGAGAATTATGCCCACTATCTCTTGTAGGGCATTTATCACTAGCGTGGGAAATATATCCACGTCAACGACATCGGATATTAAATGTAGCCCACATTGTGTGAGGATATTGAGATTCAAAAGAAAAACACAATTGTGCAAAACACTACACTTAACAATAAATCACTAAGACAACCTAAATTAAAACAAGTAAAAAGGATGAATAAAAGGAAATAAACAAAAAACAAAGCTATACACAAAAGAAAGGACTTTTCTCTCTGGTTCCCCCTACAGAAACTCACACGACTTTGTTCCACGACAACAACACCAAAAACTTGATGCGCGAATCAAGCACACCGCTATAGGCGGTAGCAAGACTGCGGCACGAAACGACAGTGTACCGATCGTTCAAGTAATATAAAATGGGAGAGAAAATCCCCAAGTATCGATCTCAAAGGAACACAGTAAGGTGGAGTTAATATTCGAGGAAGGACTTGAGATAGAAGTCCTTTAGGTCGGAAGGGATGCGAATGGACATGATTGGTTTGGTTTGCGGAAAAACAAAATAAAGAAAATAAACTACTATGCAGGCCGTTATGCACTGCATCACAAAGTGAATGGAAACTATGCAGACTGCTATGCACTGCTTCGCTAGGCGGATGTGCGAGAAGGCAATCTGATGGAATGGTTCACACCGGCAGAAGTGACGAGGATTATACGGGCCGTTAACACCACTTATCTTGGCGAGTGGAAGAGTAGGCTTGCGGAATGGGCGAGTAGTCAAACGGAATGGAATGGAGGGTAATGGCGGATGGAAGATGGAATGGGGGCGCACCTCACTTGCATAAACCACAAAATAAGTTCACATAGACATGAAATCAATAAATAACATTTTGGTTTTAGCAATCATCGTCATACAACCAAGGAATCAAAAGAGAAAATGCTACAATATGAAGGGGGTGAGATTACAACCAAAGGGGCAGAGACTCATTGGAGATTCACGACAGGAATCTAGGTTGTCAAGCCTTGTCCGTGCTCGGTCGTCAACTGCCGTCCAGGGTCCGGAAGAGCTGACACCTTCTTCTACATTACCCGTCTTCTTCGTCAATTGTCTTCGGCCACGACCTCTCCGGAGAACTTCACATGTGCAGCAAGAGATCCCTCAAAATGGAGCTTGGAAGTACTCGAACGATGGAGGAGGCTAAGAGGATGCTCCAAATTTAGATTTGCAAGGAAATGGTGGTCGGAGCTTCGCCTTAAGGTGGGCGGTGATGGAGCGGTGAAAATGGCGGAACTGGAACCCTTCGGGTGCGGGAACAAAGATTGATCCGGTCTAGGGCGAAGTCTACAACTTTTATAGAAAAATAGTCAGAATTTAGTCACGCATGGTCGAACGAACAATAGTGCGTGGACCGTGCGATATTAATTAAGAAGAAAGCCCATGAAGACAACCCAGAGCGCTCGTGCGTTTTACTCACCCACGCTTGAATCTGACCGTGCGTAAAAACGCACGTGAAAATTCTGAAAGCCATAATTTCAGCTCACCAGAGGAGCTCGTGCAATTTTACCCACGCACAGGCAAACTACCTGTGCGTGAAAAAATCGCACGAGCGGGGACAGAACATCGTTTTGAACCACAGATGAGAGCGCATGGTCGAACCGATCGTGCATCAAGGAAACGCACGACCGTGCGATTCATGCAGACATTAAATCTGGGAAAAATTGGATGAACCATCCACCTGCACAATAATCAAAACATGAATCACACAGCTGGGAATACCCCTCTAGCTCAATCCAGTATAGAAAAAGGGTTGGGGAGCACCATGTGCTTACCCCCAACAACATGAAGCGCAAATGCACACCAAAACGGGCCTAAAGAGTGCACATATCATGAAAGCAAATGTGAGTAAAATACAAGCTAATATGGCTTAAAAGTGTAGTGCACACGAGTGAAAGCTAGCCCAGATGAGTCCGTAAAACACTATATAAATGGGAATCATCATCCTGTTGTGTGATACATGGTTCTTAGCAATTGAAATTGAAATTGGATGAGTCTTAATACATTACTATTTTGCTTATCTTGAAATCGTAGTCTTCCAGCTGATGTTGTATCCAAAGTAGTTGTGCACAACAACTTCCAGCTGAGATGTAATCTGACTCAGCAGTTGAAATGGCTACACTGGTTTGCTTCTTGATGCTCCCTGAGATTAGTCTCTTCCCTAAGAATTGGCATGTGCCTGGAGTGCTTTTCCTATCCTCTTTGCATCCTGCAAAATCAACATCTAAGTACCCAATCAGTTCATAATCATTACTCCAAGGGTACTATATGCTAAAATTAGATGTGCCCTTAAGGTATCTTAAGATCCTTTTTGTAGAGGAATAATGAGATTCCTTAGGGTTCACCTGATATCAAGCTCAGACACATGTAGAATATATTATATTTGGCTACTAGCAGTCAAGTAGTGCAGAGAGGCAATAATACATATGTACATGGTTTCATCAAAAGTTTTCCCTTTCTCATCCTTGTCTAGAGATACATTTTATCCCATGGGAGTCCTCATTGTGGAGGCACTCTCCATTCCAAACTTCTTTATCAATTTCTTAGTGAACTTAGCCTGGGAGATGAAGATTCCATCTTCAAACTATTTCTCCTAGAGGCCTAAGAAGTACTTTAGCTCTCCCATGCTACTCATTTCAAATTTCTCTTGCATCAAGTTGGCAAATTTTTGCAAAAGTTATCATCTGTAGAGCCAAATATAATGTCATCAACATATATTTGAACTAGCAATATCTTTCCCTTAATTTCCCTTAGGAATAATGTCTTATCTATCTCTCCCCTTGAAAATTGTTTTTCAATGAGAAAGCTAGACATGGTTTCATTCCAAGCTCTTGGTGCTTGCTTCAACCCATATAATGCTTTTCTTAAAAAGTAAACATGTTCAGGGAAGGATATATTGATAAAACCTGAGGGCTGCTCTACATAGAATTCTTCCTTCAGATCACAATTAAGAAATGTAGACATCACATACATTTGGTAGACTTTGAATCCCTTGTGGGCTGCATATGCAATGAATAGTCTGATTGCTTCAAGCCTTGATACAGGTGCAAAGGTTTGATCAAAATCAATCCCTTCTTCTTATTTGTATCCCTTTGCAACCAGCCTTGCTTTGTTCTCGATGATTACACAATTTCATCCATTTTGTTCCTATAGACCCATTTGGTTCCAATCATATTTTGTCATTGGTGTATAGGAACCAGTTTCCATACTCTACATCTTTTGAACTGATTTAGTTCTTCTTGCATATCTATGATCCAAAAGGGATCTCCATTTGCTTCCTCAAACTTTTTGGGTTCAATTTGAGATAGGAAGCTTAGGAACATGGCTTCATTCTGCACTCTACTTCTGGTTTTGACGCCTTGGTTTGCATCTCCAATAATTAGATTGCTTGGGTGATCTTTCAGATGTCTGCTGGCAGTTGGTAGCCTTCTTGGAGTCTCCATAACTTTAGTTTCAGCCTGTTGAACTTATTTTATAGATTCTTATACTTCTTCTGGGGACTAATTCTCTTCCTCATCAACCATATCTAGTGGGGTAGACTCATTGACTTCAATTTGATCATCAATGGTTAACTCCTTCATCATTAATTTTGAACCTGCAACATTAGAAGAACTAGACCATCCCTTATGTATCAGGCTAGTATCATCAAATACAACATGGATTGACTCTTCTATAGCTTGGATCTTTTCATTCAACACTCAATATGCCATATTATGGCTAATGTATCAAAAAAGAAACCCTCATAGCTTTTCTCAGCAAACTTAGTTAAATAAGATATCCCATTATTCAAAACATAACACTTGCTCCCAAAGATTCTAAAGTAGGATAAGATTGGTTTTTGCCTTTCAATAGTTCATAAGGAGTCTTTCTGTGATCCTTAGTGATAGAGGCTCTATGCAGCACATGACAAGCTATGTTAACTGCTTAAGCCCAAAAGTATTCAGTCACTTAACATTGTCCTACTGGCCTTAATGAGTGTTCTATTTTTCCTCTCTGCCACTACATTTTGTTGTGGTGTTCTAGGAGAGGAAAATTCTTGAAAGATACCTTATTCTTTGGAGAATTCTGTCATAGATCCAGATTGGAATTATGTGCCATAGTCACTTCTAATTTTGACCATTGTACAATCCATCTCATTCTGGATTTGCTTGACAAAAGACACAAAAGTGTCTAATATATCAGACTTTCTTCTAAGGAAGAACACCCATATAAATCTAGAATTGTCATCAACTATCACAAGAGTGTAAGACTTCCCTCCCAAAATGTGAATTGACATAAGAACAAATACATCCATGTGCAAAAAATATAGGAACCTAGTTGAGTCCTTGTGAGCAATGCTCTTAAAGGTAGCCCTTGTTTTCTTGCCCATTTAGCATGCATGACATGAGCCATCCTTAATGCACTTGAGATTGGGTCCATCCCTAACTAGGTTTTTTGAGATTATCTTGTTAACTGTCTTGTAGTGCAAGTGTGCTAGTCTCTTGTGCCATTGTACACAAAGAGACTCCTTTTTATTTGTTACTAGACATATTGGTGTAGAAAAATCTAAACAAATGAAATTCAAGCAATATGCATTTCCACACCTAGTGCCTGTTAAAAAAATCTCAAGATCTATAGAACTTTTGATTAGGCACTTATCCATTTGGAATTCAATGACATAGCCTAGTCATATAGTTGACTTATGCTTATGAGGTTGTGTTGCAACCCTCTACATAAGCTACTTTTGCTATTGAAACTATGCCATTGGTAATCATACCATAGCCTTTTGTTATCCCTCTGTCTAATCCACCAAAGAGTACTTTGGGTCCATCATTTACTGGGGTATAGTCCTATAGTTGGTGTCTTCTTGTTCCAGTCTTGTGTCTGGAATATCCACTGTCCAAGTGACATATTGGCATTTGATTGGACTTTGGACATCCCTGCAAAATGAAATTACCTTACCTTAGGAACCCAAATAGGTTTGGGTCGTTGGTTCTTGTTAGTCCTAATCACATGATGTTTCATTACAACATTATTGTCAAGCTTTATATTCTTTTTCCTAGGCACTGTTGGATTGGACCAACAGTCTATAACAAAGTGGCCAATTTTTTCACAAAACCATTATTCAAATCTATTGTACCTCCTCTTATGAGTCACCTTCTGAGTGGAGTGAGGATGATGATGATCAGAAGAGTAGGATTCTGCATTCTTCACATTTCTTTGATAAATCTTATGGTTGTGTGCATGATGGAAGGTAGACTGCGTATTCATATGATTCAAGATAGGGATGGGCCTTTGAGGAATAAACTTTCCCTTTCCTTTGACTATTGGTGCTGTAGAGCCAAGCACAAATGATTTGTGACTTTTCATCTAGATTTCCATATGAGGTGCCTTGAGGGCACTCAGTCCAATGTTTGCTCTATTCCTTGAGTTATGTTGCTTTGTTTCACTGGTAGAGCACTTATTGAATATAAATCTATATGAGAGATCATGATCATAGGTATTGTTAGGCAATATGACCTTTTGAAAAACAGTCTGATCTTTGGTAGTCTTGACCTTGTCTGCCTCTTCAATATATCCTACACCAACTTTATATGGTGCAGAAAAACTTTCAATAATTGGCACATAGTTTGTGGTTTAGAAAACCTAGCCACAAGCTTCCTCTCAATGAGGAGCTTATCCTCATGATCATTGATGATCTTATTCTTCTTACTTAGTGTATTAATGTAACACCTCCCCTGCAATGAGTATACAATATGGGTCCGGCCGGGACCCCACAACATATAATTGCCACAACTTTAGTATTAAAAAGTGATATAAATCTAACCATCTCAAAACTCAGAACCAACACAGCAGAAATATTAAATAAACCACAGAAGTTGTCCACATCTACATAAGAGTACTACGACCCTAAGGCCTTACAAAACTCATACTCAAGTCAAAATAAACAGGTCATAGAAATGTCCAACAGATCATCACAATCCTAAGCTACCTCGACATGCAAGCTGGAACAGGTAAAGATATCATAATCAAATAAGAAAATATGAAAAGTGCACTTCATGAAGCTTAGGCCTTTCTGGACGGCGAGCTAGGTCCAGCCTGCAATCCTTTCCCTGCATCCAAATCACAAAGAATGGTATAATGAGGGTCAGCTTTGGCTGACCAACAACTGTGTAACAACACCCCTCCTCTCGCCGTCCTAGCAGACCCCGGGGAACTATATCACCCTGCAAGTCAGCACTTCGTATGCAAATGTAATAAACAGTATTAACATAAACAAGATAGGCACGAGTGTCACAATCATCATCCACGTTTCTATGTTGAGCAATAAAAGTAAGGGGATCTAGCAATGCAGCATGTATGCAAACCTGGGTTTCACCCAAGGCACCCTATGGCGTGTATGCTTCTAACATAATAACACACATCAACATTTCATAACAAACCAAGGGTACTTATCATTTCCCCCACGGGCGTACAAGCCCAAGGCCAAGAACTCCACTGAGACCTCACCCCTTACATGGCTCATCTTGCCAACGGGCGCATCAACATACTTGTTCTCGCCACAATCACTAAGCCAAAAGCCAAGAACTCCACTGGGACCTCGCCCCTTACATGGCTCATCTTGCCAACGGGCGCACCAACATACTTGTTCTCGCCACAGCCTAGAAGGGGACTTGTCTTGCCGGGACACTCTCCCCACATGAATCCAAGCATTCACGGGCTAGCCAGCCGACCACAAAGACAAACCACGCCTTCACATACACATAACATTTACCCTTTTCAAACCAACATTCATTCTCACACGAACATAAGGGCAACACATACGACATTTTTGCCGTCATCGAATTTCTAGCAAAATCCCTAAAATGCACGTTATGCAACATCACCGAAGCGGACCACCGGTCACGATTTTGGCTTCACCCAAAATGCCTAATTCACTAACGGAGCGGATCTCTAGTGAAAAATAATGTCGGGGACATACTCAATCAACCCGATGGTTCTTCTTGAACCAAGGCGACCCAAACCCCTCTCATTTGAGAGATCTGGTGCCATAAATTTCAGAAAAGAGAAAGTAAGAGCTTAGATGCCAAGCACGCATCCTAAAACCAGGAGGAGAGATGTCGTTACCCTAAGAGTTCTCTTCCTCTCCATGGATCGGTTGAAAGGCACGGATAGAAAGAAGCGCCTTCTAGTCCCCTCCACAGATCTGGTCTCGGATCGGCGAACGGAGCTCTGGTGCTCCAACAATGGCGGATCTAGCCTTCTTCTTCCAAACCCTACCTCTCACAAAGGAGTTAAAGAAAAGAGAATAGAACTCCTATGCCCTAAATAAAGCCTTAGGACGCACTTATCTAGACTCTAGGATCAAGATCCAAACCAATCGGACGTCCAGGAAATGCTACTTATGGAACAGGTTCCGTCAGCTAACGCTGGCATTAGCGCTAGCGCCCGCGTTAGCTCTTCGTTGAACTCCCTTCGACGAACTCACTTCGCCGAACTCCCTTTGACGAACGAAGACAACTCAACGTCCCAGCGGTTCCGAACTCTCTTCATCGAACTCTGTTCGACGAACTAAACTTCCTTCGTCGAACCCCCTTCGTCGAACCCCCTTCGTCGATCTCTGTTCGACGAACGAAGCCAACTCAACGTCCCAGCGGTTCCGAACTCTCTTCGTCGAACTCCATTCGACGAACTCAACCTCGTTCGACGAAATCCCTTCGTTGAACCCCCTTCGTCGAACTCCGTTCTCCAACTCAACGTCCCAGCGGTTCCAAACTCTCTTGATCGAACTCCGTTCGACGAACTCCCTTCGTCGAACTCCCATTGACGAAATTTCCTTCGACTAACACCATCGCAAAAGGTTGCTGCAGCTAACATCTGCGTTAACACATAACGTCGGCGCTAGATCCCAGATACCGAAAACCTGGGGTGTTACAAATCCACCCCCCTTAAAAGAATTTCGTCCTCGAAATTTAAAACGTTAACGAAACCATAACTAACACACATGCCTGAAACGAACAGTTCCGGAAAGTTATCCCACATAACTAACGCACTTTCACCAGCTTGACCTCTTTGTTCCGCAACCGCTGGACTTCAGAATCCTCTACGCAAACCGGACGAACTATCATCCTCTGATCTTCAGTTACAGGAACTGTCGAAGACTCAAGCACATCCTCCGGCTCCACCAATGCTTTCCTCAGCACCGAAACATGAAATACATCATGTAATACGCTTAGCTCTACGGACAACGCCAACCGATAGGCCACTTCGCCTATGCGATCGGTAACCTTAAACGGACCCAAGTATCTCGGACTCAATTTCTTGAGTCGTCGAATTCGCGAAACGCCTTTGAACGACTTGATCTTCAAGTGGACCATGCCGCCCACCGCAAACTCCACATATCTGTGGCGTGCATTAAAATACTTTGCCTGCCAATCCTGAGCAACCTTCATGCGCTCCTGGATCGTTCGCAATAACTCACAAGCGTCCGCCACCACTTCTTTTCCTAACAACTGTGTGTTTCCCGCCTTTATCCAAGACATCGACGTTCGACACCTCCTTCCATACAAAGCCTCGTATGACGCCATTTTGATACTCGCCTGGAAACTATTGTTGTAGGAAAACTCCACCATGAAGAGGTGGTATTCCCAACTTTTACCGAAATCGAGAGCACACATTCTTAACATGTCCTCCATCGTACGATTCATTCTCTCCATTTGGCCATCGGTGTGTAGATGGAACGCGGTACTAAATTTTAATTTTATGCCCAAACTTCGCAGCACTAACCTTCATTCCTTGGACGTGAATCGTCCATCACGATCACTAATGATCCTCTTTGGAATTCTGTGCAACCGCACAATGTTTCGAACATAAAGCTCCACGAGCTTCTCCACGCTATCGTCCTTCCAATTTGGAATGAAGTGGGCTACCTTGGTCAGGCGATCCACAATCACCCAAATTGCATCGTTACCTTGCCGCGATCGAGGTAAACCATGCACAAAATCCATGGAGATGTCATCGAATTTCCACTCAGGGATAGGAAGAGGTTTCAAGAATCCACCCGGCCTTTGGCATTCCGCCTTCACTAAGGCGCACGTCTGACACCGGCTTACAAACAAAGCTACATCCCGCTTCATCCCAGGCCACCAAAAGGATTTCTTCAAATCCAAGTACATCTTCGTACTTCCTGGATGAATTGAGTACTTCGTGAAGTGAGCCTCAAACATTAAATACTCACGGAGCTTGCCAAAATGAGGGACAAACACCCTTCCATTTCTCTTTAAAAGTCCACTGACCATCTCCAACGCACTGCCTTCGCTTTGCTGAGCTTCCAATGCCAATCGCTCACAATCTTCGTCTGCACTCGTTGCCTCTCGAATTCGATCTACTAGATCACACTGCATCTCGATCCAGTTCAGCCGAGCTGCGCTGGACTCACCCTTAGACACACACACACAATGCCAAGAGAGTCAACCTCTTGCACCAAATGCTCGTCATGCGCTTCAATCCAATTTCCTAGCCCAAAGTACTTCCTACTCAAGGCGTCAGCCACCACATTGGCCTTGCCGGCGTATACTGAATCGCTACGTTGTAGTCCCCAAGGAACTCTACCCACCTACGCTGCCTCATATTAAGATCCTTCTGATCTAACAGATACCTCAAGCTTTTGTGGTCCGTGAAGATTTCAACCTTCGCACCATACATGTCGTGCCGCCACAACTTCAACGCAAAAATTACCGCCGCCAACTCCAAGTCGTGGCGGGGTGATTTCACTCATGAGGATTTAGCTGCATCGACCCATAAGCTATCACGTGGCCATGCTGCACAAGCACGCAACCCAAACCGCATCCTGACGCGTCGCTAAAAATTTGGAATCTCTTAGTCCCACTAGGAAGACTTAGGGTTGGAGCAAACATTAATCTTTCCTTCATGGTCTCGAATGCACGGGCACACTTCGGCGTCCACACAAACTTTTGGTCCTTACAGGTAAGAGTGGTGAGGGGCAAAGCTATCCGCGAAAAGTTCTCAACGAACCTTCTGTAATAATTGGCTAGCCCAAGGAAACTCCGGACTTCTGCCACGTTTCTCAGTACAGCCAATCTCTAATGGCTTCAATCTTCGCAGGATCCACCACCACCCCATCTCCACTAATCATGTGGCCCAAGAATGCCACTTTACCGATCCAGAACTCGCACTTTGAGAACTTCGCATAAAGCTAGTTCTCCCTCAATGTCTGCAACACTAATCTCAGATGAGACTCATGCTCCGCCTTCGACTTCGAATACACTAAGATGTCGTCAATGAACACCACCAAGAACGAATCCAGGTACTGTCGAAACACCCGATTCATTAAATCCATGAACACTGATGGCGCGTTCGTCAAACCAAACGACATCACTGAGAACTCAAAATGACCATATCTCATCCCAAATGCCGTCTTGGGAATATCCTCTTCTCAGATCCTTAACTGATAGTGATCCGACATCAAGTCCAACTTGGAGTACACCGTCGACCCCACCAGCTGATCGAACAAATCATTGATTCGCGGAATCGAGTACTTATTCTTGATGGTCAACTTATTCAACTCGCGATAGTCTATTCACAGCCGCATACTACCATCTTTCTTCTTAACGAACAACACCGGCGCACTCCAAGGTGAGGAGCTGGGCCTAATGTACCCCTGCTCGAGCAATTCTTGCAACTTCACCTTTAACTTGTCCAATTCCTTTGGTGCCATCCTAAATGGAGGACGTGACACCGGCCTCGCATCCGACACCAAGTCAATTGAAAAGTTGATTTCATGCTGAGGAGGCGCTCCCGGAAGCTCCTCAGGGAACACATCCTCTAATTCCTCCACCACTGGCACTTCTCCGATCGCCAACTTTGTGGAGTGAGTCTCCAACAAAGCGACAAATGCCTTACCTTCTTGATTCACTGCACGCACCGTTTGCACGACAGAAATCAGGGAGCAGGCCACTCTGCATAGGCCCTCAAACTTGACCTCCCCTCTTCCTTCACTCCTCAAGGTAACCACCTTCAACAAGTAGTCAATACTAGCTTGTTGCTCTGCAAGCCAGTCCATCCCCAGGATGATGTCAAAGTTGGCTAGTGGTAGAATTGCTGCTACCAACTCGAAATCACACTCGCAAATCCTCAGCACAATGCATCCTTTCCTCCCAGTGGTCATGAAAGACCCATTCGGCATGCGCACACTAAGCTCTGCCTCTGCCTCGACAGTCTCAACACCGATCCTCCGGGTAAATCTTTCTGCAAGGAAAGAGTGGGACGCTCCCGTGTCGAACAACACTCTAGAGGGGTAGCCAGAAACGAGCACGAAGCCTAACACGCATACAACGAATATGAAAGGTCGCAAACAAGTTAAAACTATTAAAAGAAACTCTGAACTTTGGTACCTATCACCATGTCAGGTTGACGAATCGCTTCCCGCTGCCCGAGGTTGTATGCTCTAGGCTGCACAGGAGGGAAATGGGAAGCACTAGATTTCGCCGCCTTCCCTTTCTCCCCAACACTATGACCGGAACGCACCGACTGCTCCTGCCTCTGCTCTGGCTCAACTCCACTCTCGAAATAGACCCGAGCTATGTGGCCCACTTTGCCACACTTGTAGCATGTCACTGGCCCCTTGGAACGGAACTCTCCAGAAGCCGCACCGCTCCTCTCGCCAGTCCTAAAAGGATGGGGCTTTTTCTTCCACCAACTTTTCTTATACTTCCCCTGAGTTTGAGATGGCTTACTTTCTCCCTGCTTTGCCTCCAAGCCCTTGCGGCGCTGGGTTCGCTCCATATCGTTCTCCAAAGTTTGAGCAGCTTCAACTAACTCATTGAACCCCACATTCTTCAAGGCTATCAGAGGTTGCCTTAAATTCTCTCTCAGACCCTAATAGAAGAGATTATCCCTCTCCTCATCGTCTGCCATGGTCATTCCCACGTAACGACCCAGCCGCGCAAACTCCTGCAAGTACTCATCTACCGTCTTCTCATGCTGAACCAAGTGCAACAACTGTCGTTGAAGGGCTAACCTCGTCAAAGAGGGGATATAGCGCTTCAGGAAGGCATTCCCAAACTCTTCCATGGACGGGGCACGCCCAGGGAAATGACGACCACTATGATTCACCCACCACAGCTTGGCGTCGCCTTCTAACATAAACGCTGCGAACTGGGACTGCTTGTCCTCTGGGGTCTCTGCCGCTTTCAGGAGTTCCTGAATTCTCTCCAACCAATCCTCAGCATCCGTCGGAGTGCTAACTCCTTTGAACGTTGGAAGATGGAAACTCAGATAGTACTTCATCTGACTATCTCCTTGCCCAACCGCTCTCTCGGCTAACGACTCTACCTGCCTTACTCCCACCTCCGGCATCACAGTGATCAGTGTAACAAGAGTTACAGCCTGCGCAACAGGCGTCGCAATCTGTGGCATTGCCGCAGCTTGAGCCGCCACCATTGCCTCTGCTAGCACACGACAAAAGTCTGTCGGGGACACACCCATATTCACAAGGGATGGGGCCGTTGCACTGCTTTCCGAGGGCTCCTCTTGACGTCTCGACGTCCCCGCATCGTCGCCACCATCCTAGCATAAGCAAGGAAAAACAAATCAAACTCTATTCGCAAGGACACTCATGGTCCCGCAAGGTACTCCTATGTGGACAACCTCTTAACGCGATCCGAACATGCTAAACCTCAACAAGAATGCTAACCTCCCTATGATACCAAATTGTAACACCTCCCCTACAATGAGTTTACAATATGGGTCCTGTCGGGACCCCACAACATATAATCGCCACAGCTTTAGTATTAAAAAGAGATATATATCTAACCATCTCAAAACTCAGAACCAACACAGTGGAAACAATAAATAAGCCACAGAAATGGTCCACATCTACATAAGAGTACTACGGCCCTAAGACCTTACAAAACTCATACTCAAGTCAAAACAAACAGAGCATAGAAATGTCCAACAGATCATCACAATCCTAAGCTACCTCGACATGCAAGCCAGAACAGGTAAAGATATCATAATCAAACAAGAAAGCATGAAAAGTGCACTTCATGAAGCTTAGGCCTTTCTGGCCGGCGAGCTAGGTCCAGCCTGCGATCCTTGCCCTGCATCCAAATCACAAAGAATGGTATAACGAGGGTCAGCTTTGGCTGACCAACAACGGTGTAACAACACCCCTCCTCCGGCCATCTTAGCGGACCCCGGGGAACTATATCACCCTGCAAGTAAGCACTTCGTATGCAAATGTAATAAATAGTATTAACATAAACAAGATAGGCATGAGTGTCACAATCATCATCCACATTTCTATGTTGAGCAATAAAAGTAAGGGGATCTAACAATGCAACATGTATGCAAACATGGGTTTCACTCAAGGCACCCTATGGCGTGTATACTTCTAACATAACAACACACATCAACATTTCATAACAAACCAAGGGTACTTATCATTTCCCCCACGGGTGTACAAGCCCAAAGCCAAGAACTCCACTGAGACCTCACCCCTTACATGACTCATCTTGCCAACGGGCGCATCAGCATACTTGTTCTCGCCACAAGCACTAAGCCAAAAGCAAAGAACTCCACCGGGACCTCACCCCTTACATGGCTCATCTTGCCAATGGGCGCACCAACATACTTGTTCTCGCCACAGCCCAGAAGCGGACTTGTCTTGCTGGGACACTCTCCCCACACGAATCCAAGCATTCACGGGCTAGCCAGCCGACCACAAAGACAAACCACGCCTTCACATACACATAACATTTACCCTTTCCAAACCAACGTTCATTCTCACACCAACATAAGGGCAACACATACGACGTTTTCGCCGTCATCGGATTTCTAGCAAAATCCCTAAAATGCACGTTATGCAACATCACCGAATCGGACCACCGGTCACGATTTCGGCTTCACCCAAAATGCCTAATCCACTAACGGAGTGGATCTGTAGTGCAAAATCATGTCGGGGATGGACACAATCAACCTGATGGTTCTTCTTGAACCAAGGCGACCCAAACCCCTCTCATTTGAGAGATCTGGTGCCATAAATTTCAGAAAAGAGAAAGTAAAACCATAGATACCATGCAGCATCCTAAAACTGGGAGGAGAGATGTCGTTACCCTAAGAGATCTCTTCCTCGCCATGGATCGGTTGAAAGGAACGGATAAAAAGAAGTGCCTTCTAGTCCTCTTCACGAATCTGGTCTTGGATCGGCGAACGGAGCTCCGGTGCTCCAACAATGACGGATCTAGCCTTCTTCTTCCTCCAAACCCTACCTCTCTTCTACGCCTCCAAAAGCACAAAGGAGTTAACGAAAAGAGAATAGAACTCTTCTGCCCTAAATAAAACCTTAGGACACACTTATCTAGACTGTAGGATCAGGATCCAAACCAATCGGACGTCCAAGAAATGCTACTTATGGAACAGGTTCCGTCAGCTAACGCTGGGGTTAGCGCTAGCGCCCACATTAGCTCTTCGTCGAACTCCCTTCGTCGAACTCCCTTCGACGAACGAAGACAACTCAACGTCCCAGCGGTTCCAAACTCTCTTTGTCGAACTCCGTTCGACGAACTCAACTCCGTTCGTCGAACTCCGTTCGACGAACTCAACTCCGTTCGTCGAACCCCCTTCGCCGAACCCCCTTTGTCGAACTCCGTTCGACGAACGACGACAACTCAACGTCCCAGCGGTTCCGAACTCTCTTCATCGAACTCCGTTCGACGAACTCAACCCCGTTCGATGAACTCCCTTCATCGAACTCCGTTCGCCAACTCAACGTCACAGCGGTTCCGAACTCTCTTTGTCGAACTCCGTTCGACGAACTCCCTTCGTCGAACTCCCTTCGACGAGAATTCCTTCGACTAACACCATCGCAAAAGGGTGCTGCAGCTAACGCCTGTGTTAACACGTAACGCCGGTGCTAGCTCCCAGATACAGAAAACCTGGGGTGTTACAATTAATTTGGATCTTTGAGATCTCTCTTAGCTTGCTGAGTTCATCACTCACTTGAGCTAGCTTCTCAACTTTCTTAAAGAGTTCAGATTTAGCAAGTCTGAGGGATTCATTCTCCTCATCTTGTGTCTTGACAAGCATTTTGCTTCTTTTTAGAGCATCCAACAAAACACCATACTGATCCACTAGATCAGCTTCATCCTCATGATCAGACTCAGATCAGGATGATCTTTCAGAATCTGTCTCATAACAAGATTCCACTTTTGATTCAAAATTTGTAGCAAATAAGGGAGCTCTGATTTGTACCTTAGCAGGTGAGTTGGACTCATCCTGACTTTCTTCTGACATACTGATGAATGATATTTTAGTCATCGTTTTAGGCTAATATCTTATTAGATATTTAAATAAATTATCGCATTTTGTTCGTTGTTTTTATAAATTTTCATAAAAGTAATATTTTATGTTCTAACTCAAATATTTTATATTTTGTTTGGATTCGGCAGGCCTGGGAGAATTTATGTGCAAAATCTCGCTGTCGCGTCCATGACGCGCAAGCTGTCATACATATCTACATATATTTATATATATATATGTTTATATATATATATATGTTTATATATATACGTTTATATATATGTTATATATATATACGTTTATAGATACATATGTTTTATATATATATCAGCGTGGAGGAGATTTGATACGCGCTATCGGGAGATCGACAAACTGCGTTCAACGAAAGGGCGGGAGATCGACGAGGTGTCGCCTAGCAACCTTCGACCGACGAACGGGAGAGAGATCGACGAACTGCGTTCGACGAATGGGCAGGAGATCGACGAACTATCGCCTGGCAGCCTCCGATCATCGAACAGGCGAGAGATCGACGAACTGCGTTCGACGAATGGGCGGGAGATCGAAGAACTGTCTCCTGGTGGCCTTCGATCCGATCGACGAACGGGCGAGAGATTGACGAACTGCGTTCGATGAATAGGCGGGAGATCAACGAACTGTCTTATGGTGGCCTCCGATCGACGAATGGTCGAGAGATCGACGAACTGTCTCCTGGTGGCCTCCGATCGACGAACGGTCGAGAGATCGATGAACTGCGTTCGACGAATGTTCAACAACACCGCCGCCACCATGTATGCAGGCCACCACCCAGCAGTTTTCGGCCACCACCCTACTGCAGCGCTTCCTCCATGAGCGCCACCTCCGCCCAAGCCCTGCCTCCACCAGCTGCTTCTCCACGTCAGCAATCCACCTTTGCCTCCACGTCAGCGATCCAGCCCGGGCTCCTCTTCAACGCCGCCTTTAATTTCAGCCCGGAACTCAAGCCCGCCAACTGTAACAGTAGAAACAGTAACGGCCCGTGAAGTAAATGCAATTGAGAATCTTTATATATTTCAATACCTGGGTACAGAAGAATCATCATTCGGCCGGGAGAAAAGCAGTCTAGTATTTCGTTCCGCAAAGTTGTAATTTTTGGCTGTCGTTTTAGTTGTTCAATCAAAAATTTTGTACTTTTCGTTTCGAATTTCATCAACTTGTAACTTTGCCTCTTTTATTTACTAATTTTATTTGTTGTATTTCTTCCATCGTCTAGTAATAAAAATTACAAGTTATATTCGAATTTAAAATATTGTCATTCCCTAGTTTACATTTCGTTTCTCACCACTCTCGTTCTTTTTCTAACATGTCATATTTGAAGGCAAATGAGTCCTCCATCTCCATGAGCGGCTAATTTCTTTGGTTCTCGGTCGCGATGATCCGATGATGAGTTAATATTGTTATAATTTATGAAATTGTTTTTCTCAAATTGTTGAACGCTTACGATTTATCTTTGATCTAACAAATTTTTATGAGGCTATATCATCGATCAATATAGTCTTCATATTGTTTTCGTTCTTTAGTTAGCCGAAAGGCTCGTAAGACGAATCGATCACTCATTGGTAAAAGGAGTAGAACGCAACCCTCGAGAGAGGACGACGTAACTCTTCCGTATTGGAGTAAAATTCAATAGCGAGGTTTAAACCCTAAGGCAAGTCTTAGGCGAGGCGATTTGAGAACGGAAGTTCGGTCGATTCACCTAAGCTTAGTTGAACCTAAACCTCGAAAGAGGAGTGTTCATACTTTGGGAACCTCCACGGTCAAAGCCTCTTCAACAAGAGAATTGCATTTTATTCTTATTTCAATATTCTCTATTTCTGAGGTGATTCAAAGATCGTTCTCTTTCTTCTCACCCCTTTCTTTTAAAATTTTTAAAAATCTTAAAAGGCGTAATCTAAATTCCTGGAAAGGACGCTTTGGGCTTGAATTCCCATCACAGACTCTAGTACCTTGCGAGCCCTTCACCGGGTTGACCTTGGGAAGTCCAGGACTAATCTTAAATCACCTAATTAAAAAAATCTACATAAAAAATAAAAATAAAATATAATAAATATATTTATCTAAAATTTTATTAATTTTTTTTCTTTTCTACATCTTTTTCTCTTTTCTTTTCTTTTGGTTTATGACCCGAGGGAACTCTTCAAATAATCTTTAATTGTGTTTTGATCCGAAATCGAGCGCACCTTGCGGCGACGTCTCCGATTTAGTGATCTACCAATAATTCGAGAAGAGTCAATCGGAGAAACTAGTGAAGGTTTAATGGATAAACCCGACCATAATGAGGCCCCGCTACAGACCATGTCCTATTATGCGAGGCCAAATTGAGAGGGAACACAATCTAGTATTATTCGCCCAGCGGTGGCGAATAATAATTTTGAAATTAAAACGAGCATCATTCAAATGGTACATCGTCATATTTGATGGCTTACCAGATGAAGATCCTAATTTACATTTACTAAATTTTTTGGAAATTTGCGACACGTTCAAAATAAATGGCGTCACCGATGACGCCATTCGTTTGCGTTTATTTCCTTTCTCTTTGCGGACTAAGGCCAAGCAATGGTTGAGATCTCTTCCTAGAGGTTCCATCACTACATGGGCCGAGATGACGGAGAAATTTTTAATGAAATATTTTCCTCCGGCGAAGTCCGCTAAATTACGTATGGACATTCTCTCGTTTATGCAAATAGACTCAGAGTCTCTCTACGACACATGGGAGCGCTTCAAGGAACTCTTGCGGAGATGTCCTCATCATGCCCTTCCTGTATGGCAACAAGTTCAAACTTTCTACAATGGTTTGAATCTCCAAACGAGGCAGATGATTGATGCGGCCGCAGGGGGGCCCTTAATAACAAAACCCCCGAGGCTGCTCAAGAGCTTTTCGAGGAGATGGCCATGAATGCGTATTAGTGGAATGCGCCACAGTCATGCCCTAACAAGCCGACCGGACTCTTTGAAGTCGAGGCCACCCCGAATTTAGCACTTCAAGTAGAAATGCTTACTAAGCAAGTGGCAGAGATGTCTGCTTCCTCCGCCACTACTTGGGCTAATAATAATAATTTTAATAATAATAATAATTTTATTAAAGAGCATGTAGATTAAATGGGGAACTCCTATCGTCCTCCTTATAACTCGAATATTAATCTTCCGTTAAATAATTGTTATAATCCGGGTTTAAGGAACCACCCAAACTTTTCATGGAGCAACCCCAATAATGCTCAGCGTCCACCACAAGTTAATCCTCCCGGATTCGCTCCGCCACCACCACACAAGCCCTCTTCATTTAAAGAGGTCTTCACTAAATACGTTGCCTCGAATGAGTCCAATATCCGGAACCTTTCCGGATCTATTAAAAGCTTAGAAAACCAGATTGGACAGCTAGCCAAGATGTTCTCCGAACGCCAGCAAGGAGCTCTACCAGGCAATACTGAGCCCAATCCAAGGGAGAGCGCTAATGCAATAACCCTCCGCGATGGAAATGAGGTAACTTCTACAAACTTGGCTGGACCCGAGGTAAAGGTTTCAACTTCATCTCCGCAAGTTATTCCTTCACCTACTTTACCTTCTTCTACATTAGCTCCGTGTATTATTAAAAATCCTTCTATTCCTTATCCTTCGAAATTTAAAGATGAACGCAATGAGGGGCAATATACAAAATTTATTGAAATTTTAAAACAAATACAAATATATGTGCCATTCTGTGAGGCGTTAGCCCAAATGCCCAAGTACGCTAAGTATCTAAAAGATTTACTTTCAAATAAAAAGAAACTTGAAATTTTTTTGCGTATATCTCTAAACGCAGAATGTTCGGCGGTTTTATTAAATAAATTACCACAAAAATTAAACGACCCGAGGCGGTTCTCCATCCCTTGCTTGTTCGGTAATTTATTAATAAAACATGCCCTGGCAGATTTGGGCGCTAGTATTAATTTGATGCCGTTTTCTTTATTTAAAAAGCTTGGTTTAGGCAATCCAAGCCCAACAAAAATCAGCATCCAACTTGCAGACCGATCGATAAAATACCCAATTAGGGTTATTAAAGATGTGCTTGTTAAGGTTGACAAATTTACCTTCCCGGTAGACTTTGTCATCCTAGACATTGAGGAAGACACCGAAGTACCTATTATACTTGGACGTCCTTTCCTCTCCACCTCCCAGGTAATAATTGACGTTAGTAATGACAAACTTCTCCTACGAGTTGGGGATGAAGAAGTTATTTTTAGTATAAACAACTCTAAGAGAAATTCTTTTTCTAATGATGATTCTTGTTATACTTTAGAAACAAATATTGATGAAGATTTATCGTCATTTTCTGAATTAATCTTGAAAAATGTTGAAGATTCGGAGTTGACAAATTTATTTTGTCTAAAAGAAGTAACTCGGTCGTTGCCGTTTGAGCAAATAAATTTAAAAAACTTTAAAATAAAAACTTCTTATGAAGAACCCCGAACCTAGAGTTAAAACAACTCCCGGATCATTTAAAATATATTTTTTAGAAAAAAAATTCAAAATTGCCCGTTATCATTTCTTCTGTGCTTAACGATTCGTAAATTTCCGAATTAATTAAAATTTTAAATAATCACTGCCATGCAATTGCATGACAACTTTCGGATATCAAGGGAATTAGCCCATCTTTTTGCACGCATAAAATAAATTTAGAAAATAATTCTCGCGGCACTATTCAGCCTCAACGACGTCTTAACCCCAATATGAAGGACGTCGTTAAGGCTGAAATTATAAAATTATTAGATGCGAGGATTATTTACCCAATTTCTGATAGCACTTGGGTTATCCCGGTGCAAGTCGTGCCTAAGAAGGGCTGGATAACGGTAGTTTCTAATGAAAATAACGAGTTAATCCCCATACTATTACAGGTTGGCGGGTATGCATCGATTATAGAAAATTAAAGGATGCTACCCGTAAGGATCACTTTCTGTTACCCTTCATTGACCAAATCTTAGAATATTTATCCGGTCACTCACACTATTGTTTTCTTGATGGTCTTTCTGGATACTTTCAAATTCCAATCGCGCCCGAAGACCAAGAGAAAACCACATTCACTTGTCCTTTCGACACCTTCGCTTATCGGAGGATGCCGTTAGGTCTTTGCAACGCACCGACTACATTTCAAAGATGTATGTTGGCAATTTTTAATGAATTAGTAGAGGACGTCATGGAAGTTTTTATGGACGATTTTTCAGTCTTTGGCGATTCTTTTAGAAGTTGTTTAAATAATCTTGATTGTGTTCTTCAACGCTGTGAAGACACGAATCTGGCACTCAACTGGGAGAAGTGTCACTTTATGGTCCAAGAGGGATTAGTCCTCGGACATAAAGTTTCAAGTAAAGGGATCGAGGTCGACCGGGCCAAGATCGAGGTCATAGAAAAACTCCCTCCGCCTACTAATATTAAATCTATTAAGAGTTTTTTAGGACATGCGGGTTTCTATAGACGGTTTATTAAAGATTTTTCAAAAATTACAAAACCGTTAACACATCTATTAGAAAAGGAAACCGCTTTTATTTTTGACGAGGAATGTTCTAAGGCGTTCAATAAAATTAAAAAAGAACTTATCAACTCGCCTATTTTAATTGCGTCGGATTGGTCTCTTCCGTTTGAAATCATGTGAGATGCAAGTGATTTTGTTGTAGGTGCAGTCTTGGGTCGACGAGTGAATAAATATTTTCACCCAATTTATTACGCAAGCAAAATGCTTACATCCGCCCAAGCTAATTATACAACAATGGAAAAAGAACTTTTAGCGATTGTTTTTGCATTTGATAAATTTTGTTCATATATAACGCTATCAAAGATTATTGTTTTTACATACCACTCCGCTCTTCGGTACTTGCTAGATAAAGGGGACGCCAAGCCCCGACTATTGAGATAGATTCTCCTCTTACAAGAATTCGATTTGGAGATCCGAGATAAGAAAGGAGCGGATAACTTAGCGGCCGACCACCTCTCAAGATTGGAGAACTCGACGGCAGGAGAACTGGTGGAGGCCGAAATTGATGATAAATTCCCTGAAGAGCGCCTCGTCTCCATTGAAAAGATAATGACTTCTTCCACCCCTTCGTATGCGGATCTTGCCAATTATTTAGTGGCTCGGGTCCTCCCAAAGAATTTTTCAAGTGAACAATAGGAGAAATTCTTTTCGGACTTGAAAAATTACTTTTGGGAAGACCCATTTTTATTTCGGATCTCCGCAGACCAAGTGGTAAGAAGGTGTATTTCGGGCGAGGAAGGCATCCAAATATTACGACACTGCCACGATGGACCAACTGGTGGTCACTATCAAGCAAACCGGACCGCAAGAAAGGTGCTAGAGGCGGGCTTCTACTGGCCCACCCTATTCAAATACGCTCACACTCTTTTGAGTAAATGCGATAGTTTCCAGCGGTCAGGTAATCTTTCTAACCGAGACGAGATGCCACAAAATATATTCATAGAATGCGAAATATTCGATTTATGGGGTTTAGATTTCATAGGTCCCCTACCTCCTTCTAACAATAATAAATTTATTCTTGTTGCGGTCGACTACGTGTCAAGGTGGGCAGAAGCACTAGCCCTTCCCACCAATGACGCAAGAGTTGTCGTAAATTTTTTGAAACAATTATTTTCAAGATTTGACACACCACGCGCACAAGTGAGTGAAAGGGGATCACATTTTTGTAACAGTCAACTTACTAAAATTTTAGCAAAGTACTGCGTTATACACATACTCTCCACTGCCTATCACCCACAAACAAATGGCCAAGTGGAGGTGGTAAACCGTGAACTAAATAGAATTTTAGAAAAAAATGGTGTCTAATAATAGAAAGGATTGGTCGTTTAAATTAGATAACGCCTTATGGGCTTATCGGACGACGTACAAGACTGCCATCGGTTGTACACCATACCGATTAGTCTACGGGAAAGTGTGTCATTTACCGGTGGAATTAGAACATCGCGCATATTGGGCGTTTAAATTTTTAAATTTAGATTTAAACTTAGCCTTCGAAAACAGAAAATTTCAATTGAATGAATTAGACGAATGGCGTGCAAATGCCTATGAAAATAATAAATTTTACAAGGAGCGCACTAAGTATTATCATGAAAAAAGAATAAACAATCCAAAGTCTTTTTCACCAGGAGATTTAGTCCTTCTTTATAACTCACGTTTAAGGCTTTTTCCCAGAAAATTAAAGTCTCGATGGTCCGTCCCCTTTGTTGTAAATGAGGTTTGGCCATATGGGACCGTACTAATTGAACACCCGAAAAATGGTTCATTCAAGGTTAATGGACACCGTTTGAAATTATATCACTCCGGCGACCCCTCAACCGGAAAAATAGAATCGCTCAAGCTACCAAATTTTTAATAAAACGCCACTTAGTCAAGCTACGCGGCGGTAAACAAAGTGCTTGTGGGAGGCACCCCATAGTTATCTCTTTTCATTACTATTGTTGTTGCTTGTTTTTTTTGTTTTCCTTACAACCTTTGTAGGTTTTTATTTTGTCGATGTTCTAAAGCGGGCGCCCCGACAAGTAATCAGGGAAGCTTCCTTATAACATCTTGATTAAAAATTTTTTCATTTTTCTTTTGCTCTTCTTTTCCGAAAAAAATTGTGATATTCATACTTAGTTTTAAACATTGAGGACAATGTTTACCTTTAAGTATGGAGGGGTAGCATTAGTTAATTCATGTTTAGTTTGCTTACAAAACAAAAAAAAACATTTTGTAGGAATTAATTTCTTCGCTTAGTTTATCAAAATCTCCATATTTATTTAATTGTAAGTTTCAAGTGAATTATTTTTTTATATGGACTAAGAATTCTTCGTGCTAGAATAGTTTTCTTTGAAACTTTTGAGTAAAATTGTTGACTCATGCAGTGCTTCTAGTCAAATGCATGTGTTTGAGTAGTATTGGTGTAGAATTAAATTCTTAGCATAGATCTAAAATTATGATTTGTTAATTTGCGTAGAAATAATTTATTTTACTTCTAATACGAATCAGGTGATTATCTAAAAGTAGTTTTGGTGAGTGTGTAGAAGATTGTTAGAAAGCTATTACTCGAATCGACCAGAAGGGTGTCCTTTCTCGATGTCTAGAACTTGCCTTTAGCTATCTTCAAAGCATTTGCACTTTAGAATAATTAATCTTATGGAAATGACTTAGGTCTTTCTTTGGACAGTTTGAGCTCTTGCATCCAGCCCTAAATTTACTACCGTTGTTGACACAAATTTGAGCCTTTTACCCTTTTTTTTCACCCTCACCATTTCGCCATCAAAACCAAAAAGACAAACCCATGTACACTTAAATTTTGAGCTAAATTGTTGAAAAATTTTAGGTGATGCGGTGAAGAGACAAATAAAAAAAAAATCATGGGTGTCAATTCAAAAGAAATATTTTTATATCAAAAAGCAAAATCTCATTGTTGGGAAAATGATTTCTCTTAACCCCTGAAAAAGAGTTGAATATGAATTCTAAGAAAGGAAAATCAAGGTTAAGTAAATATGCGTCGAATGGTATTCGACGCAACGTCGATGTAGTATCGACGTTCCTTTCAGAATGAGTCGAAGTACCTTTAAGAAGAATTCGACGTATCCTATGTCGACGTAGATCTGACTTCTAGTCGACGTATCTTGACATGTCGACGCACCTTAGTCGACGCACCTTCCTTATTCTCCTCTCGACGTCCAGCCAGGACGAATTCGACGCGCACGTCGAATAGTAATCGACGCACGTCGATTTCTATGATTAATTCAAAAATCGCTAGATCTCTTTCCTTCTTTTATAAATCTGATTTATATGGAATCAATTTATTCTTTATAGCCGTTCTGAATCATTCTTTCCTCTAATAGATTCTTGGCTAAATTGATTAAATCCTTTATGGACATTATTTGAAATCAGATTGAATACTTTCCTTCTATGGATATATTTGTTATGGAGATTTCACTTTGTTTTTAATACTCTGCCTGCTAATTGATTATTCTCCTATAGTGTTATTTTAATGAACAGAGCTATAAATAACAAGGGGGTCGGTAGAGAGAAAAGAAGAAGTGATCCACCATATACACATTGAAAAGGAGGAAAAGCTCCCAAAAAGTGAAAAAGAGAGAGAATAGAGAAATTGTTCTGCAACAACCATCAAGCATTCTTCTTCTTCTGCTTCTAAAGTCATACTACTGCAAAATTCTGAAAAGCTTACAATCTCCTTCTCACTATAGAAGGGAGATTTAATTCACTACTTCTTGTGCTTCCAATCTTCTTGCTAGGAAGAAGATTCTTTCTTGTCTTAAATACTTCTTCTCCTTTTCTCATTTTCATACTCACATACTGTAAAAGAGTTTTTAGAATCACTCTTCAAAAAATTCAGTTGTACTGGTTCTAAGAGTCTCCTTTTCAAAAGACTCAGTTGGTTCTAAGAGTCTCCTTGTCAAAAGACTCAGGGTGGTTCTAAGAGTCTCCTTATCAAAAGACTCAGTACAAGATAGTGAATTTCCTACCAAGGGGGTAGAAGAGTGGACTACCCAAAGTTTGGGGAACCACTAAATTTCTTTGTGTTGTGCTGTGCTTTCTTATCTTGCATTTACTTTCTTTATTTGCTTAATTCTTGTTGGTGTGTGGGAAGACTTAATCTGTGAACACTACACACATATATATATATATATAATTATTCACTTTGCACAAATTATTTTAAATCTCTATTCACCCCCCTCTAGAGAATTCTAATGAGGTTAACTGTGAACTTTCAATTGGTATCAGAGGGAGGTTCATCTAAAAAGGTTAACTCCTTGATCAAAAAGATCCTACCTCTTATTTATATATATATATTTTTCTAACAATCATTTTTCACATGGTACAAATCAAATATTATGCTTCCACCAGACCACCAATGTGCAATCTTGAAAAGTTTGCAGTTTGGAAAACAAGAATTAGGATTTATATGAATTCTATTGATGAAGATTTATTTAATATTATCTTGACAGGTCCTCCCAAGCCTTATAGAAAAGACTCAAGTGGTGAGGTGACTCAAACACTTGTTCCAAAGGCTGAGTGGATAGTTGAAGAGAAGAAGGCAGGAACATGTGATGCAAAAGCTGTAAATATTCTGGTCTCAACCCTCTCTGATGAAATCTTTCAAAGGGTTGTTGATTGTGAATCAGCCAAAGAAATTTGGGAGGCTCTCATAAAGATGGTAGAAGGAAGTGCTGATGAAAGGAAAGACAGGAAGGCTCTATTGATCTCTCAATATGAGAACTTCCAAAAGAAGAATGAAGAAAGCATCTCTGAGATGTATGACAGATTCAGTCTGATCATCAATCAACTAAGAGACTTGGATAGAGAAATCTCTCTCACAGAGATCAATGACAAATTGCTGATGAGTCTCCCAAGTTCATGGGACTCAAGGATATGGGCAATAAGAGACACAAGAGGACAAAGGGAAATTTCAACAGATGCTCTCTTAGGAAAACTCAGATCCTATGAGCAACTGCTGAAAACCAGAGAAGAGAAGAAGAAAAGAGAAAACATCCCAACTTCTTCAAAAGACAGGAACATTGCATTAAAAGCAACATAAGAAGGAAGCTCTGTCACTGAAGAAGAACTATTCAGTTTCCTGGCCAGAAAATTCAAGAAATGGGTCAGGATAGATGGATCAAGAAGGAGAGAGTCAAAACCAAGGTATGACAAAACTCCTACTAAAGAAATTTTATGTTATTCTTGCAGGAAACCTGGACATATTTCCCCAGAATGTCCAGAGAATGCTGAGACAAAGAAAGATCTGAAAAGGAAAGATCTCAAGAAAAAGGGGAAGAAGAAAGAAAGAGGCTTTATTGCTGAAGCCTGGAGTGAAACAGACTCTGAGGACAGCTCTTCTTCTAAGAGTGACAATGAAGAGCCTAATCAAGAAGATCTATGCTTAATGGCCCTTGAAGGGTCAAAGAATGATGATGATGCTAAATCATGGAGTGAAACAGGATCAGAAGAAAGCATATCTTCTGAAGATGAAAAAGAGGATAGCCTTATTCTCATAGAGGAATCTGAGGATAAGGATGAGGTAAGCATTTTTGATGAAATAGATTTTCAAAGTGATAATTTCAGAAATGATTTTATGGGAATGTGTCTAGATCAACTAAAAGCTACACAAGAAATTAAAGATCTAAAAGAACAAATCAATGTGGCTAAAAACCAGAGAAATAGAGAAGTCAAATGCTCTAAAAATTATGAATTAAGGGCTAACATCATAGAAAAGGAGGTAGAAAGGGATAGAATAGAAAACTAGCTCCTTAAGGATAAGGTATCCCAGGCAAAAGCCTTTGAAGAATCAATAAACATGAGAAGCCAAACTCTCAAGGAAATCACTGAACAACAAACAAGGAGACATAAAAATCTTGGTCTAGGGGCTGATCCCTCAACCAGCCAAATTCCATCCAACAAACCTGCTTGGATGATCCCTGTAAAATTCACCAAACCCATCAAATCAAACCAAGAGAAAGATTCACTGAATAAGGAAGAAGACTTCCTCAAGGAAATAAAACAATTTGATGAAACATTATATTATTCAGCTCATGACTCTCAAACTTCATCTGAAGAAGCAACTAAGCCAAAAAAAAACAATACATAAAAAGGCAAAATCAAAAAAAGGGAAAAAGAAAATTTATGAAGAAACAGTTGCGTCGACTTCATATCGACGTATGAATGATAGTGCGTCGACTTTTACTCAACGCAACCTCTCAGATGCCTCGACCTCTACTCAACGCTTGAATAAAAGTACGTCGACTTCCAATCGACGCAACTTTGTCCATGCGTCGATATCAGATCAATGCTATCGGGAGAAAGCGCCGAATATAAATCGAAGCAACTATCAACATGCGTCGAATAGATATCGACGCACAAAAATTCAGAGCAACTTAAATGCCTATCCTCCAAAAACCTTCTATAATTCCCATTCAGGATCCTTTCATCCTAACCATGATTTCCACCATAATCAACACCTCTATCCTAACCAAAATTTCTACCCTAAACCTGGTAACCAAACTTTCTATCCTAATCAACCCTTCTATCCCTCTCTAAACTCAAATTATCATAAGAATAAGATAATCAAGTGTCATATATGTAACAAAACTGGCCACCTTGCCAAACAATGTTGGCACAACCAATCAAACTATCTGTAAAAATTAGTCCAAGACTGACTTAGAACTAGGAAAAGATAAAAAGAAATAAACACCTAAAATTCTTCAGAAAAATCAAAAGTCACGTCGACTACCAATCGACGCAACGTCGATGACTCAACTCAATAAGTGCAATCGACGCATACGTCTACACGAAACCCTAACACCTTAACGCGGACTGTATCGACGCTTACGTCGAATTCCACTCGATGCAACGTCGACTTCATAAAAACAAGCGGCAATGCTAAAATATTTTCGGTCACATCCACTGAGGTACATAATAAGCCTCGAATTGAGTCCCGTTTCGACGCTTCACCTGACTTAAAAAGACTCTTCAGTTAGAAACCTTCACTACTCTGCATCCTTTATCCTTCTTGCTCCTCAGTCCAGCCGATTCTTTTTCCCTCTCTCACTGATCTACAATGGCTCCCAAGATAAATTCTGGGTTCGATATCGACCTCGAATCCTTCCAAGCAGCAGCAGAGAACTATAAGAACATCATAGCTCTCTTCACTGAATCCGGATTGGACAAACTCATCTCAACAAGATGCAAGCTCCTGGAAACAGAGCTCACAGAGCCGATAACTCATGTTCAGATATCTGAACAAGGAGAATTCCAGGGAACAATCTATGAGACACCAGTCTCAATCTCTGCAAAACATATTAGGAACACCTTTGATCTTCCATCAGGTATATCCTAATATAATCTTTGTTCAACTAAAATAGGGAAAGGAAATCAATTTCTAAAGAGTAACCTCATAAGTCTTCATCATTTCTTTATTAGGTGATGAATCTATAGACCTCACACCTGATGAAATCAAGCATCTGCTAACCATCATGAAGTTTTCAAGGGATAAACCAACCCATCTAAAGAAAATAGACTTTTCTGAGGAGTATAGACTACTAGCAGATATAGTAGGAAAGATACTACTATGTAAGATATCTGCCCATGATGCAGTGCCCAAGCAGCAACTGAACATCATGGGGGCTCTTGTATTGAAGAAGAAAATAGACTGGGCCAGCTATCTGCTCAAGATGATAGGCTCTAGATATTCTCACAAAGAGAATGCCTACATGAGGATTATGAGTCAAGTCTCTTCCACTCCTTCCCTGACCTCTGTAGGTCAAAAGGAATTCCTATCCCTCCTGGAAAGAGGATGTCCATTGCCCTCTTCTCCAAATGGACTAGGCAAATCCCCAAGCCTGGTTCCATTCCTAAAAGAACTCCCTCTCCTCCTAACTCCCCTGCTCATCCATCTCCCCCTCCTCCTCCTCCTCCTCAAAGAGACAATCCTTCTCTACCACCATCATCCACTCAAATAGTCTCTACCACCCTCATAACTCATGCTCTACCTACCCCTTCTCAAACACCTGCTCCTCAAATAGCAGTTTCTCCATCTCCTCCTCCTCATACTCTCTCACCCATTTCACCTCCACTATAACCAATACCTCATACATCAACTAACCTTTCTCCACCCTCATCACCACTTCCACCACTTTCTCCTCATCATCAACCACAACATGAACCATCTGCATCCACTGAAGCCCTTCTTACTCAGTGCATTGCAACAGCAGCTCAAACATTCCAAGCAATGCTGGATGAGCACTGCTCCCAAATTCATTCCTCCATCCTTCACATGCACACCCAAATAGATGGGGTCAGTGCCTCTGTGAAAAATCTGAAGACCTCTCTCTCTTCCTCTAGAGTGACCAGGTCTTTCTTAACCTCCCTGGCCAGGAAGGTCAAGAAGGGGGAGAATCTAGATGAAGAACAGTTCACCAATCCTAAATCTCTCTCTCACAAGCCCCCTCCTTCCTCAAAAGATAACAGTCTTGCACTTCTCAAGACAATTGGAAATGAAGTTGTACCTGAGCTACACTCTGAAGAACAAACAATAGAGGTACTTAGTATAGCAAGAGAGGCTGCAAATCAAGTAGTACTATTACAAGGAGAGGCAAGCAGAGCAGAAATTGAAACTGAAAAGGAAGATGTGGCAGTTGGGGAGAAAGATAAAGAAACTGCAATTCAGGGGGGAGCTGGATACTGTTATGAATGAAGCTGGAAAAGAACAGCCAGATGCTGTGTTGACTGAAGTAGAAGCTCAGGAGCTAGATGAAACTGGAGCTGGAGATAATAAAGAAATTGAAGAAGTAGAAGGATTAAAGGAAGTTCCATCCCAGGGGGAGCAATCTGCTCAGGGGGAGCTAGGTGAACTTCCTACAAATGAGAAGGAGAAACCCTCCTCTCCTAAAACAGTAGTATTCAAGAGAAAGAGAAAGACTCCTCCTACCCCTCCTGAGTAATGTTTGAAAATAATACTGATTGATATGAACATGAAGTCTGTTTATATAATTCTGGAAAATTTGGTTATATAATCTCTTTTTCCAATTTTTTTTTGCTCAATTGATATATTTCTTTTCTCTACAAATGCTGAAATGCTAGTACAATTTCCCTCTAAATAGGGTTAAGATAAATAGGGGAGATTGTTGGGAAAATGATTTCTCTTAACCCCTGAAAAAGAGTTGAATATGAATTCTAAGAAAGGAAAATCAAGGTTAAGTAAATATGCGTCGAATGGTATTCGACGCAACGTCGATGTAGTATCGACGTTCCTTTCAGAATGAGTCGAAGTACCTTTAAGAAGAATTCGACGTATCCTATGTCGACGTAGCTCTGACTTCTAGTCGACGTATCTTGACATGTCGACGCACCTTAGTCGACGCACCTTCCTTATTCTCCTCTCGACGTCCAGCCAGGACGAATTCGACGCGCACGTCGAGTAGTAATCGACGCACGTCGATTTCTATGATTAATTCAAAAATCTCTAGATCTCTTTCCTTCTTTTATAAATCTGATTTATATGGAATCAACTTATTCTTTATAGCCGTTCTGAATCATTCTTTCCTCTAATAGATTCTTGGATAAATTGATTAAATCCTTTATGGACATTATTTGAAATCAGATTGAATACTTTCCTTCTATGGATATATTTGTTATGGAAATTTCTCTTTGTTTCTAATACTCTGCCTGCTAATTGATTATTCTCTTATAGTGTTATTTTAATGAACAGAGCTATAAATAACAAGGGGGTCGGCAGAGAGAAAAGAAGAAGTGATCCACCATATACACATTGAAAAGGAGGAAAAGCTCCCAAAAAGTGAAAAAGAGAGAGAATAGAGAAATTGTTCTGCAACAACCATCAAGCATTCTTCTTCTTCTGCTTCTAAAGTCATACTGCTGCAAAATTCTGAAAAGCTTACAATCTCCTTCTCACTATAGAAGGGAGATTTAATTCACTACTTCTTGTGCTTCCAATCTTCTTGCTAGGAAGAAGATTCTTTCTTGTCTTAAATACTTCTTCTCCTTTTCTCATTTTCATACTCACATACTGTAAAAGAGTTTGTAGAATCACTCTTCAAAAAATTCAGTTGTGCTGGTTCTAAGAGTCTCCTTTTCAAAAGACTCAGTTGGTTCTAAGAGTCTCCTTGTCAAAAGACTCAGGGTGGTTCTAAGAGTCTCCTTATCAAAAGACTCAGTACAAGATAGTGAATTTCCTACCAAGGGGGTAAAAGAGTGGACTACCCAAAGTTTGGGGAACCACTATATTTCTGTGTTGTGCTGTGCTTTCTTGTCTTGCATTTACTTTCTTTATTTGCTTAATTCTTGTTGGTGTGTGGGAAGACTTAATCTGTGAACACTACACATATATATATAATTATTCGCTTTGCACAAATTATTTTAAATCTCTATTCACCCCCCCCCCCCCCCCTCTAGAGAATTCTAGTGAGGTTAACTGTGAACTTTCACTCATAATGATATGCGGCCTAGGTATGCATATGCATACTTGGAATGATCCCAATTATGAAGAATAATGGTATAAATGAAGGAGAAAGAGAGTGTTATCCTTAGCAAAATATGAGTATGAGGGTAAAGCTTCTTTATTTTGTGGTAGTCATTGTTTTTCTTTTAGCTCGAAACTCATTGTTTAAGTGGAATACACCTTCATGTTTATCATTGTTTACCTCACCCTTAAACCCAAGCCTTAAATTACAGCCTATTTAAGTCCTAAAGATCCATAGAGTTGATTTAGTATGAAGTACAGTGGAGAAGGTGCAAACGGGCAAGCCTATGGCCATCAACATTGATGGATTTCTTTGGAGGCCACCCCAAGCATCAACATCAAGTAATTTAAATCTCAGCGATCACACTATTTTCTCCCTTTACCTAACTTTGAGATTGACCGTCGACTCATTTTAAAAGTGATAATAAATAATTAAAACGCATTTTGAATTATTTCATAAACTAGTATTTATGCCAAGAACATCTTTCTAATAAAATATCTACGCATGCCGGCATAAAACTTCGCATTTTACTCTCTAGCTTTCAGGATTCTATCTAGCATTAGTTTTTCCTACCCTTATGAAGAATGGTTTGCTCGGGACGAGCAACGAGTAAGTATGGAGGTGTTTGATGAATGATATTTTAGTCATCGTTTTAGGCTAATATCTTATTAGATATTTAAATAAATTATCGCATTTTGTTCGTTGTTTTTATAAATTTTCGTAAAAATAATATTTTATGTTCTAACTCATATATTTTCTATTTTGTAAGGATTCAACAGGCCTGGGGGAATTTATTTGCGAAATCTCGCTGTCGCGTCCATGACGCGCAAGCTGTCATACATATCTACATATATTTATATATATATGTTTATATATATACGTTTATAGATATATATGTTATATATATACGTTTATAGATATATATGTTTTATATATATAGCAGCGTGGAGGAGATTTGATACGCGCTATCGGTAGATCGACGAACTGTGTTCGAAGAAAGGGTGGGAGATCGATGAACTGTCGCCTGGCATCCTCCGATCGATGAACGGGCGAGAAACCGACGAATTGTATTCGACGAATGGGCGGGAGATCGACGAACTGTCTCCTGGCAGCCTCCGATCGATGAACGGGCGAGAGATCGACAAACTGCGTTCGACGAATGGGTGAGAGATCGACGAACTGCGTTCGACGAATAGGCGGGAGATCGATGAACTGTTTCCTGGTGGCCTCCGATCAACGAATGGTCGAGAGATCGACGAACTGTCTCCTGGTGGCCTTCGATCGACGAACGGTCGAGAGATCGACGAACTGCGCTCGACGAATGTTCAACAGCACCGCCGCAACCATATATGCATGCCACCACCCAGCAGCTTCCGGCCACCACCCTACATCAGCGCTTCCTCCATGAGCACCACCTCCGCCCAAGCCCTGCCTCCGCTAGCTGCTTCTCCATGCCAGCAATCCACCTCTGCCTCCACGTCAGTGATCCAGCCCGGGCTCCTCTTCAATGCTGCCTTTAATTTCAGCCCAGAACTCAAGCCCGCCAGATGTAACAGTAGAAACAGTAACGGCCCATGAAGTAAATGCAATTGAGAATCTTTATATATTTCAATACCTGGGTACAGAAGAATCATCATTCAGCCGGGAGAAAAGCAGTCCATTATTTCGTTCCAGAAAGTTGTTATTTTTGTCCATCGTTTTAGTTGTTCAATCAAAAAATTTGTATTTTTCGTTTCGAATTTCATCAACTTGTAACTTTGCCTCTTTTATTTTCTAATTTTATTTGTTGTATTTCTTCTATCGTTTAGTAATAAAAATTGCAGGTTATATTCGAATTTAAAATATTGTCATTCCCTAGTTTATATTTTGTCTCTCACCACTCTCGTTCTTTTTCTAACATGCCATATTTTTATTCAAATGAGTCCACCATCTCCATGAGCGGCTAATTTCTTTGGTGCTCGATCGCGATGATCCGAGGATGAGTTAATATTGTTATAATTTATGAAATTGTCTTTCTCAAATTGTTGAACGCTTACGATTTATCTTTGATCTAACAAATTTTTATGAGGCTATATCATCGATCAATATATAGTCATCATATTGTTTTCGTTCTTTAGTTAGCTGAAAGGCTCGTAAGACGAATCGATCACTCATTTGTAAACGGAGTAGAACACAACCCTCGAGAGAGGACGACGTAACTCTTCCGGATTGGAGTAAAATTCAATAGCGAGGTTCCCACTTTAAGGCAAGTCTTAGGCGATGCGATTTGAGAACGAAAGTTTGGTCGATACACCTAAGATTAGTTGAACCTAAACCTCGAAAAAGGAATGTTCATACTTTGGGAACCTCCACGGTCAAAGCCTCTTCAACAAGAGAATTGCATTTTATTCTCATTTAAATATTCTCTATTTTCGAGGTAATTCGAAGATCAGGTGCTAACTTTTAAACCATCTAATTAATTTCTTTAGTATTTCTAATCTTTACTATTCGCAACCCCAAATCCAAATTTATATTTGATAAGATAATAACGATTTTCAAAGTAGAATTACTCAACCGCCCCGAGTCTAATACGACCTTGGTTTTTATAAACCTATACTACTTTCGACGCGGTACACTTGTCGTTGTTGTTTGCAGTCATAGTTTTGCGCATCACATACCCATAGGCCCAATGTAGTCTTATTCATCAGATTCTGAGGAGCTTGAGTCACTATCACTCAAGGTTTTGTGCTTCTTTGCAATGAAGCTCTTCTTAGCCTTCGTTCCTTTATGTGATCTCTTTTCTTTAGATCTTTTCCCTTCCTTTCTCTTGGATGGGCATTCAACTATTACATGACCTGGTTTCTTACAACAGTAGTAGATAATGTTAGCAGAAGAATTCTTACTCAAATTAGAATCATAACAGTCTTCCTTTGGTTTGTGCCTGAACCTTTCATTGTTATAACCAGATCTTATGGAGTTGGAAGAAGATGGTCAATATTTGTCTAATCTTCTTCTTGACAGCAATTTCTTGAATTGCTTGGAGAACAATGAGAGTTCTCCATCAGTCATCTCTAAACCTGAGGCGTTGGACTTATATTCTTCTTGCTCAACAACCATCTCCCTAGTTGATTGGAGAGTCTTCTCCACTCCTAAAGATTTCATCCTTGAATGCAACAGACTTCTCTTTGGAGTATGATCTGGAGGTTTCGTCCTCATCCTTTTTGATATTCAGCTGCAGTTCATGGGACAGCTGCTTTGCAAAGAGAATATGGGGTTATGTTCTTATTAGATTTCTCATTTCTCTGATGACACAGATTTTGATATCCTATTCCTTATTGAGGGATCTCAAGAATTTGTCATTTAGGTCATAATTAAATAATTCCCTTCCATAAGTCCTAAGACCATTTACAATCTTGAAGAACATCTCATAGCAGTCTGAGATAGGTCCTTTTTATCTTGCTTGAAGGCTTCATATTCTTGGTTGAGGTGATATTTCCTGGCGTCTCTAACCTCTTCCGTTCCTTCCGTAAATACAATCAAGGAGCCCCAAATCTCCTTTGATGTTTTGTAGTGAATCAGATTTTGAAAGGCTGAATCATCTATGACACTGGCCAAGATGTTCTTTTCCCTTTTGTTCATGGTCACCAAGGTGATTTCATCCTTTTTCATATCAGACAATTTATTGGGCACCTGCTTTGTAGGGTCAATGGATGACATTATCATAGAGACAAAAGGTCGTTCTTCTATGGTGATGAATAGCCTTAGATCAGATGCTTCCATACATAGTTTTACTCTCTCTTTCCATATGTGAAAGTTTTCTTTTGAACAGATGGGGAGTTTCATTGAGCTCAACTCTTTGTAATTCTCTCCTGTAGGCATGGTGATAGTAGTATATCCCTTCGCAGATCTTGTTCAAGTTATTAGGCTTCTTTTTGAACAACTTCCCTCTGATACCAATAGAAAGAATATGGATCCATAACACTTAGAGGTGGGGTGAATAGGTGTAATGCCCCTGAATTTGTAGGAATTATTTTAATCCTTCTTTAACGTCATTTTTGATGTAAGGGTGTTTGATCAGTTTGATCATATCATAGTTTCATTGGCTTTGTTCAGTTTGATCATCACCTCTGAGCCGCAATGACGGACATGTGGATTGGCTTGTTCAGTTTGGCCCTTACTTTGGTGCATGCATTTTTATTACCGAGTGCACTCGTTTGAGCTGGCTCGGGTTGTTGTAAGCTAATAAATGCTTTTCTTTTTAGTTCTCTTTTCTGCAATCTATTATTTTGACTATTGCTAACCCTTGTTTATTGTAACCTTAGTTTATTCTTGCTACCACTTGCACTTTATTGCTGAGGCATTCTCTTCTTTTGAATGTCTCAGGCTTAGAGCTGTAGCGGTTTGGGTGGTAGAGTTGGTGTCTTCGGAGCTGCAGTTAGTTGCAGTTGTTCGTGCCCTCCTCACTGTTGTGAGGTTGTTGTTCCTTTGCTTTAGTTGTAACTTTGGTTTTTCAGTGTTAGACTGCTTGCTAGCTTTTCTGTTGTTACTTGCTTGTCAGTTTATATACTTGCTCTCTGGGAAGTCTTATGTTAGGATGCATGAGTTATTTTATGTATAGAAAATGGCATTCTTGCATAGCATGATTTGAAGTAAATATCTCCTACTTTGAAGATCATAGAAAATCCTTTCTTTACTTATACTAAATTTAAAGATGTGCATATCATTTCTGGAAAGTTGATCTTCATGTCGTGTAGGCTAAAATAAACCTATCTTTCCGCTGCATATGTATAGTTTTTTGCTCGTGGGCTAGTTGATCCACTGGGCCGAGGGACACGGTCTTAAGCTAAAAAATGTAAATTCTTTTTATTCAACTCAATCATATTCATGTCTTTCATAAATGTTCGTAAGGAGTGCTTGCCTGAGCTTCTATAGTTGTCCCCTGCATGACGTGGCATCACGACGCGTATTTTCCTCTTGCTTTGATAATATTTATTAAATTCGTGGGAAAATGCGGGTTGTGACAGTTGGTATCAAAGCGAGGTTGGCCGCGTTACTGGGATAGTCTGGTTGGTCTGGTTAACCGCTTGGTGAGAATTGTTATTCATTGCATACATACACCAAAAGGTCATCTGTATGTCTTGGCTGAAGCATGAACACTACACTCGTAGCATGATAATAAGTATACATAGCATATTATGTAGTATGAGATGCATAATATGTGTTTGTATATGGATCCTCATAGGTGACAACATGCGGCAGTTATGTAATATGAGATGTATAACGCCGGTCCCATGGATGTCCATTAGTTCGATTTTCTTTTTCATTACATGCGGTAATAGTTAGTATGGGATGCATAAGATCGCATGTGTATGTCACTCATAACATGCATTAAGGCCTTTTAGACTGCATAACACTGCATGCACATCATAACATTGCATTAGCACACGTGCCAAGTTAATGATATACATGATGACGCTCGTACACACGTGATTTCAAATAAATTACTGGCATTCATGAATTCATATTATGTGCACAAGAGTTGATAGGATGATGATATATCATCCTAGGTTAAGCATAACATTATTTTATGAATCTCCAGAGCAAGGTAATAGCAAGAGCAAGTACCTACACTTTTCTGATTTGTATCGAGTTAGGAATTCTAGGTTGATAGTTGTTGTGTCTTAAGCTAGGTGTAATGAGGTGTTCGTTCGTAATTGAAGTTGATGACTCCAGAGCGTAGTGTGTCCGAGTCGGCTCTCCGGTTAGAGGGTGAATCCTAGTGTGCACGCAGTGCGACGGTGATTGAAGAGTTGCGTCAAAGTTTCGAGGCATTATCAAGAGAAATGGTCGTGATGCTGGCACAAATTCAGGTTTTGATGGTGGCTACTTTTGGGCAGCAACCTGGGGTGCATAACCCTGTTGTGGGTCAGGATGCGGTATCGAAGAAGGGAAAGAGGAAGGATGATGGTAGTGGCAGCCCTGATCCAAGTAAGAAGGGCAAGATGGTGTGCAGTTTTTGCAATCGTGTGGGCCATCAGTTCGAGAAGTGTTTCGAGAGGATGGGCGCGCGTAAGCAGCTTCTGGTGATGGCTCTTCAAGGTGCTCTGAATAATGACATGTTTTGCACTTTGTGCAAACAGAAGAGACATGACGCCAGTCGTTGCTGGTCAAAGGATAAGGTCTGTTATTAGTATGGACAGAAAGGACATGTGAAATTCCGGTGTTCGCAATTCCAGTTGGCCGGCCAGTAGCTTGCTCCTACAGCTCTGGTACCGCCACTGCCTCAGCAACATCAGTTGGGTCGAGGAGAGGCCGAGTTAAGTATAGTAGCAAAGGAAGGAGATCAGTTTTCCCCCCAGGTGAATTCAGGTTAGATTCTAATCTAACTCTTAGTTTTCAACATTTGCCCTAGTTTGCTTTCGCTCATTTCGTCGCGTATCCGATTTTATAGGAGAATTTAAGGTAAGGAACCATTAGGCGCACATCCTTTTCAATTCTGGTGTTACCCGCTTGTTCGTGGCTAGGACTTTTGTAGAGTGTCATAGTTTGACCCTCGATTAGGCTGGTGATCCGTTTAGTGTTAAGTTTCTCTCTGGTGACTCTCTGGTGTCAAATCGGGGTATTCAGAGTTGTCCTATCCCCTTAGATGATTTCTTAGCTTCTGTTAATCTAAAGGTGCTAGACCTGGAGGTTTTCGACGTGATTTTGGGCTTGGACTGGTTGTCTAGATATGATGATGTTATCCAACGCAAGGTAAAGCATTTGGTCTTCAAGCTGGACATCAGTCAACCCTTGAGTGTGTTTGGCTTTCCGCGCTAGGTTTCCCTAATTATTTCCACAGTGTGTGCTCAGAGCTTATAGTTTCCGGTTGGTTTGCTTACCTTGTTTTTATGCTAGAAACTATTAGCAGTTCTTTGTAGTTGGCAGTGTATCGAGGATTTTTCTGTGGCGCGAGAGTTCCCTGATGTTTTCCCAATTAATCTCCCTGGTTTTCTGCCTGTGAGAGTTGTGGAGTTTGCGTTTTACCTTGAGCCGGGTACTCGTCCTATTGCTAGGGCACCATACCCTTTGGTTTCGCGTGAGTTGGAAGAGTTGCACACTCAGTTAGATGAGTGGTTGCAGTGTGGCTTTATCTGGCCTAGTTTTCCGCCCCGGAGTGCTTCCGTCTTGTTCGTGAAGAAGAAAGTTAGTTCGATGAGATTGTGTATCAATTTTTGAGAGCTGAACAAGGTGACCATCAAGAACAGATATCTGTTTCCTCAGATTGATGATTTTCTTGATCAGTTGCGTGGTAGTTTGGTGTTTTCGAAGATTGATCTTCGTCCAGGCTACCTTCAATTGAGGATCCGCGAGTCAGATGTTCCGCGGTCTGCTTTTCGTTCTCGGCTTGGACATTTCGAGTTATTGGTAATGCCCTTGTCCCTTTTAGGTGACTCCCTCGCTTTGGTTGATTGGGAGGTGGTGGATTTAAGAGACTTTGTCGTGAACCTTGATCAGGGATCGGATGATCTATTTTGAGTGCTTAGAAGAAATCTTATCCGCATCTGTTTTCCTAGCCCTCTTCGGTTAGCGTTTCTATCCAGCGAGTGTTAGTTTATCTCTCCCTTTGACCTTTTGGATTCGTTTGTGTTCTAAGTTTCGGTTTTAAGTTTCGGGACAAAACTTCTTTTTTGGTAGAGTGACTGTAACGCCCATGAATTTTCAGGAATTATTTTAATCCTTCTTTGACGTCATTTTTGACGTAAGGGCGTTACGTTAGTGCGAAGTTAGCGGTGCGCCATCGTCTGCGCATTTTCGCATTCGTTCGATCAATTCGACAAAATTTTGGAGTGTGCCGAATTTGGAAAATTTTACGTTAGGAAATTAAATTATTTAATTTTAGATAGGCTCGTCGAAGTTTCGTGGCAATCCGAGCGTTTTTAAAGCCCTAGTGATTTTCCAAAGTTTTTTCTAATTATCGTCTCCTCAATCTTCAGAAATTTATATCTTGAGTTTGACTCGTCGGATTTTGATTCCGACTTCTCCGTTGGGTTCGTAGCGCCGTCCTTTGTCTTCGGTGCGATTTTCGTTGGAATCGGCGACCGTTGGTTCGGCCATTCTTTTCTTCTTCTTCTTATTATTATTAAAATTATTATGATTATTATGGATTCCTGCTGTCTTCCTTCATTTCTGTATAAATATATATATATATATATATATATATATATATATATACACACGAGCATCTTCGCATGGGCTACACCCGTGCTCGATGTAAGACCCCCCCTCCCCAGACCTGAACCGGGTTCAGGGAGGGGGGATCTTACGGCCCAAAGATGGCCACTAGTGCTTCCTGGATGGCAACGACCCACCCTCTCAAGCGCTGAGTGGTCTCCTTGTCAGGTACGAGAATCACAACATCACATCAGAACGCACAGCGGAAGCAATCGAAAACAAACAAAACCAAGCTACTGCTTATATTTACATATTTACAACCACTGCCTCGGGGGCTACATAGACTATAACAAAGACCCTAGGCTAGTCCTATACTCTAGGACTCACGTCTCGGAAGATAGGAGGAGAGGATGGAGTGTCCGATCGAGCCATCTCTAAGGCTGGTAACTCATCTTGCGGTGTGGGGGCTTCGCGCTGTCCCATCTCCTGTGATTGGTTATAAGAAATAACTGTTAGTCACAGAGCTAAGTAGAAAACACATCCCCTACCCAGATCCATATCCAGGGGGCGGCTACAGGACATAAATAAATAGCCGAAGCAAAGAAGAGGGTTAGCAGCAGGTAAACATATATATCTATAAATTGGGCCTCCCGCCCTACTATCCATAATCGCGCAGTATAATAAATACACAACACTATCTCGCGCACATACGCACCCATGTATTCAAACCTACACACACACACAAAAGACCCTGTGTCAACACAGTTTAGACCGCTTTATTTCAAGCAGGGGAGCTAACCCCGCGGGCCTCACCGATGTGGCCGTCGGTGACAGTGGCCAGTCTTGCCACTTCTGAGTGTAGTCGTATCGTATCACTCAGGCCCTTCTGTACAAGCTGGTGTACTAACTGGATGTGAGCGACATCCGGCGAACTGATTTTTAGGCCGACCAGCGGAGGCAAAACTGCAGGTTCGGAGTGGTGATAACCTTCTGTGCACTTCTCCCTGTCGCCGTGAGTCGTCAACCCACCCGCACCGGTACGAACGGTCTGCGGGTGTGACCGACCCGCCACTACCAAACAATCTTCAACTGCTTTAAATACAGAATAAATGCTTTAAGACGCGTGGCAACTTACTCGACCGGTCACACGACCTTTGACCGGGAGGCTCAGCGGTATGAGGGCTCCTTACTTGGGGCTAACCTGGGAGGAGGGGCTCAACTCCGGGTTTTTACCCCAACTAAGGCCTCGCAGAAGGGAGGATAAGCACCACTTGCTAGCGTAGGACCGAAGTTAGCGCTAAATTAGAATGTGCAATATGAGCGGTAAAATAGGTCGGAAGCAGGGGGCCATAATATTAAGCAGTAAGATAGGCCGGAAGCAGGGGGCCATATTATTAAGCAGTAAGATAGGCCGAAAGCAGGGGACCATAATATCAGGACCAGTGCGAGACTGGAGAAATGAAAGTACTGAAAGCAGTAAATCAGGACCAGTGCGAGACTGGAGAAATGAAAGTACTGAAAGCAGTAAATCAGGACCAGTGCGAGACTGGAGAAATGAAAGTACTGAAAGCAGTAAATAAGGACCAGTGCGAGACTGGAGGAATGAAAGTACAGAAAGCAGTAAATAAGTAAAGGGTTAGTAGTCCAATCACTCCATAAGAGGAGGCTTCAACGTCGACTCCGTTCGTAGGAGGAGGTTCTGCTTTCTCCCCGTTCATAGGGGTTCTACTCCGTTTCGGGAGTTTATTTACATTCCATGAGATTTTCAGTATTTTTCCTTTGCCGTGGATTCGTTCTTTTATTATTATCTCGGCGTTATTGGATTGCGGCGTCGCTCACGATTTCGTCCCAATTTTCGCGTCGATATTTTAAACCTAACCGATTCCTTAGATCGATACGTGTAATTTTATTATACTGCTAAAATACGCGTCGTAAGGACGCCGATTTATTCCGATGAATTTCGCTCCCTTTCGGGCGTTTATTTTGCTTGTAAAAGACTTTTAGAGGACCAAAATAATAGGTCACACTCCCCAACTTTAATAGTAGTTGTAAAACACCCTTAATTAGAGCCTATGATTTTTGGTGATTTTTCCCAACTCTTTTGGCCTTTAAATTTCTCAAAATAAACCTTTGGTAGGGTTTTAAATATAGCAAAAGACTTCCTAAAAATCCCAAAAAATTACAGGAGGTGCCCCTTAGGGTGGGGCACACTTTTTATTCAGGAAGATTTTTCTGAAAAGGCCCCATTTGTCCTTAGGAAAATCAAATAGGAAAGGGGGCCTTTGGGGTGCGGATAGCAGGAAGGAGAGGGGCTGCGGGTGCGGCACCGCGCGCCATCCCGCAGCTCCCACAGCGGATCTGATCCGCTGTGGGGTGCACACAAGTGGAGGCGGGAGGCGGGAAACAAGGTAACAGGAGCCGCCCGATCTCCTGGGGGAGATCGTGCGACTCCCGTTCGTTTAACGGGAGGCGGCAGCTGCCGCCGCCGGGCAGCTGCCGCCGCCGGGCAGCATCCGGCTGGGGCAGGCGCCTCCCCCGGTCGTTGCGCCGGGTGCCGGCGACTACTCCGGTGGTGGTCCGACGGCCTGTCGCCGCCGGCTACCACCGGGAAATAGACAAAGAGAGGGGCAGGGGCAGGGGCGCAGCCTTCATGCGCCATGCAGGATTGCTGCGCCACCTTCCCCGCTGGGGAAGGCTTCCCCTGCCGCCCCTGGTCGGGGCGCAGGGGGAGGGGAAAACCTCCGGCGGGGGTCCGGCTGCCTGGCGCCGCCGGCCTCCGCCGGGGATGGGGCTTTTCCCCATACAGGAAATGGGAGGGAGAGGGAAGGCACGGGTGCCGCAGGGGGCGCGTCCTCCGGCGGCCCAGCCGCCTCCTCTTCGTCGGCGCCAAGGTCCCCGAGTGGGGACCTACTCCCCCCATTGCCACCACCGACGCTGGGGGTTTGGCTTTCACGGCCAGCCTCCACCCGAGCCTTACAAGGCTCGAGGTGGTGCTGGCGTCGCTCCGGGGACGGGGAGGGGGTCGGCCTGGCTCAGGGGAGTAGGAAGGAGGAGGGGGAGGTGTCTACCTATAGGGGAGGTGGAGCTCGGGAGGTGGAGGGTCGGCTGGCCATGGGAGGAGGAGTGGAGGCGGTTTAGGGTTGGGCAGAGCTCCGGCAAGGGGGGCTGGCTGGGCTTGCCGGCAGGGAGAAGGCTGAGAGAGGGGGTGTGCCTCAGAAGGGGGCCCTTGGCCCTCCTTTTATAGGGAAGGGGGAGAATCCCCCCCTCCCCCTCCTTTCTCCACGTGGAGTTAAGGGAGGGTGAGTGGGGGGGGGGAGATATTTTCCTCCTCCCTTCTCTTTCCTGCCCCTTTGCCCCAATAGGGGGCTGCCTATTCATGGGCAGCCCCCTCCTTTGGGGAAGGGGCTTCTCTTCCCCCCTCCTTTCTTTTCTTTTCTCGACAGATTTTAAGCTTGGGGGGGGGGGGGGGGGGGTTGACTGAGGCCAACTTAGGGAGGGGTACTTCAAGGTCCCGGGGTCCATCCAGATTTGTCGGGGCCGATGCCGAGTTTGTGTGCTTCACACTTCGTGCGTTGCACCGAGGTGGTCTGCATAGTACTAAAATGGCATAATCTCCATATGACCTCGGATCGAGGCGCAACGAATTCCGTTGCGCTTGTATCGGTCATACGAGTCTAATGGAATTGACAGAAGTCAATTCGGGGTTCGTATGACCACTATTCATAATAAGGAGGTAGTGGCGCGCAACGACACTCAAAATGGCCGTTTTCTCCAAACGACCTCGGATCGAGGCGCAACGAATTCCGTTGCGCTTGTATCGGTCATACGAGTCTAATGGAACTGACAGAAGTCAATTCGGGGTTCGTATGACCACTATTCATAATCAGGAGGTAGTGGCGCGCTACGACACTCAAAATAGTCATTTTCTCCAAACGACCTCGGATCGAGGCGCAACGAATTTCGTTGCGCTCGTATCGGTCATACGAGTCTAATGGAACTGACATAAGTCAATTCGGGGTTCGTATGACCACTATTCATAATAAGGAGGTAGTGGCGCGCTACGACACTCAAAATGGTCATTTTCTCTAAACGACCTCGGATCGAGGCACAACGAATTCCGTTGCGCTCGTATCGGTCATACGAGCCTAATGGAACTGACGGAAGTCAATTCGGGGTTCGTAACACATAACCCCTCATCGGGTTATGTCTACTATACGGGCCTACTTTTATTGGGCTTACTAGGGCCTAGTGACCCAATAAAAGTCGGGATGTTACAATCTAATAAAAATAAAGGGATTTTCGTCCCCGAAAATTGCTTAAAGTAGGGGTTATAAATGCATGCCTGGGGAAACAGTGTCGGGTATCTTGCTCGGACGAGAGCTTCTGGTTCCCAGGTGAATTCCTCGCGTCCCCCGTTTGACCATAATATCTTGACCATCGTGATGGTTTTGTTCCGTAATTCCTTGAGCTTGGAATCTACTATCTTCACTGGTTCAAGTTGAACAGATCGGTCAGATTGCACTGACGCTGGCGGCACGGGAAGATGTTGCTCTTGGCAAAGTACACACCTTAGTGAAGAGACGTGAAATACGTCATGGAGGTTTCCTAGTTCAACTGGCAGAGATAGCCTATAAGCCACCGGGCCAACTCTTTCTATGACTTGATATTGGCCCAGATAGCGGGGATCTAGCTTCTTCTGCTTCTTCATTCGGGATATCCCATGCATAGGCTTAATTTTTAAGAAAACCATGTCTCCTACTTTGAACTCTACTAGTCGATGACGCGCATCGTAATATTTGGCTTGTCTGCTCTGCGCCTCTAGCATTCGTTCTCGAATTAATCTTATTGCGGTGGTGGTATCATCTATGTAGGTGACTCCCAAAGCTTCGGGGTCCTCATCCTGTGCCCATGATAGTGGTGTTCGACAGCGTCTTCCGTAAAGGGCTTCGTAAGGTGCCATTTTGATGCTCGCCTGGAAGCTGTTATTGTACGAGAACTCTACCAAAGGCAGTAACTGCTCTCACGGCTCATTGTGTTCCACTATGCATAATCAGAGGAGGTCTTCCATCGCCCGGTTCGGCCTTTCTGTTTGCCCGTCGGTCTGGGGGTGGAAGGCGGTGCTAAAAGCTAATCTGGTTCCCAGATAAGATTGCACTATCCTCCATTCTTTTGATGTAAAGCATTCATCGCGGTCAGAGACGATTGATTTGGGTACCCCATGAAATCGGACCACTTGTTCTATAAATAGTCGGGCTAATATGTTGACACCGTCGCCTTGCCGGTTCGGGATAAAACAGGCTACCTTGGTGAGGCGATATACTACGACCCATATGGAGTCGTTCCCCGCACGAGATCGGGGTAAGCCATGAACGAAGTCCATGGATATATCTTCGAACTTCCATTCTGGTATGGGCAGAGGTTGTAGTAAACCTTCTGGGCTACGACATTCTGCCTTGACCATTTGACTGGTCTGGCAGTGCGCTACATAATTGGTAACATCCTTCTTCATTCCTGGCCAGTACAATGTCCTTCGCAGGTCTGTATACATTTTTACTACCCCCGGGTGTATTGAATACCTCGTCTGGTGTGCCTCACGGAGTATTTCTTCCCGGATTCCCTCTGCAGCGAGGATGAATATGCGGTGTCTGTACTGCAGGATGCCATCATACAAATTGTAGTCTTCTTGTGCACCGTGTTGCAAGGCCTGAATGATCGGGGCTGCTTCTACGTCGATCTTCTATGCCTCTCGTATTATGTCCCTGATGTCGCACTGTATCTCCATCCAGTAAAGCTGGGCCTGGTATTCCATCGGGTTTCTTCGGGCGATGAGAATAATATCCAATTCTGCAAAGGATTCGACTAATTCCTTCGGTATCATCTCTAGCCAACTCCCGGTCCTCGAAGGTTGCCGACTTAGGGCATCTGCAACCTTATTGGCTTTGTCGGGGTGGTACTGTAGGGCAAAGTCGTAATCGCACAGAAACTCCAACCATCGGCGCTGTCGGAGATTCATCTCTTTCTGGGTGAAGACGTACTTGAGGCTTTTATGATCGGAGAAGATCTCGCATCGCACTCCGTAGAGGTAGTGCCTCCAAACCTATAGTGCGAAGACTACCGCACCCAGTTCTAGATCATGGGTGGCGTAGTTTAGTTCGTGAGGCTTTAGCTGACGTGAGGCGTAGGCGATTACCTTGCCGTGTTGCATTAGCACGGCTCCCAACCCCTTTAGTGAGGCATCGGCGTAGATCTGGAAGCCCTCAGTACCTGAGGGGAGTGTCAGAATCAGGGCCGATATCAGTCGGTTCTTTAGCTCTATGAATGCTGCTTCGCATTCGGGAGACCACTGGAACGTCATGTCCTTTTTGGTGAGGGAGGTAAGTGGTAACGCAATCTTAGAGAATCCTTCTACGAACTTACGGTAGTAGCCGGCGAGGCCAAGGAAACTCCTGATGTCTGCTGCTGACTTAAGTGGCGGCCAGTCTCGTACTGCTTGTACCTTGGCTTGGTCCACCGCTACCCCGTTCTTATTAACTGTGTGACCAAGGAAGCCGACTTCTTCCATCCAGAACTCACATTTGCTAAACTTCGCAAAGAGCGAGTGTTCCCTTAGCTTGAGAAGAACCATTTGGAGATGCCTGGAATGATCAGTTTTGTTCTTCGAGTAGATGAGTATATCGTCTATAAAGACTATCACGAAGTGATCTAGGAAGGGCTTAAACACCGTATTCATTAAAGCCATGAAGGCGGATGGGGCATTGGTCAATCCAAACGGCATTACCATGAATTCGTAATGTCCATAGCGGGAGCTGAAAGCGGTCTTGGGAATGTCTTCTTCTCGTACTCTGAGCTGATAATAGCAGGATCTTAAATCCATCTTGGAAAAGACGGACGTGCCTTGTAATTGATCGAACAATTCATCTATTCAGGGCAGGGGATATGTATTCCAGACAGTGAGTTTATTCAGTTCCCTGTAGTCAATACAGAGATGCAGGGATCCATCTTTCTTTTTAACGAATAGCACTGGGGCTCCCCAGGGCGAGGTACTTGGGCGGACGAATCCTGCGTCAACTAGCTCTTGTAGTTGGATCTTGAGCTCGGCTAGTTCCCTCGGGGCCATTCGGTATGGAGCTCGGGAGACGAGTCGGGCTCCATGAGTAAGTTCAATTTGGAAGTCTACTTCCCGTTGCGGGGGCAACCCAGGAAGGGATTCTGGAAAGATGTCTGGGAAGTCCCTAATTATGGGCACTCTAGTGATTTGGGCGCTATGCTCGGCCAACCAATCCATCCCTAAAATGATGTCGAATCCGGTTATCGCCAAAACGGTTGCGTTGACTTAGAATTCCATGCCTCCTAGCATTGCTTGGAAGGAACACTTTTCTGTGGACGTCATATCTGATCCATCCGGAAGTCGTATTCGTATTGACATCCTGGATGATCATACAGTGTTTCCCTTGTCAGCGATGAAGTTCTGTGCGACGAAGGAATGCGTTGCACCGGTATCGAATAGCGTTTTAGCGGGATGACCTTCTACCAAAAGTAAACCTGATAATATGTATATACTATGATCATAAACTTTTTACAGATATACAGGAGTAGAGACTACGCAAAAGGTCACAACATATATATATATATATGACTATAACATGCTCCTAGGATATCGTAACTACTGAAAGTAGATACCTATCACTACATCTGGTGCAGGACCGTGCTATAGATCTAATGCGTATGCCTCGAGTGGAGCTGCTCTGCCCTGCCTAGCTGGCTCCCTCCTGCCTGCGGGACGTCCTCTGCGTCCACCTCATCCTCTCTCCGCAGCTCTCTGTACTGCTCCTAAACCGGGTCTCCATGTAGCCTGAGGGCAAAAAGCTCGTATGTGCCCGGGCTGCTGACATAGGTAGCAGTTCCCTGCAAAGGGGACATCTCGTCGTGCGGCTGGGACGGCCTGAGGTGCTGGGGCTGGGGGTGTTGGTCGGGGTTGGGCTGCCTTCCCATATGGCTGGTGGCGCTGACGCTGTCTCCTACCCCGGTCCTGTCTGCGAGGGCCTACTCCTCTCTCTCGGCCCTAAGCCTGGGGAACCTCCGCATGTCCCCTATGCTGTTGGGCCACCATCCTCTGATCTAACTCTAAAGCTGCGGCGTGCGAGGCAATCGTGTGGAAGGATGCCTGAGAAATCATGATCAGAGCCTGACGGAGATCGTCTCGTAGTCCTCGGAAAAATCTAGTCACTCTATCCCTGTCCGTAACTGCTAAAGTCCCGGCGAAGCGGGCCAAATGAATGAACTCTCGTTGGTACTCTGGTACCGTCCTCTCCCCTTGCCGGATCTGTAAGAAACGCTCCTGAAGTGCGATCATGTCTGCGTCTGAGATGAAGTGCTCTAGGAAGGCCTCTGAGAATTCCCCCCAGAGGATTTTGCTGAGTGGTCTCCCTCTAAACGTGGAGCGGCTGGCTGCTCTCCACCAATCTCGGGCATAGCCCTCTAACATGGTCACTACCAAGGACACTGCGGCTACGGAGGGGCACATCATCCCGACTAAGAGTTCCTCTGCCCTCTCCACCCACTCTTCGTCCTGAATGGCTGACTCGGTACCTCGGAAGGTGGGGGCCTTAGCCCCCGGAATGTCGTCAAAAGATCGGTGGGTACGGTGGCCTGCTGGGGTGGCCGTAGGGTGGCCGTTTGGAAAGCGGCTAACAAAGCTATCAGGGTCCGTCCTAGCTCTGTATCCCCAAACGGAACTGCGGCTGGAGTGGCTGGGGATGGTGGTGGAGTGGTAGGGTGGTACTGATCCCTAGAGGAGGACCTTCCGTTACTTGACTCCGGTATCTGGAGAAGTAACAAATGAACATCAGTACTTGCAAAAATAAGGGAATTTTGCAGGACTGAAACGAAAAGAAAGCGGAAAGCGTGCGGGTGTACTACCGTGCAGTCTCGAGTCCTTAACCTTAAACCAAAAGGGTCCACCAGGCTTCCGCTGCCTGGTTCGTCCCAAACCAAGAAACGGAACCGGGGAAGGGAGGATCGAAAGACTGCCCCATGTGGTTGGATCGTGGTAGCTCTGATCCTTTTGTAAGACCCCCTCCCCAGACCTGAACCGGGTTCAGGGAGGGGGGATCTTACGGCCCAAAGATAGCCACTAGTGCTTCCCGGATGGCAATGACCCACCCTCTCAAGCACTGAGTGGTCTCCTTGTTAGGCATGAGAATCACAACATCACATCAGAACGCACAACGGAAGCAATCGAAAATGAACAAAACCAAGCTACTGCTTATATTTACATATTTAAATAGGGCCGAAGCCAAATGCTTACAACCACTGCCTCGGGGGCTACATAGACTATAACAAAGACCCTAGGCTAGTCCTAAACTCTAGGACTCACGTCTCGGAAGATAGGAGGAGAGGCTGGAGTGTCCGATCGAGCCATCTCTAAGGCTGGTAACTCATCCCGCGGTGCGGGGGCTTCGCGCTGTCCCATCTCCTGGGATTGGTTATAAGAAATAACCGTTAGTCACAGAGCTAAGTAGAAAACACATCCCCTCCCCAGATCCATATCTAGGGGGCGGCTATAGTACAGAAATAAATAGCCGAAGTAAAGAAGAGGGTTAGCAGCAGGTAAACATATATATATACATATATATATATCTATAAATAGGGTCTCCCGCCCTACTATCCATAATCGCATAGTATAGTAAATACAGAACACTATCTCGCGCACATACGCACCCAGGTATTCAAACCTGCACACACACAAAAGACCCTGTGTCGACACAGTTTAGACCGCTTTATTTCAAGCAAGGGAGCTAACCCCGCGGGCCTCACCGATGTGGCCGTCGGTGATAGTGTCTAGTCTTGCCACTTCTGAGTGTAGTCGTACTGTATCACTCAGGCCCTTCTGTATAACCTGGTGTACTAATTGGATGTGAGCGACATCCAGCAAACCGATTTTTAGGCCGACCAGCGGAGGCAAAACTGCAGGTTCGGAGTGGTGATAACCTTCTGTGCGCATCTCCCCGTCGCCGTGAGTCGTCAACCCACCCGCACCGGTACGAACGGTATGCGGGCGTGACCGACCCGCCACTACCAAACAATCTTCAACTGCTTTAAATATAGAATAAGTGCTTTATGATGCGTGGCAACTAACTCGACCGATCACATGACCTTTGACCGGGAGGCTCAGCGGTATGAGGGCTCCTTACTTGGGGCTAACCTGGGAGGAGGGGCTCAACTCCGGGTTTTTCCCCCAACTAAGGCCTCGCAGAAGGGAGGATAAGCACTGCTTGCCAGCGTAGGACCGAAGTTAGCGCTGAATTAGAACGTGCAATATGAGCGGTAAAATAGTCCGGAAGCAGGGGGCCATAATATTAAGCAGTAAGATAGGCCGGAAGCAGTGGGCCAAAATATTAAGCAGTAAGATAGGCCGGAAGCAGGGGGCCATAATATCAGGACCAGTGCGAGACTGGAGAAATGAAAGTACTGAAAGCAGTAAATCAGGACCAGTGCGAGACTGGAGAAATGAAAGTACTGAAAGTAGTAAATCAGGACCAGTGCGAGACTGCAGAAATGAAAGTACTGAAAGCAGTAAATAAGGACCAGTGCGAGACTGGAGGAATGAAAGTACACAAAGCAGTAAATAAGTAAAGGGTTAGTAGTCCAATCACTCCATAAGAGGAGGCTTCAACGTCGACTCCGTTCGTAGGAGGAGGTTCTGCTTTCTCCCCGTTCATAGGGGTTCTACTCCGTTTCGGGAGTTTATTTACATTCCATGAGATTTTCAGTATTTTTCCTTTGCCGTGGATTTGTTCTTTTATTATTATCTCGACGTTATTGGATTGCGGCGTCGCTCCGCGATTTTGTCCCAATTTTCGCGTCGCTATTTTAAACCCAACCGATTCCTTAGATCGATACGCGTAATTTTAATATACCGCTAAAATACGCGTCGTAAGGACGCCGATTTATTTCGATGAATTTCGCTCCCTTTCGGGCATTTATTTTGCTTGTAAAAGACTTTTAGAGGACCAAAATAATAGGTCACACTCCCCAACTTTAATAGTAGTTGTAAAACACCTTAATTAGAGCCTATGATTTTTGGTGATTTTTCCCAACTCTTTTGGCCTTTAAATTTCTCAAAATAAACCTTTGGTAGGGTTTTAAAAATAGCAAAAGACTTCCTAAAAATCCCAAAAAATTTCAGGAGGTGCCCCTTAGGGTGGGGCACACTTTTCATTCAGGAAGATTTTTCTGAAAAGGCCCCATTTGACCTTAGGAAAATCAAATAGGAAAGGGGGCCTTTGGGGTGCGGATAGCAGGAAGGAGAGGGGCTGCGGGTGCGGCACCGCGCGCCATCCCGCGGCTCCCACAGCGGATCTGCGGCGGATCCGTTGTGGGGGGCATACAAGTGGAGGCGGGAGGCGGGAAACAAGGTAACAGGAGCCGCCCGGGCTCCCGTTCGTTTAATGGGAGGCGGCCGCTGCCGCCGCCGGGCAGTGGCCGGCTGGGTCCGGCACCGCCCCCGGTCAGTGCGCCGGGGGACGACGACTACTCTGGTGGTGGTCCGGAGGCCTGGCGCCTCTGGCTACCACCGGGAAATAGACAAAGAGAGGGGCGGGGGCGGTGGCGCAGCCTGCATGCGCCATGCAGGCTTGCTGCGCCACCTTCCCCGCTGGGGAAGGCTTCCCCTGCTGCCCCTGGTCGGGGCGCAGGGGGAGGGGCAAACCTCCGGCGGGGGTCCGGCTGCCTGGCGCCGCCGGCCGCAGCTGGGGGTGGGGCTTTTCCCCGTACAGGAAATGGGAGGGAGGGGGAAGGCACAGGTTCCGCCGGGGGCGCGCCCTCCGACAGCCCGACCGCCTCCTCTTCGTCGGTGCCAAGGTCCCCGCGTGGGGACCTACTCCCCCCCAATGCCACCACCGACGCTGGGGGTTTGGCTTTCACGGCCAGCCTCCACCCGAGCTTTACAAGGCTCGGGGTGGTGCTGGCGGCGCTCCGGCGACGGGGAGGGGGTCGGCTTGGCTCAGGGGAGTAGGAAGGAGGAGGGGGAGATGTCTACCTGTAGGGGAGGTGGAGCTCGGGGGTGGAGGGTCGGCTGGCCATGGGAGGAGGAGTGGCGCAGTTTAGGGTTGGGCAGAGCTCCGGCAGGGGGGGCTGGCTGGGCTTGCCGGCAGGGGAGAAGGCTGAGAGATGGGGGGGGGGGGGGAGGGGGTGGTGTGCCTCAGAAGGGGGCCCTTGGCCCTCCTTTTTTAGGGAAGGGGGAGAATCCCCCCTCCCCCTCCTTTCTCCACGCGGAGTTAAGGGAGGGTGAGTGGGGGAGATATTTTCCTCCTCCCCCCCCCCCCCCCCCCCCATCTCCTTCCTGCCCCTTTGCCCCAATAGGGGCTGCCTATTCATGGGCAGCCCCCTCCTTTGGGGAAGGGGCTTCTCTCCCCCCTTTCTTTTCTTTTCTCGATAGATTTTAAGCTTGGGGGGGGGGGGGGGTTGACCGAGGTCAACTTAGGGCGGGGTCCTTCAAGGTCCCGGGGCCCATCCAGATTTGTCGGGGCCGATGCCGAGTTTGTGTGCTTCACACTTCGTGCGTTGCACCGAGGTGGTCTGCATAGTCCTAAAATGGCATAATATCCATACGACCTCGGATCGAGGCGCAACGAATTTTGTTGCGCTTGTATCGGTCATACGAGTCTAATGGAACTGACAGAAGTCAATTCGGGGTTCGTATGGCCACTATTGATAATAAGGAGGTAGTGACGCGCTACGACACTCAAAATGGTCGTTTTCTCCAAACAACCTCGGATCGAGGCGCAATGAATTCCGTTGCGCTTGTATCGGTCATACGAGTCTAATGGAACTGACATAAGTCAATTCGGGGTTCGTATGGCCACTATTCATAATAAGGAGGTAGTGGCGCGCTACGACACTCAAAATGGTCGTTTTCTCTAAACGACCTCGGATCGAGGCGCAATGAATTCCATTACGCTCGTATCGGTCATACGAGTCTAATGGAACTGACAGAAGTCAATTCAGGGTTCGTATGGCCACTATTCATAATAAGGAGGTAGTGGCGCGCTACGACACTCAAAATGGTCGTTTTCTCCAAACGACCTCGGATCGAGGCGCAACGAATTCTGTTGCGCTCGTATCGGTCATACGAGCCTAATGGAACTGACCGAAGTCAATTCGGGCTTCGTAACACATAACCCCTCATCGGGTTATGTCTACTATACAGGCCTACTTTTATTGGGCATACTAGGGCCTAGTGACCCAATAAAAGTCGGGATGTTACACTCGATGCTCTCGGGCGGCCTTCGGCCGCATCAATGCTAGCTCCTCCCGCAGCAATGCGTGCTTCACCCGCATAAAATCTGTGCTAAGATGCTCGTATATCTGCCCATTGATGCAGCGAAAGGCCGCCCGAGAGCATCGAGCACGGGCATAGCCCGTGCGAAGATGCTCATATATATAAATTTTTAATAAATATATATACCAATATTATATGTATCTTAAATAAATAAATAAATAAATAAATAAATATATCCATTTCTCTCTGCCGCCAGAAAAATCTCGCGTTCGTCGAACGGAGCTCGACGAACGTGGGCTCCCATTCGACGAACGCGAGCTCCCGTTCGTCGAACGGACCGCACCACCTCTCTCTCTCGCTGCTTCTCTCTCGATTTCTCTGTTCCAAATACTCGCATTCGTCGAACGGTGCTCGACGAACGCGGGCTCCCGTTCGACGAACGCGAGCTCCCGTTCGTCGAACGGACCGCACCACCTCTCTCTCTCCCTGCATCTCTCTCAATTTCTCTGCCCCCGACACTGTAGATCAGTGAAGATGCGTCAGACTTTTCGGCACTGTAGATCAGTGTAAATATCTTTATATATTATTATAGAATTATAGATATAGATATATATATATTGTTGGATTGGTAGGCGCCCTTAGAGGGGGGGGGGGGGTGAATAAGGGTTTTAAAATTTATATTATATTTTGAAAAGCTTTGAAGTAATGCGTGATTAAGACGATGTGAAATCAAGTAAAACAATTGAAATAAAGTTGAGACATGTTTTATTAATATGAAATAAGGTTTTACAAAAGTTGATTTCTATAACGCTAGAAATCCATGGCGAATAATAGTAGACTCTTTTTATTTTCTATCCCGACTCGCATCCCCACGAACCGGTGGACCTTACATATCCTTCCCGAATTCGGCCTCAAGCCGCTCTAGCCAACCCTTCCCCAGATATGGCCTCGAGCACCCCCTAGACCTAACCTAGATCTAGTCGCCAACACGAGGCGAATTTCCTCCCTAAGTCCTACCAAGACCTAGTCGCCAACACGAGGCGATTTCTCTAACCGTTTATAAGAAATATGAAATGAAAATAATTAAAACTCCCTCTTAAAGAACTTCTGAAGTTGGAGATGAAGATCCGCTGTAGAATAAGCGTTGTAGAAGCGGACTTCATTTGGATCCGGCGTGAATAGATTCTCCTTCAGAAGTTTGCAGAACTTTTGTATGACATCATCTTTCGGCCAAGGCAGCCTCTGGAGCTCTAGCACTCAATCTCTCTCTCTCTGATGTGTGTTTTAAAACGAGAGAAGAAGGGTCCTACTTATAACCTCAGTGCTAGCGCTTGTGCTAGTGCTACCGCCGACGCTATCCCATTTTATGATATATTCTGCGCGGCAGGATCTTCAATCCGAGGAAACAATTCTCTCTTTCCTTCTGTGCTCCGCGCTACCGCATGCGCTATCGAATACCTCCAAGCGCTATATCCTTCTATATGTGCTCCCGGAATTGCGCAGATCATCGCTAGCGCCGGGCGCTAGGTGCTACCGCCGGCGCTAGTGGGCATGTTGGATTTGTTGGCTCAAATTTGGGGGCAACCTTCTTATGTAATCCTTGAGTCACATGGACTTTGTTTTCCTGCACACTTAAACACACAAGATCAAATACACATAGGATTTGTTATTCTCAAACCTAGGAGATCTGGAAGACCATGTTCCAACAAACTCCCCCTTTTGATAATAACAAATCCATTAATGATAAATCAGAGCATTAATATATAAGCATGATGAAACTTACTTGTGTGTGTGAGAGAGAGTGATGACTTAGGATAATTATCAATTTTAGCATTTAGAATTGCTCCTCCTAAGTGAATGCTCCCCTAATATGTAAGCTATCATCTTAATTAATCATGTTAGTTTTCTATTTTGATAGCGGATTATATTTATCATGTTAGTTCTCCCCCTTTTGTTATTAGCAAAAGTGGGTAAGGAAGCAAAACACAGAAGAGTTTTGATTTAGAAGATAAAGGCATGCTCGAGCTTTTTAGAGAGAATGAAATGATAAGGAGTTTTTAGAATAATTCTTGTTGGAATAGATCAGAGTTTTAGTATTACAATATTTTCATAGAAATAAATCAAAGTTTTTTGCATAAAAAATTTAAAGCAACCAATATAAAGTTTACCAAGCAAGTCTACCATTTGTTGAAAAAAGGAATTTTGGTATTTAAGACTTTGATATAAGCATGAAAGCGCAAGGTAAAACAATTATATGGTTATGATGCGGAAGACTTATCGAAATACAAGAAACATCTTATTGTAAGACATGATGATTCATAAAAAGATATATGAGTTAAATTTCATAAAGAAGATGTTTTTGTAAATCATTGTTTAATTAAAAACATTAAGTTCAACAATAAAGTAACCAAGCATGAAATAATGTTATCAAAAAAGAGATTATTACAATGGTGTTTTAATTCACAATTTCAACACAAGGAAGGTTTGTTGTATGGGGAGCATTCACTTAGGTTGAGCATTCATTTAGGGGGAGCATATGCACATGTCTTAAATTTCATGCTAATCTTTTTTAATAAACACAATTCCTATCTTTTGAACTATTTCTTTCTAAAGGGATTTGTTATTATCAAAAGGGGGAGTTTGTTGGAACATGCTTTCCGCATCTCTTCGTTTGACAATAACAAATCCTAATGTATTTGATCTTGCTTGTGTTTATTGTGTGCAGGAACTATAATTATATAACCCTATGAACAGGATGCTAATTGATAAATATTATCTGAAAAAAGAACTACCGCTCGCATTAGTTGTTAACGCCCCGTGTTAACAACCGCTGAGAAGAAACCGCTGAGATGAAACTGCGTTCGACGAAATGAAAGCTGCGTTCGACGAATTGGCGTTCGACGAAATTACGTTTGAGGAACTGCATGCTCTACCACGGCGCTCGATGATGGCGCAAATCTCGCACACCGCTATAGGCGGTAGCTCGACTGCGACACGAAACGGCAGTGTACCGATCGTTCAAGTAATATAAAATGAGGAGTAAATCCCCGAGTATCGATCTCGGAAGGAGCACAGTAAGGTGGAGTTAACTTTCAAGGAAGGACTTGAGATTGAAGTCCTTTAGGTCGGATGGAATGCGGGGGAGTTGGGTTGGCTTTTGGAAAATAAAAGAAAACAACTACAACTACTCCTATGCAATGCCGCTATGCAATGCTTCGCTTGGCGGGATGGAGACTAGGCAGGCCTTGAGCGCGCTGCGTCGCAAGGGCGGATGGACGAGTAGGCAAGCGGAATCGAACCGTGCAGGCCTTGAGCGCACTGCTTCGTTAGGCGAATGGGTTACACGGGCCGCTAAGCCACGCTTCACTAGGAGGATGGACGAGAAGGCTAGCGGATGGAATGGTTCGCACCGACGGAGTCGGAATGGATTACACGGGCCGCTATGCCACGCTTCGCTAGGCGGATGGAAGAGTAGGCATACGGATGAGGGTCGCAAGCACCTCTTCGACAAGCACGCCACTAGCAATTGCTAGTGCGGCACCGGACACGGTGGTGGAGTGGAAAATGGATGGCGACGCTCCTCATTCACACATATGAATAATATGATTCCATAAACATGAAATAAACATTAATAAACAAGATTCATAGTGCCATCATCTAAATATAGAGATTACAAACAAATACAACCACACAAGTAGAAGAAAGAGGCAAGAGATACGACCGAATCCGGAGTCTCGTTGTTGATTCACGGTAGGAATCGTCGGGTTATCAATCCACGTCCTAGCTCGGTCTCAACTGCGTCCGGGGTAGAGGAGGGCTGTCACACCTCCCAATGGACCCGTCTTCTCCAGCGTTTTACAACCCGGCCACGTCCGATGCGAGGAACTCCTTCCTTGGCGATGAAGATGAGTGTAGAATCTCTTCCTTGAAGCCCTTGGATGATGGAGGAGGCCTAGGGGGTGAAAACCTGCGAAAAATGGGCGGAACGACGGAGCGGGCCAGAAAAACGGCGAGGATCCCGACCTAATTCGCGAGCAGGATTATATATAGGCGCTGGATTAAGCAGTGCGCACGATCAGTGGCGCACGACCAGTGGTCGTGCGCACTAGCATCCTGTGATCGTGCGCCTGACTGGACGGAGCCTGAAAGGGAAGAAAATTATAAAATACAAAGTTCGCACGACCAATGGTGCACGACCAGTGGTCGTGCGCGCTATCGTAAGTGGTCGTGCGATAAGGGAGGCAGAACTCAGTTTTCAGGGGTTAAGTGCGCACGATCAGTGGCGCACGACCAGTGGTCATGCGCGATAGAGCCAGTGATCGTGCGCAGTGTTCCTGTACAGATTTATACCGGGAACACCTGCACGACTCCTGCTCCAGCATACAACACTAATCAAACCACTGAAAGTGACACTTAACCATGCATGAAAACTAATAATGAAGATAAACAAGAAATAACACCAAAACGGGCCTAGAAGTGCACATAGCATGGAATAACAAATATGAGCGAAAACATGCCTAAAGTGAAGTGCATAGACTAGAAAATCGGCCCAGATGAGTCCATAAATGTGTATATATTTGGGACTCATCACACCCCCAGACTTACCTGTTTGCACGTCCCGAGCAAACAAATTCCTCAAGCGGCTGAGAAAAAATACAAAGCTGGCATAGAAATTGTAAAGCGGAGTATCATGCGAAGTCGCATGCTCATGCGCGTAGAAATACTGTAGACAAAATTTCTAATTGTACATATTAGTTTATACTTTTCTAGGGGCGTATTTATATATTACATTTACTCAAAAAGTGAATCACGGTGAATCATAAGGTCGTACATAGGAAGAAAGTAAACTGAACGCTGAGGCGAGCATTGCCAAAGATCGGGGCTCGAGACAACCTCCATTGAAATCCATCAATGTCGGTGACCATAAGCTTGCCCGTTCGCACTCTCTCCACGGCACTGGTTTTGTTGGAAATTGTAATCACAATTACCTTGATTTGTGAGAAGTCACCCTTAAACTAAGATTGAATTGCATTTGTATTTGATATGCTTTTCCAGTATTGTCTTGCAGATTATCATTGCTAAGTGTAACTCAATGTCAGGTCACAATGGGTCTGCAAACACAGTTTCATACAATGTAATTCTTCATTATATGAAACATGGTGATGACTCATGTGTGATCTCTCTATTGGGGTACACTTCATTTTCAAGACTATTGAAGACTTTGGAGTGCGGTTGCAGCAAGTGTTCAAGAGAAGAAAAGAAAATTGTTGAAAACAATTTTTCTAAGGACATGTCTCGAGAGATCAAGTATGTCTCGAGAGTTCTGACATGTCTCGAGAGGCAAGTTCTTTGGATCTCGGTATTTCTGTCCTTGTTGTCTCGAGAGATCAAGCATGTCTCGAAAGACCTTATGTCCGAAATCTTTGTAATGTCTCGAGAGATCATCGAGTTCTCGAGACATCTCCTTCCTGCTCTCTTTGCTTCATATTTCGAGAGATCCCTCATGTCTCGAGAGAACCCTTATGTCTCGAGAATTCTGTTCGAAATATTATCTAATTTGTTTTCTCTGTTCTTGTCATTTCGTAAACGCTCTCTCCCGATCCTAACGGCTATATTGAGTGCATTTAAGGCCGGTTTATCCCTTAATTGCTTCCCTCTATATATAGGATCGCTCTTGAGTTATTAAAAATAAGTTTTCAAATCGTTCTCAAACCTTAATTTCTCTCCCGATCAAAACGAACGAGAAAAGCGCCGCCTCGCCGTCGTCTACGATTGGAGATCGATCTACTCATTGGAGTTGCCGATTTCTATCAAGAAGGATTCGATTGATCCGTGTTCTGATTCTACAATCTCTATTGGATCGTTTCGGATTGCCAAAGACAGATTTGAAGGATCGTTGTTCTTCCTCATCGTTCTCAAAAGCTATTCAAGAAGAAGGAAGAAAACGCCTCTGTTATTCAGATCTGGTATCTCATTGTTCAAAACCTTTTATCATCTATTGTAGGAGTTGTTATCTCCGAGTTGTAGGAGAGGTTGTTCTCCGAATTGTAGGAGAAGGTTTTCTCCGAGTTGTAAGAGAGGTTCTCTCTGAGTTTGTAGGAGTTTGACTCCGAGACTGTAGGATCGTTCTTGATCCGAGATTTAGTGAGTAGTCAAGTCTAGCTGTGGTGCTAGATTGACGAGGCCGGCAGTGGAGTACCCAAGTACGGGGAACCACTATAAATTCCTGGTGTTATCTGTGGCTGTGATTTATTTTGTATGCTGTGCTTTACGCTTATTTTTTAATTCCGCAAAAGACGTAGAGATCACCTATTCACCCCCCTCTAGGTGATTTAGGTAGGCAACTAGATACTTCAATTGGTATCAGAGGGTCGCTGTTCGTTGCTAGATTAACACCTTGAACAGGATCCATCCTTCTAGTTGCTAGCAAGCCATGGATAAAGTCAAGGAATCCTCTCTGAAATTGCCCATCTGCACTAAGGCCAACTTTCCTATGTGGAAGGAAAGAGTCCGTTTTTATATGGAAGCTGCAGATCCCAGAATCTTCCAAGTCGTGGAAGAAGGTCCCCATGTGCCAATGACCGCTTCGTCAACAAATCCTACTATTCAGATACCTAAGAAAATGATGGATTTGACTAAGGATGAGATAGCTCTTGTTGCTCTTGACAAGAAGGCTAAGAACATAATTGCTAGTGCAGTGGACGACTCCATGTTGCAAAACTTAATCCACTGCAAATCAGCCAAAGAGATGTGGACATCCTTAATTGTTCTAATGGAAGGTACTGACGAGGTAAGAGAAGATAGAAGGTCTCTACTTAATCAAGAGTACGAGGCGTTTAAGCAGAATAAGAAGGAGTGCATTGCTGATGCGTACGAGCGATTCTTCAAAATAGTCAATGGTCTGAGGAACTACGACAGGGAGTTCACAAACGGTGAACTAAATGACAAATTTTTGCGTTCCCTAACGAAAGACTGGGATAGCAAAATTGTTGCCATAAGAGAGTTTGGAAAACTGCCAAGTCTAGAACCTCAGAATCTGTTCGGAAAGCTGCTGTCTCATGAATTACAAATGAACATCCGAAAGTCTGAAGAGGATGTAAATCGAGCTTCAAGCAAAGAAAGAACCTTAGCTTTGAAGGCAGAGAATTCAAAGAAGAGCAAAGCAGTGATACCGATCAGAGAAAAGGAATCTGATATTGAAGAAGAATCAGAAGCCAGCTCCTCCTGTTCCGAACTGTCTGATGGGGAGTTCTCTTTAATTTCCCATCAGTTTAAGAAACTACTGAACAAGCGAAGGCACATGAACAACAAGCCGTCTTCCTCGGATCATAAATATTCTCGTCGTGATGGCGAATATCACAGGAAGGGCTCAAGCAATAATGACAGGTATAAATCCAAACAGAACAAACACATTTCTTCTGACATTATTTGCTACTGTTGTAATAAGCCAGGGCACATGATTGCTGAGTGTCCCTATAAGAAGAAAGAAGGTGGAAGAAAAGAAGACAAGAAATCCATCCACGGAAAGAAGAAATCAGATAGAAGCTTCGTCGCTAAGAAAGCCAAAACTCTGAGCGACAGTGACTCCGATGAGTCGAGTGATGAAGAAGAAGCTTACTTCGGCCTGATGGCCATGTCTGATGATGAAGAAGCACCCCCGTACACCGGAAAGGTAAATGATCACACTATCCTATCTGATTCTGATTATGCTTCGGCTGAACAAAAGGATAACCCCTCAGACGATGAATCTGAGCTCATGTCTCAATATACCAAAATGCTCCAAAGCTTTGACAAGTGCCGAAAGGTTGTCAAAACTCAGGGAAAGGAGATCATGGCTCTCAAGAAGGTGGAATCTAACTTGAGAAAAGAAGTTGAAGAACTTTCTTCTCTCAAAGAGGAAGTCCAAGCCTTGAAAGACAAGATCAAAAGCTCGGAAGAGACTCTTGCCCTGAGAGATCACTCGATAAATGTCTTGGAGGAACAGCTTGCGGCTGAGAAGAAGTTGGTTGAAGCATTCTCTCAACCTAAAACTGTTCTGCCAATTATTGGTACTTTTACCATTAAGGCAAAAGGAAGCGGTATAGGGCATGAAGCTAGTACTAACAATTCTTCAAAAAATACAATTGCTAAGAAGAATGATCTGGTTGCTAAGAAAGCTACTACCAAAGAAAAAGGGAAAGCTCATCAAGAGCCTGTAACATTCAAGAGAGTCATATTCCCTACGAATGCTTATGATATGGAGAGTTCCTATGGTCATTTCACACGACCAATTCCTTTTTCACCTGTGAATGATCATAAGGAATGGGCTCCTCCCCGAAACTTTGGTGATAGCGCTTTCCAAGCACCTTATCAAGAGATTAATCAGAAAGGGTACGGTCCGTTTGTTCATGGTCCGAGCGCTAAGAAAGCACCAAAAGTGAATGCTGTTACACCAAAGCCGAAGAAGACAATACCACCTTGTGTGTGTTGTCCCCATGAGGCATCCTCATCGAAAAGGACTGCTCCTGCAAGAGCTAACATTCAAAAAGTTAAGCAGGAGAGTGTAAAAAGAAGGTACAACAGATTCGACTGTTGGTGCTGCGGCAAAATTGGTCACTTTGCCATTGATTGTTGGTTTAATACAACGTATACTAGGAGACCACAAGTGAATGTTGCAAGGCAGACCACTCGCAATGTTAACATTCATCGTGGTGCTCAACTGACACGGGACCAAGGACCCAAATCTGTTTGGGCTCCTAAGGCGAAATGATTTGTTTTTGCAGGTATGTCCAAAGGCCAATAAAAATCCTATCTGGTACTTGGACAGTGGATGCTCTCGGCATATGACCGGGACAAGAAGCCTTTTGCAAAACTACATTCCAGTTGCGAACGGTCCAAAAGTTATTTTTGGCGGTTCAGACAGAGGAATAACTAAAGGCTATGGTATGATTTCTAATGGCAATGTATCGTTTTCTGATGTAGCTTATGTGGAAGGATTACAACATAATCTGATAAGCATAAGTCAACTTTGTGATAAACGATACATTGTTGATTTTCATAAAGATAAGTGTTTGATAAAGTCGGCTGAAAATCATGAAACGATTTTATCAGGCATTCGCTGTAGAAACATATTTTGTTTAAATTTTCTTTGTATATCATCTTCTACACCAGTATGTCTTTTGGCAAAAGATAGTGCATCTCTTGTTGACCAATGGCACAAGAGATTAGCACATATAAATCTCAAAACTATTAATAAATTGTTTTCTCAAAACTTAGTGCGAGATGCACCAGATGTTAAGTGGATTAAAGATAGACCTTGTCATGCATGTGTAAAAGGCAAGCAAACAAGAGCTACCTTTAAGAGCATTATTGGCAAAGATTCAACCAGGTGTTTATACCTGCTCCATATGGATTTGTTTGGTCCTTTGCAAATTAGAAGTTTAGGAGGAAAATCTTACACATTGGTTATTGTAGATGATTACTCTCGTTTTGCCTGGGTATTCTTTCTGAAACACAAGTCAGATACCTTTGACACTTTCACTAGTTTTGTCAGGCAAGTCCAGAATGAATTTAACTGTTCGGTGGTCAAAATCAGAAGTGACCATGGTACAGAATTTGAATCTGGAGCCATGACAGAATTCTGTGAAAGCCTCGGTATCTTTCATGAGTTTTCCTCTCCTCGAACTCCACAACAAAATGGAGTAGCTGAGAGAAAGAATAGAACACTTATTGAGGCTTGCAGAACCATGTTGAGTGACTCTTCACTACCTGAATATTTCTGGGCTGAAGCTGTCAATACTGCATGCCATGTGCAAAACAGAGCACTCATAAACAAAAACCATGAAAAGACTCCTTATGAACTTCTAAAAGGTAAGAAACCGACCATTTCTTATTTTCGAATCTTTGGTAGTAAATACTTTGTGCTAAACAATGGAAAGCATTACAAAACTAAGTTTAGTGAAAAGAGCTTTGAAGGTATTTTTGTAGGTTATAGTAGCCATAGTAGGGCATATAGAGTTTTTAATAAGAAAACCCTGGTGGTAGAAGAATCTATTAATGTTGTATTTGATGAGACGAGCATGCTACAAGGCAGCTCTTCTAGCATTTCTTCTGTAGACACAGGTTCAAAGCTGCAGGACTTAAGCTTGGATCAGCCAGTTGAAGAAAATTCTCAACACTTCATCAAAATTCCCCCAATAACTACCTATGAAGAAGATCATCCTGATGAAGAGCCAATCCAAGTGGAGGAAGATACTCCAACAGTAGAAGAAATTCCTATTGGTCCAAATCATGCAAGGAACCTCGGACTACGACAAATGAGGGATCATCCAGTTGATCAGATCATAGGAGATCCTCATGAAGGAATAAGAACAAGACGAGGTACCATTAACGAAAATATGCATTTAAGTTTTCTTTCGCAGGTCGAACCAAAGAAATTCCAAGAGGCAAATGAAGATCCATCCTGGATAATTGCTATGGAAGAAGAATTAAATCAGTTCAAACGCTGTAAGGTATGGACACTTGTTCCAAAACCCAAAGACAAAAATGTCATTGGAACAAAGTGGGTGTATAGAAACAAGCTGGATGAAGAAGGAACAATCATAAAGAACAAAGCCAGACTTGTAGCTAAAGGATACAGACAAGAGGAAGGCATCGACTTCGATCAGACGTACGCTCCAGTAGCAAGGCTCGAAGCGATCAGACTCTTCCTTGCTTATGCTGCTTTCAAGGGTTTCACCGTATATCAAATGGATGTCAAGTCCGCTTTCCTAAACGGAGACATTAAAGAGGAAGTATACGTTGAACAACCCCCAGGTTTTGTTAATCCTGATCATCCCAATCATGTTTATTTATTACAAAAAGCTTTATATGGTTTGAAACAAGCTCCTCGAGCTTGGTATGAGACGCTGTCTAACTTTCTTCTTGAGAACAAGTTCACAAGAGGAAAGATAGATAAGACATTATTTCTTAGGGAAGTAAAAGGCAAGATTTTGCTAGTGCAAATATATGTCGATGACATCATATTTGGCTCTACAATGATAACTTCTGCAAAAAGTTTTCTAAACTTATGCAAGGGAAATTTGAAATGAGCAGTATGGGTGAGCTGAAATATTTCTTAGGACTTCAAGTGAAACAGTCTGAAGATGGAATCTTCATTTCTCAGACGAAGTTCACTAAGGAGTTGATTAAGAAATTTGGAATGGAGAGTGCAACCTCTATGAGGACTCCAATGAGCTCAGCTACGACTCTGGACAAGGATGAGAAAGGGAAACCTTTTGATGAAACCAAGTACAGAAGCATAATTGGCTCCTTGCTCTACCTTACTGCCAATAGACCTGATATAATGTTTTCTACATGTGTATGTGCTAGATATTAGGTGAACTCTAAGGAATCCCACTATACTGCTGCAAAGCGAATTTTGAGATACCTTAAAGGCACACCAAATCTTGGCTTATGGTACCCAAGAAGTAATGATAGCGAACTAATTGGTTTTTCAGATGCAGACTTTGCAAGTAGCAAAGACGACAGGAAAAGCACTTCTGGGACGTGTCAATTCCTCGGAAGGAGACTTATTTCCTGGAGTAGCAAGAAGCAGAATTGTGTTGCAATATCAACCGCCGAGTCAGAATACATTTCTGCTGGCAGTTGTTGCGCACAACTTCTATGGATAAGAAATCAACTTCAAGACTACAACATGAAGATCAAAGACATTCCCATGTTTTGCGACTCTTCCAGTGCAATTGCTATCGCAAATAATCCAGTCTCTCACAGTCGGACAAAGCACATCGAGCTACGATATCACTTTATCCGGGAGCATGTGGAGATGGGTGATATAAATCTAAGTTATGTCCCAACGGATAAGCAAGTTGCTGACATAATCACGAAGCCACTGGATGAGACTAAGTTCTCCTTCTTCAAGACGGAACTTGGAATGCTCAACATGGAGTAATGATCACATCAACCAAAACCATGAAGACATGAAGATTACAAAAATTCAGAACTTTTCCTGAAAACTTCAGGCATGTCTCGAGAACTACATGTTGTCTCGGGAACTATCTGTTTTCTCGACAACTCAAGTCACTTTAAAATCTCGACATCATCCAAAGGACTTCAGGGAACTCTCGAGACAGGCTGGTTCTCGCGAGACAAGTTCAAGATCTCGAGATATGGTGATGTCTCGAGATATGGGTTATCTCTCGAGACATCAATGAAGGAAATAACCTGTTGAAACTCCTGAGTTCTCGAGACATACCCGATGTCTCGAGACATAGTTTTCCTTAAGAATTCCAAACATCAGGTACGCGCTATTTCCACTCTTAATTTTCTTCAAAATGTCATTTTAACGTCAAATCAAAATCATATATATATATATAAGAAATCGAAAACTTGATGTTCACGAAATCAATTTCCGAGTTCTCCCCGACCTTTCGACTTTCTCTCGAGCGGCGACGGTTAGCGACAGGTCTCAGTGCTCTCGGTGGCTCTCGATTCTTCATCCTCTCCGTTCGACAGTTCTCCATATCTTGCTTCAATGGCTCCTTCTTCTCATCCAAAGATCGGCGTCGGCAGTGAAGTCATTCGCTCAGGAATCGCCGGTTTATCCGATGATTTCAAAAACCTGTTTTGCTTGCTTGATGCCGCCGGTCTTGCTTTCGTTCTTGAGCATCCTTGCCGGGTGCTGTTTGATGAGGTTGAAGAATTCTTTATCAATGTGAAGCCTATCAAGGAAGGGAGGATGTTGGTCTCATTCGTCAAGGGAATTAAGATAAAAATCTCACCTAAGACCCTCGTGAAGTACTTGCATCTATCTGAGCTTGATGCTGAAGAAGATCTAGATGACAATGACTGGTTGAGAACAACAAGGTATTGTGGTCTGGATTCAGATTTCTCTGCAGTGAAGAGGCATAAGATGAATGATGTGGGGAAGCTTCTGGTGGACATTATATTAAAAGTTCTATTCTGCAAGACAGGCACACAAGGGCATGTGTCTGAAGAGACTTTTCTGTTGATGGCTGGAATCGTGTCAGGGAAAAAGAGAGATTGGGCCTCAATCTTATTCTCTAATATCAAAGCCTGTATTAATTCTCCAAAATTTGCCCGGATCATCTCATTGTTCCTGAATCAGTTCAATCCTGCTATTTTTGACATGTCTAAAGGTACAGTCATCCACCATCTCAAGAAGATCGATGTTATCTCTATGCAGAGATGGGACATTCGAATCAAGAAGCCAGGAATGGCTAATGCTCCTTCTGAGGGGGAGACTCATCAGTCTGCAGCTGCAAGTGAAGCAGAAATTCCTCCTCCTCGGATTCGTTCTAAAGCTTCAAGTCGTGCCAAGCTGCCAATCCGTTCTAAAGCAAAAGGTCAGCCCTCTTCAGCTCCAACAGAACTCATTCCATCAGTGACACAGTCAGATCCGTCAGATACTATCCCATCACCCTCTCATGTTCACACTCCAGATTCAGTTCCACCACCACCTCCTTCTCCATCAGTTATTGAAGCAGAAACTTCGTTAGCGAATGAGATAGTTTCAGCTGTTCTGAAGAATATTCAACAAGAAATATCTGAAGGGCACAGTCCCAGTGGCCAACAGGCAGGGTCTGGTGCTGATTATGTTTTTGAAGATGATGATGTTATGTCAGTTCATGAATTATCACCTCCCCTAGTACATGTTGAGGGGGGAGTTAGAGTTTGACACAACCAAGTATGCTCCAGATGAGCTAGGTTGTGCAGAAGATAATAAGGTTTCTTCTCTTGAGATTGAAGAAATCCCTGGTGATGCTCCTGGTGCTGCCCCTGCTGCTACTTGGGAAGGCTCCTATTGTTGAAGAACAATCAGATAGGGCTGGGACCAAAAGAAAAAGAATGTTTGGTGAAGGTCCTTCTGCTAGTCGATCTGTTCCAAGTTCGAGCTCCACAGGTCAGTGCAAAGCTAAGGTTGAGAAGAGTTTTCCAGAAATCTGGAGCCCAGTCTCAAAAGACATTATTCTTGAAACCTATAAGTTAGTTCATGAAGGTAAAATGAATAGATCTGAATGCTACAGCTCTCAAGAATGGGAAAAACATGAGACAGCTCAAAGGAAGAGAAGGATTCATTTCAGGGCTTTTGGTTATAATAATGCTGATGCTCCGGATCCACCTCCGTTTTACCATCCCAAGCCTCATGCTTATTTCTCCAGACAAGAAGAAAAGATGAAAAGAAGATCTTGAAGGATAGTGCTGATACTGTCAAGACATATTCTGTTTTGGTTCTGATTTTGTTGAACATCAAGTCTTCTTAACAATTCAATTTAGACATATATATAATTGTTGATTTGATGTTCTCTACTTATTCATTTTCATATCTTTGTGTAGTGTAGCATATTTGTTCTATATTGTTGTAATTCAACTTAGTATATAGGGTTCTGACTTCTACAAATAGGGGGAGATTGTTGGAAATTGTAATCACAATTACCTTGATTTGTGAGAAGTCACCCTTAAACTAAGATTGAATTGCATTTGTATTTGATATGCTTTTCCAGTATTGTCTTGCAGATTATCATTGCTAAGTGTAACTCAATGTCAGGTCACAATGGGTCTGCAAACACAGTTTCATACAATGTAATTCTTCATTATATGAAACATGGTGATGACTCATGTGTGATCTCTCTATTGGGGTACACTTCATTTTCAAGACTATTGAAGACTTTGGAGTGCGGTTGCAGCAAGTGTTCAAGAGAAGAAAAGAAAATTGTTGAAAACAATTTTTCTAAGGACATGTCTCGAGAGATCAAGTATGTCTCGAGAGTTCTGACATGTCTCGAGAGGCAAGTTCTTTGGATCTCGGTAATTCTGTCCTTTTTGTCTCGAGAGATCAAGCATGTCTCGAAAGACCTTATGTCCGAAATCTTTGTAATGTCTCGAGAGATCATCGAGTTCTCGAGACATCTCCTTCCTGCTCTCTTTGCTTCATATTTCGAGAGATCCCTCATGTCTCGAGAGAACCCTTATGTCTCGAGAATTCTGTTCGAAATATTATCTAATTTGTTTTCTCTGTTCTTGTCATTTCGTAAACGCTCTCTCCCGATCCTAACGGCTATATTGAGTGCATTTAAGGCCGGTTTATCCCTTAATTGCTTCCCTCTATATATAGGATCGCTCTTGAGTTATTAAAAATAAGTTTTCAAATCGTTCTCAAACCCTAATTTCTCTCCCGATCAAAACGAACAAGAAAAGCGCCGCCTCGCCGTCGTCTACGATTGGAGATCGATCTACTCATTGGAGTTGCCGATTTCTATCAAGAAGGATTCGATTGATCCGTGTTCTGATTCTACAATCTCTATTGGATCGTTTCGGATTGCCAAAGACAGATTTGAAGGATCGTTGTTCTTCCTCATCGTTCTCAAAAGCTATTCAAGAAGAAGGAAGAAAACGCCTCTGTTCTTCAGATCTGGTATCTCATTGTTCAAAACCTTTTATCATCTATTGTAGGAGTTGTTATCTCCGAGTTGTAGGAGAGGTTGTTCTCCGAGTTGTAGGAGAAGGTTTTCTCCGAGTTGTAAGAGAGGTTCTCTCTGAGTTTGTAGGAGTTTGACTCCGAGACTGTAGGATCGTTCTTGATCCGAGATTTAGTGAGTAGTCAAGTCTAGCTGTGGTGCTAGATTGGCAAGGCCGGCAGTGGAGTACCCAAGTACGGGGAACCACTATAAATTCCTGGTGTTATCTGTGGCTGTGATTTATTTTGTATGCTGTGCTTTACGCTTATTTTTTAATTCCGCAAAAGACGTAGAGATCACCTATTCACCCCCCTCTAGGTGATTTAGGTAGGCAACTAGATACTTCAGGTTTGACTCAAATGCGTGAATCAATAGGACTTAAGGTTTTAGATGAGGCTTGGGTTTAGGTGAGGATAAATAAATATAAACATGAAGGCTTAAAATACAAAAACCCAAATGAGCTAGTGCAGAAATTCTCCTCATTCACCACACAAATACACGGGTACACCACATCCCCAGACTTGGATTTTACTACATGGGTGTGTGCACCGCCTACTCCCAAACATACATTCATACACAGATTTTTAAAAAAAAACTCATATCTTCTTCCTTTCTTCTCACTTCTCTTCTTTTTCTTATTTTCTTTTTCTTTTCACATATTTTCAGCAATCTAAACAATGATGCATATCCACATTTTCACAAACATAACACTACATCAACAACCCAATCATGAAAGTAATATACTAGAGCTCAAATTTGGGTGTGCGACTAGGATTGGCGTTTAGGCTTTGGTGAGACAACAGTGGGGCTGAATCAAAGAAAGGGTAGGCACAACTGGGCTAACGAGGATAAAGTGATAGGAGTGGGCACAAAGGCTCAACCGGGCCAAAATGATGGCCTATATCACATTCACGCAATTGACTAACCGTATACCCATGCTTCAAGAATCGCTTGGGGCAAGTTCTAGCCACCGAGAAAGATAATCCTTTCTCCCGACTCGGGCAATACGAGGCTAACGAGCATCTACACACATTCCTATGCTACCGTTTGATTCACACCGGATTCACCAATTGAGTAGAGTAAACAATATTTACGCTAATAGAAAAAAAATATAAACTAAAAGCATAAAAAGAAATTGAATCTACACGATTTTCTAAACGAGACATGAGCACTCGACTAGGAGCACTACCGGAGTCAACATTTTACTCCGCCTCATAATCCTAAGCCAGCACGGTGATTTTCCAAATCACACGAAAAGAAATGAGTTCGGCTCAAGACGTGCCAACAGCTAAGTGCACGCTCGAGTGGGTGTAGTGGTGTGCAATGCAATTGAACATAACTAAATAATTGAAATTAAAATACTCCTAGTATGCAAGTGCAATAGTGCACGTGCGTGGGCACACAGAACTACTCTCCCCAGACTTAAACTAGATAATACACACAATATATATCTATGATATTCAGAAAAGAGCTAGGGGAAGAGAGTACCCAATGCTCAGAAATGAGCATACCAGAAGATTGACGTGTAAGCTAAAATGAGGCTACAGCATCCGCCATCCAGAAAAAGGACCTGCAGGGGTGAGCTCCGCAAAAACAAAAGAAAATAGAAAACTGAAATAAAGTGCAATTAACTAAATAAAATTAGGAAAGAAATGAAAATGCAGGAAAAATTAAGATAACTACTGGGGTTATTGTCATCCCAGCACGACTTATTCAAAACTTTATAATATCTAGCTAATGGGCCTATGAAAAAGAAAATGGACAGGTAATTGTTCTAATATGCGTGTCGGTAACGGGTACCGATACGGAGAAAGAACAGTCACGCCTCTACCCGAATATAAATAAAACCTGCCCATCACAGGTAGAGGGAAAAGAAAGTAAGAAGAGGAGGAGGCCTGGTCCTCACTCATCTCACCAAAACTGTCCTTGCCCAGCAAGGTATCGTCCACAGCAGGTCCGCAGGAGGAGAAGGCAACGAATGAGGCTTCCTTAATGGAGGAGGAATCAACCTCCTCGCATAAAAGGACACACTCATCATTGACTGGAGCGCAAAGCTCCAAATCCTCATGAAGTACCTGTGAAGATTCAACCTGCACAGACTCAGATGAAGGAAAGGGATCAAGAAATAAAGAAGACGAAGAACATAAATAAACATCAATCGGGGGAGTGATCCCGGTTTCACTCCCATCAGGTTGGGGAAGTAAAATAATGTTGGCATTGTCATCAATGCCGCAAGGTTCAGCGGGATCGACAGTGGCCATGCCCAAGATTTGGACTTCCTCCACCGGTGTTGAGGAAAGCTCCTCTTCACCTAGAAGGTTGTCCTCCTCCAAAGGAATAGGCACAACACATAGATCGCCAGCCTCATCCTGCGACACATCCTCAACAATGTCGTCGGAGACGAGAGTAGTATGCACAACAGGGGGAGGAATAGTTCTCGGATAAAAGTCGAGCACCGATTCCTCACAAAGAATCGAATCCACTAGGGGTGGTGGATGCACCGGGAGAATAGGCTCAGCAATGTCGGTGCCCAGATCAGCCGCACATTCAGTGACCGTGTCCATGCCATACCCTTCAAGATGTGAAGGTGACAAAGACACATAACCGGATGTTGAAGGTGTGCCGCCAGAGTTAGGATTCGGGACGATCCGGATATCCGGCTCATCATCCTCATCCAATTGGCGAAGATAAGCAACACAATCCTTCAGGGCATGATCTGTGCTCCGACAAAACTGGCACTGCCTAGCAGGCTTCTTTGGCACAGCGGGTGCTGAAGGCGAAAAGAAGTAAGACGGTAAAGGCTCAGCAGAGTAGCCATAAGACTTACGCGCACCATATGAAGTACCAGACGAAGTCGGTGCTCCATATGCTGGGCTATAAGAATTATGCCTACTATTCTCCGTAGGGCATTCATCACTAGAGTGGGAGGTAGCTCCACACCAACGGCAACGGAAATTAAGATGTGCCCACATAATGTGAAGATAATACGATTCAAAATAAAAGTGCTATTGTGCAAAATACTACACCTAACAAAAATTACTAAAGCAACCTAATTAAAACAGGAAAATGGAATAAAAAGAAATAAAACAAAGAAATGCAATTTACAAATGGAAGGGCTTCTCTCTCAGGTTTTCCCTCTCCAGAAAACTCACACGACTGTGCTCCCCGGCAACGGCGCCAAAAACTTGATGGCGCAAATCTCGCACACCGCTATAGGCGGTAGCTCGACTGCGAAACGAAACGGCAGTGTACCGATCGTTCAATTAATATAAAATGAGGAGTAAATCCCCGAGTATCGATCTCGGAAGGAACACAGTAAGGTGGAGTTAACTTTCAAGGAAGGACTTGAGATTGAAGTCCTTTAGGTCGGATGGAATGCGGGGGAGTTGGGTTGGCTTTTGGAAAATAAAAGAAAACAACTACAACTACTCCTATGCAATGCCGCTATGCAATGCTTCGCTTGGCGGGATGGAGACTAGGCAGGCCTTGAGCGCGCTGCGTCGCAAGGGCGGATGGACGAGTAGGCAAGCGGAATTGAACCGTGCAGGCCTTGAGCGCACTGCTTCGTTAGGCGAATGGGTTACACGGGCCGCTATGCCACGCTTCGCTAGGCGGATGGACATGAAGGCTAGCGGATGGAATGGTTCGCACCGGCGGAGTCAGAATGGATTACACGGGCCGCTATGCCACGCTTCGCTAGGCGGATGGAAGAGTAGGCATACGAATGAGGGTCGCAAGCACCTCTTCGACAAGCACGCCACTAGCAATTGCTAGTGCGGCACCGGACACGGTGGTGGAGTGGAAAATGGATGGCGGCGCTCCTCATTCACACATATAAATAATATGATTCCATAAACATGAAATAAACATTAATAAACAAGATTCATAGTGCCATCATCTAAATATAGAGATTACAAACAAATACAACCACACAAGTAGAAGAAAGAGGCAAGAGATACGACCGAATCCGGAGTCTCGTTGTTGATTCACGGTAGGAATCGTCCGGTTGTCAATCCACGTCCTAGCTCGGTCTCAACTGCGTCCGGGGTAGAGGAGGGCTGTCACACCTCCCAATGGACCCGTCTTCTCCAGCGTTTTACAATACGGCCACATCCGATGCGAGGAACTCCTTCCTTGGCGATGAAGATGAGTGTAGAATCTCTTCCTTGAAGCCCTTGGATGATGAAGGAGGCCTAGGGGGCGAAAACCTGCGGAAAATGGGCGGAACGGCGGAGCGGGGCGGAAAAAACGGCGAGGATCCCGACCTAATTCGCGAGCAGGATTATATATAGGCACTGGATTAAGCAGTGCGCACGATCAGTGGCGCACGACCAGTGGTCGTGCGCACTAGCATCCTGTGATCGTGCGCCTGACTGGACGGAGCCTGAAAGGGAAGAAAATTATAAAATACAAAGTTCGCACGACCAATGGCGCACGACCAGTGGTCGTGCGCGCTATGTAAGTGGTCGTGCGATAAGGGAGGCAGAACTCAGTTTTCAGGGGTTAAGTGCGCACGATCAGTGGCGCACGACCAGTGGTCGTGCGCGATAGAGCCAGTGATCGTGCGCAGTGTTCCTGTACAGATTTGTACCGGGAACACCTGCACGACTCCTGCTCCAGCATACAACACTAAGCAAACCACTGAAAGTGACACTTAACCATGCATGAAAACTAATAATGAAGATAAACAAGAAATAACACCAAAACGGGCCTAGAAGTGCACATAGCATGGAATAACAAATATGAGCGAAAACATACCTAAAGTGAAGAGCATAGACTAGAAAATCGGCCCAGATGAGTCCATAAATGTGTATATATTTGGGACTCATCACTCGACGAAATGCATGCTTTACCACGACGCGTTAGAACTAACGCTGGCACTAGCGATTGACGAAATGAAAGCGGAGTTTGACGAAGATGAGTCCAATGAAAAGAGATTTACTCTACCGCGGTGCGTTAGAACCACCGCTGGCGCTAGTATTTGTTCGACGAACTAAAAGCTGCGCTCGACGAAATGTGAGGCCGGTTCGAAGAAGATGCGCCTGATGAAATGCTCTACCGTGGAGCGTTAGCACTATCACTGGAGCTAGCATAAATGGAAACAATTGACAGAAAGGAAATAGTGGTGAAAAAGGAATGTCGACGAGACGCTATTTTGGCAAGTACTATTGCGGCGCGTTAAGACTAACGCCCGGCGGTAGCTTTTTGGAAACTTCCCGTCTGGAGTTGATTGAGAAGTAGATTTGGAAGAAGATTGTGGTTGAAGGAAGGATATATCGCTATCGCGGGGCGTTAGCGTTACCGCGGCGCGCTAGTGTTTGGCGCTTAAATCTTTGCCTAAACTACCACGATCTGTGTGCTTCATTGCCTAATGTGGATACCGCGGGGCCGTTGTACTACCGCAGGCGGTAGTGGCTGATTCTATAAAATAATGCGCACCTCCTCCGTTGTTGCTTGATGTTCCAAAATGAATTGAAGCCACATATTCAGAGCACTCGTGAGAGCCTTCTCCAAGCATCCCGAAGAACTCCGTCAACCTTCGTGAACGCAAAGAACTTGAAGACCAATACGATCGCATCTACATCAACATCAAGTTCTACTTTTGAGGTAGTCTTTAGTTTGTGTTTTGTTTTACTTTCAAATTGTAACATTTATATCATTTGTTCGGTAAAGGAACTCGCCACACGGCGACTAGGGCCTTGCGGGGACTAGGGTGAATTCGCCACACGGCTGTGAAATTTTCCGGACCTTGTGAGAGTAAGCAGGAATAACAACTAGAGATACGAGCCAAACAACCAGAGACAATCTTAGGCGAACAAAACGATCTTTATTGATAGCAACACTTCAATTACAGGGCAAGACATGCTCGACGAGACATGATTTCGTCAGCACAAAACTTCAAAGAGAAAGAACAGAAAATGAAGATAACTGAGACCGCACGGTCTCTTGCCGAACTCAGCAGCTCGCCAGACCGCTGCTGCCAGACCGCAACCGTTCCCGATCTCGAAACTCCACCAAACCGCTGCACCAGACCGCTCCTTTGCCGATCTCCTGATTCCCGAACTCCAGCACCACAACTCCAAGCCGCAGACCGCCCGAACACTTTCAGAGGAAGAGGTGATCGCTGCCGCCCACACTATCCGCAGAAGCTGCACAGGGAAGAATTCAATCAGAGACTGCTCGGTCAGATAAACACAGACCGCAGGAACTAGGCAAACTCGGCTTACACTTGGTGTGTTCTTCTTTTGCTGCTACAGTGGCTCCCTATTTATAGGCGTGAGACCTGATCCAGTCACCACCCTATGAGATAGAGTCACCACCCATCAGATCGCGCGACCTTACCGGTCAACCCGCGCGATCACTGCAACCTTCCTGCTTCATTTTGGTGAGCGCCGACTTCACTCCAGACCGCGGGAGATCGCTACTCCCTTGGTCTGAACACGACTCCACACGGAGATCGCCAGACCGCCTAGAAGTCACCCACCACCTGTGTTCGCCTGAGACCGCAAACACAGCCAGCTCGCCCTCCTGGTCTCCTCCTGAGACCGCGAACTGAGACCGCGCGACTAAGAATGACTTAGTCCGCGAACTCCTTCAGAACCCTCTGGAAAGCCACCAGACCGGATTCAAGAGCCAACCCGTGCGGTCACGCCAGACCGGCACGTCCTTGAAGAGAACAACTTATCACGCGGTCAGAGACAGACCGCGAGACCCTGAGGATGATCAGCCGTCATGCGGTCACAGCCAGACCGCACGACCTCCTCCTCCAGCAGCCCTTGGACCAGACCAGCGGTCAACCCCGGAAGCCGCAGCTGACCAATAGAACAGATCGCCATTGTCAGACCGCCAGACCGTGCGGTCACGCCAGACCGCCCGGTCTCTTCCCAGACCGCCCAGGGCCAAAAGCCTCCTCCACTTCCACTTCAATAATTTCAACACTCCCCCTTGAAGTGGAAAGTGGAAACTAGCCCAAGTAGCTCCCTTAGCCGTGTGAACGGCCCCTTTGCCAGCGCCTTTGTGAAGATGTCTGCGACATTGTCCGCACTCCGCACATGCTCGACCGAAAGAGATCCCTCCAGCACTTTCTCCCGTATGAAGTGATGCTCGATCTCAATATGCTTGGTCCTCGCGTGACAAACTGGATTGGTTACCAGTTTGAGAGCACTCTCGTTGTCACCGCGTAGCAGAGTCGGCTCCCGAACCTCCTTGTGGACGTCTCCTACCAACCTCCTAAGCCAGATGGCTTCCTGAGCTGTCAAGGCCGAAGCCTTGTATTCCGCTTCCGTGGTAGAGACTGACACGGAATCCTGCTTCTTGCTGCACCATGATATAGCCGTAGGGCCCGCCATGAAGACGAATCCAGATGTCGACTTTCGATCATCCGAATCTCCCCCGTAATCGGCATCCATGTATCCATGCACCTCGAAGCCCGCATCCTTCCTGTATAGGAGACCCATGTCCGAGGTCGCCTTGACATACTTCAGAATGTTCTTGGCCGCTAGCAGATGAGGTACTCGTGGTTCCGCCATAAACCGACTCACCCTGCCCACTGCATATGCAATGTCCGGCCTCGTGATCGTCAGATAGATTAAGCTCCCAACCAGAGCTCGGAACACCAACGGATCTTGCATGATCCTTCCCTCATCCTTCCGAAGCTTCATAGCCTTCTCCAGAGGTGTGGAAGTGCACTTCCCTTCCTTCATGCCGAACCGCTCCACGATCCGCTCCGCATATCCGGCTTGGGTCACCAGCACTCCACCTTCCTTCCTCTGCACCTCAAGTCCAAGGAAATGGTGAAGCTCACCTAAGTCCTTCATCTCGAACCTGATGGCCAGCTCGGCCCGAAGCTGCGCTACCTCCTCCTTCGAGTTCCCCGTCACGATCATATCGTCAACGTATAGCAGCACGATGACCTGAAGCTCCCCGCTCTTCTTGACGAACAAGCTCGAGTCTGAGTCTGAAGCAACAAATCCACAGAATAGGAGATATTCTGCGATCTTCCCGTACCACGCCCTCGGCGCTTGCTTCAACCCATACAGGGCCTTCTTCAGCTTGCAGACATGCTCCGGAAGATCTTCAGACACAAAGCCTGGTGGCTGAACCATAAAGATGTCCTTGTCAATCTCGCCGTACAAGAAAGCGTTCTTGACGTCGAGCTGCCAAATCTCCCATCCACTGAACGCCGCCAAGGCAATGATGAACCGAACTGAAGTCATTTTGGCCACCGGACTGAATGTCTCATCATAGTCTTCACCGTATTGCTGCGAGAACCCCCGAGCTACAAGACGAGCTTTGTACCGCTCGATACTGCCGTCAGCTTTCTTCTTAAGCTTGTAGACCCACTTGCATGTCACAGGAGTGATGCCCTTGGGCTTGGGCACAAGAGACCAGGTCTCGTTCTTCTCAAGAGCTGCCATCTCTTCTTGCATCGCAACATCCCACTCCTTCACGCCTTGGGCCTTCTCAAAGCTAGACGGCTCCCTCTCATCCAAGGGACCAGCAAAGAAACATGAGACAAAGCTCACTGCGTTTCCTCCTGTATAGCGATCAGGGACAATGATAGATCGCTTCGATCTCCTCAGCTCTTTCCCCTGAACCGCTTCATCTCCAGCTGCTTCTTCCCTAGCTCCCCTTCCAGACGTGCTAGGAGCATTGCTCCCCCTGCTCCCTGAACCAGAAGCCCCCGTCTCGGAACTAGAAGGAGATGGACCACCTGGTGACACAGGTAGCTCCACCTGAAGATTTTCCACAGCTTTCTCTGGCATCTCCACCCTGCTCTCTGGTAACTCCACATCAGAAGACCCCTTGTAAGATGTCACCTCATCGAACACGACGTCGCGAGATACAACAAATCTCCGCGTCTCTGGGTCTATGCACTTCCACCCTTTCTTCCGCTCATCGTATCCCACGAAGACTAGCTTCCTTGCTTTCGCATCTAGCTTCGTCCGAAGAGCATCTGGAACATGCACGTAGCAGGTGGAACCAAACACCCTAAGGTGTGCCACACTTGGCTTCTCCTTGAACATCATCTCATGTGGAGTTAGCATGTTGATGGGGCTTAGAGGCATCCTGTTGATGACGTAGGCAGCACAAGACATTCCCTCCGCCCAGAAGGACTTTGGGATACTCTTGGCATGCAACCAACACTTGCAGGTCTCCGTCAGATGACGGATCTTCCGTTCTGCAACTCCGTTCTGTTGTGGAGTATGAGCACAAGTGAGCTCTCTCCGGATGCCCGCCTTCCTGCAAAAAGTGGAGAACTCAGCAGAGGTGAACTCCCCTCCGTTGTCCGTCCTCAGCTTCTTGATCCGCAGATTCAGCCGACCCTCCACGAGCTCCTTGAACTCCACAAACTTGGCAAACGCCTCCGCCTTCTCCTTCAGGAAATATACCCAGACATATCTGGTGTAATCATCGATCAACACCAGCATATACCTGCTGCCTCCGAGGCTTGGGGTAGCAGTAGGTCCCATCAAGTCACCGTGAATGCACTCCAACGGCACACTACTCTTTGTCTGCGACTTGTCAAACGGTAGTCGATGAGACTTGCCGAACTGACATCCCGCGCAAACATGACCTTCTCCGTATGAAGATAGACTTGGCAGGCCCTTGACCAGGCCTCTCACCGCCATAGCTTTCAGCTTGTCCATCCCTACATGCCCCAACCTCTCATGCCATATCACGGCACCATCATTCATCTTCATCTTGTCAACGTAGGAACTTGTCGACAAAACGAACAAGTCCTTCGCCCTTCTCCCGACATGGACGACCTCGGCCTTCACGGCCTCTACATTTCGTAGAAATTTCACTTCTGTCGGGCCGAACAGAACGTGATACCCAGCGTCAACAGCGTTGGTCACGGAGAAGAGGTTTTTCTTCATTCCGGGCACATGATAGACACTCTTCAAGGTAAGTGGCCCTCTATCACTGCCCAAAGAAACAACCCCCACCTTCTCGACTGCATGCACAGTATTATCTGCAGTAATAATAGCATTGTTACCTGTGTACGGCTCTGCTGAAGAAAGCTTCGACTCGTCCCCGGTGAGGTGATGACCACACCCCGAGTCCACGATCCAGTCCTCCTGATAGTTGATAGGAGCCGAGGCTCCAATAGAAGCTGAGAAGGCTCCTCCCCATCCTCCATCAAAGTGCCTGGCTGGTGCTTCCTCCTTCTCAGCAGCATGCCCTGGCTGAGTATTCAGCCTGCAGTCCTTCCTAAAGTGCCCAACCTTTCCGCACTTGAAGCATTTGAGACCTTCCTTCTTCTTCTTCCCGTCAGCCTTGGGAGCATACCCCCTTTCCAGCTGCCCAGAAGTTGAAGGCCCATGGCCTTCCGTGGTCTTCTTCTTCTTCTCCCACTTCTTCTTCCCTGAAAAGAGAACCTCGCCATCTCCCCCAGTCACTGACACCCCCGCCATCTGCCTTGCCAGACTTTCCTGCGACGCTAGCAGATTCTCCAGCTCTAGCAGAGACGGCTGATTTGCCCATCCCTGTACCGATGTCACAAAGGCCACATATTCCTTCCGCAAGCCGCGGATGATGTGCCTCTTCAGCTTCGCCTCAGAGATTGGCTCATCAGGATCCAGTGCTGATATCTCAGCGCAGAGATTCTTCATCTTCAAAAAGAAGTTTGAGATAGAAAGATCACCTTGAGCTGACCTCGCCAACTCATTCTCTAAGAACTGTAGCCTTGCTATATTCTTTTTGTTAAACAGCCCATCCAGGGCTCTCCAGATCTCAGCAGCTGATCCACACCCCAAGATGTGATCAAAGAGATCAGGTGAAATGGCACGCTTCAAGGTGAACTCGGCCTTGGCATTGGTCTTCCTCCATGCCCTCACGGCCGGTCCATTATCACCTCCTTCTACTGCCTTCACCTCTTCTGTTTCATCTCCTCCTACCACCTCCCAGAGGTCCTCACCCAGAAGATAGCTCTGCATACACGACTTCCACTTCTTGAAGTTAGTCGATGTAAGCATCTCAATACCAAGACCTCTTGCAAAGCCACCTTCCATTGCTCTTCCTCTGGTTCCTTCTTCACAAAGGCGATGGCTACTCTAAGTTATTCACTGCTCTTTCAACTCCAACCTTGCTCTGATACCATGTGAAATTTTCCGGACCTTGTGAGAGTAAGCAGGAATAACAACTAGAGATACGAGCCAAACAACCAGAGACAATCTTAGGCGAACAAAACGATCTTTATTGATAGCAACACTTCAATTACAGGGCAAGACATGCTCGACGAGACATGATTTCGTCAGCACAAAACTTCAAAGAGAAAGAACAGAAAATGAAGATAACTGAGACCGCACGGTCTCTTGCCGAACTCAGCAGCTCGCCAGACCGCTGCTGCCAGACCGCAACCGTTCCCGATCTCGAAACTCCACCAAACCGCTGCACCAGACCGCTCCTTTGCCGATCTCCTGATTCCCGAACTCCAGCACCACAACTCCAAGCCGCAGACCGCCCGAACACTTTCAGAGGAAGAGGTGATCGCTGCCGCCCACACTATCCGCAGAAGCTGCACAGGGAAGAATTCAATCAGAGACTGCTCGGTCAGATAAACACAGACCGCAGGAACTAGGCAAACTCGGCTTACACTTGGTGTGTTCTTCTTTTGCTGCTACAGTGGCTCCCTATTTATAGGCGTGAGACCTGATCCAGTCACCACCCTATGAGATAGAGTCACCACCCATCAGATCGCGCGACCTTACCGGTCAACCCGCGCGATCACTGCAACCCTCCGTCTCATTTTGGTGAGCGCCGACTTCACTCCAGACCGCGGGAGATCGCTACTCCCTTGGTCTGAACACGACTCCACACGGAGATCGCCAGACCGCCTAGAAGTCACCCACCACCTGTGTTCGCCTGAGACCGCAAACACAGCCAGCTCGCCCTCCTGGTCTCCTCCTGAGACCGCGAACTGAGACCGCGCGACTAAGAATGACTTAGTCCGCGAACTCCTTCAGAACCCTCTGGAAAGCCACCAGACCGGATTCAAGAGCCAACCCGTGCGGTCACGCCAGACCGGCACGTCCTTGAAGAGAACAACTTATCACGCGGTCAGAGACAGACCGCGAGACCCTGAGGATGATCAGCCGTCATGCGGTCACAGCCAGACCGCACGACCTCCTCCTCCAGCAGCCCTTGGACCAGACCAGCGGTCAACCCCGGAAGCCGCAGCTGACCAATAGAACAGATCGCCATTGTCAGACCGCCAGACCGTGCGGTCACGCCAGACCGCCCGGTCTCTTCCCAGACCGCCCAGGGCCAAAAGCCTCCTCCACTTCCACTTCAATAATTTCAACAACGGCGACTAGGTCTAGGTAGGACTTAGGGAGGAATTCGCCACACGACGACTGGGTCTAGGGAGTAGATCTAGGGGGTGCTCGAGGCCTTTCTGGTGATAGATTGGCTAGAGCGACTTGAGGCCATATCTGGGGAGAGATCGGCTAAAGCCAACCAGTTCGTGGTGATACGAGTCGGTATAGAAAATAAAAAGGGTTTTCATATTATTCGCTACGATTTCTAGTGTCATTGAAATCAGATTTTGTAATCAATTTTATAAATGTTAATCATGTATTTTCTTGTTTAATAAAATTGATTTCATTTCTAATTTCATTATCTCTTTACTTTTGATTTAACTTTGATCAAAATATCAAAAGTTTTCTATTAAAGTTTAAAGTTTTTAAAACCCTCATTCACCCCCCCTCTAAGGGCGCCTACAGATCCAACAAAAGGGACCCTGTTGGACTGTTAAATAAATTCTTGGATCAACCACCTCCATGAAAAGCCTTACCCTTTCCTTCCAGATGGAAAAGTTCTCATTTGTGCAGATTGGGAGTTTCATGGCTCTCATTTCCCGATTCTGATCTCCACCAGCCATGACGAGTCGTTCCACGATCTAGATAAGATGGTTAAGTCTTCTTTTGATCAACCTCGCTTTGATACCACTTGTTGTTAATGGAACGTTCACCTAGAGGGGGGTGTTAGGTGATCTCGCTTCTTTTCAAAATATTAGCATGATTTATGACTATTCAAGCAAAGCACACAAGTATTGCACAAGAAAATCACATCAGACGACACAAGATCTATAGAGGTTCCTCAAGACCGGGTGTCTTGAGTAGTCCTCTGTCCCTCTGCGCCTACCTGGCATTGTGCTAGGATCGGCAAACTCCGCCAAAACTTCAGGCCCTCAAGCCTTACAACACGGACTCGTAAGTCCTACAGCCTAGGCCCGCAAGCCCCTACTGCACCCGAGCCCGCAAGCTTGACACCCAGGACCTCAAGCCCTACATAACACAGACCCGCAAGTCCTGTGCCTATAGCCTAATCCCGCAAGCCCTTACTACGCCCAAGCCATCAAGCTCGACAAAATCAGACTCGCAAGTCCACTACCCTGACCCTCAAGACTCACAGCTCTCCAGCCCTCAAGCTAGACGATTTCGGACCCGCAAGTCCACTGCCCTGGCCCTCATGCCTCACAGCTCTCCAGACCTCAAGCTAAACACTTAGGCCCTCAAGCTTTACAAGAAATTACAGTAATAAAAGTTGTTTCTTCTGCCCGATGAAGATCGACAACTTAGGCTGATGAAGATCGGCTTCTTGAGGTTGAAGAGGATGTTTCTGATTCAGATCTTCAAAGCACAGTTCTTCATCAATCTCTTTTCTTAGCCTGATGATGATCGGCTTCTTATCAGTCAATGGAGATGACTGATTCTTCTGAGAATGCTTGATTCTTGTTCTCTACTTTCGTTACGCCGCTTTTACTATTCTATTTTCTGTATGCGTAAGTTCTTTCTGATTGATTCTCCTTTAGGGCAACCTCTTCTATCTTTTATAAGACTGCGAGGCTCCCAACGGTCTTCTGAAAAAGTTCCTTAAGTGTCAGACGCCTCATTCCTTAAGAGCACGCGCTGATTTGACAATCAGACGGCGGTATTAAATGCTGACAGCGCGTCCGCAATATTTGAATTCCGTCTCGACGATATTTCCAGCTTTATGACGATACTGATAGTTTTACGACGATATGGAAAATATCTCGACGACAAGACTTTGTCGATGACTTAGGACTAGGAAGATCTTCAAGTCTTTAAGCTTCTGCCTCTGACATTGATATCTCGACGATACGAGATATTCTGGCGTTTCTGCATATATGGCGATATGCTATCTCTGACTATGTCATCGTGATCTTCTTCCTTGTAGTCTGTCGTCGTAATCACTTTGTTCTTTCGATGACATGAGCGATATCATGTCAACTGACTATGCTTTAGCAATCCGCTTGTCTTCAACTGTCCTTCTTCAGTCTTCTCGACGTCACGCCTTCTTTACGACGATATCTGTTCTTCTCGATGACAAGGCTTCTTTGATGATGTCGACGAAACTACATCTTCTCGACGACATTCCTTCCTCTTGAATCTGTCTCAGCGGTTGGGCTGAGATGGCTTCCTCTTCTCAGCGGATTCATCGATCTGTAGAGAAGTTTCTGCGTTCGATGAACTGCGTTCTTCGTTCGACGAACATCATGCTGCGTTCGACGAACTTCATTCTTCTGTCCCGTCTCTGCATTCGACAAACTTCATTCTTCGTTCGATGAACAACATTCTGCATTCGACAAACTCACCAAGTCTCAGCGTTTGCTTCTGTCAAGTCTCAGCTTTTGCTCGACGAACAGCACTCTGCTTTCACTCGACGAACAACACTCTGCGTTCGACGAACATCATTCTTCGTTTGACGAACTTGCCAAGTCTCAGCTTTTGCTTTGCTCATCATCATGACGATAAGCATACTTTGTCGACGACATCTCCTATTCTTCTCGACGACATACCTTTAACTTCTTGAGATTATGATCTAGAGAAGTGATCAAATACAAAGTGAAGTAGTCTTGACTTGGTGACTTCTTCAAATCAGGAATCATGTGGGCAAGATTCCCAACATTTGTTATCAAATAATACACCTCAATTAATTTTAGAAGCTTTAGGGTTGGAATATCAAGAAAACCTAGATCAACCCTTAGGGTTGCATTTTTGGGTTAATGAAGGAGATGGGGACACATCAACTCCGATAAGATTGAAACTTTAAGAATATCTTCATAGGGTGAACATATACCTTGGGTAATTTTACTGGAATTTCCAGTGTTATTATCACCCACTGAATGTTTGAAATATAATTTGGTAGCTTTTATTTCAAGTATAAACTTTAGGGTCATATTTTTTTTGAAAGTTATAAAACTTGAACAGTGAACTTTTCACGATGCAATAAGTCTCTGGAAATTTTATTATAATTTTTGGATAAGATAATTTTGTAGTTCCTTCATAATGTGCCAAAAGTTAATTTCCATGATTTAAATTAATTATGTGGCTTTCTAATTTTAGAAAATGTGAGATTTAGCCAGATTGTTTCTAGGGTCATTGTATAGCTCTGCAAATTTTATTACATTTAATGGATAAATATTTTTGGTAGTTCCTTCACATTGTGCCTAGAATCAATTATAATGAAATTAATTAATTGTTTGGTTATCTAACTTTAGAAAAATGTGAATCTTTGTCAGAGAGCCTCTACAGTGAATTTGGTCCTCTGGAAAATTTATGGTAATATTTGGATGATTCTTTTCTGTATTTTGATCATACAAATTTTAAATGTAGCATTTGTAATCTAATTAATTTACAAGGGCTCATAATCTTGAAAATTAGTCAAACTCAGTTGGAGGACATTGTAGGCACATTAGAATCTATGAAAATTAATTCATGACAATTGGGTATGTAGAAGTTAAAGTTCCTTCACAAATTTGGGTTGTGCCACAATTAATCATATAGTAATTTTCATGGAATTAATTAGAAAGAAAAATATAATTTACTGATTTTTCATCATATTAGTCCATAATAATCTTTGGATATTTAATTTGTCATAAGGATACCTTGGAGTCATATGAGACTATCATAAATGTTAAACTTTTCCCTTAGGATTGAAGTGGTCTGCAGATAGCCAAAAAATAGTTTAGTGGTTTTGGGTCTCCCTAAGGGCTCTTGTTCAGGATTTCTTCAGTGGGAGGTTATGTAGGTCAACTCTATGGTGGGAGGGGCAAATGTCCCTTCAAGACCTCCCCTAGTCATTAGCGTGAGTTGTACACTCTTAAGTGGAGTGTTGGTGTTCAAGAGGACATTAACACTACCGGTGATCCTTAATCCACTATAGGACTCTAGAGTAACATAAGAGAGTGATGTTGGGTAGTCACAAATAAAATTAAGTGACTTGTGAAATGGAGGTTTGGGGTGTCATCCCATCGTATCTCCTAGTACCGCTGTGAGCCCCTCACATGGTAGACCTCAGAAGTCCAAGACTAACCATTAAATTGATAGGGCATATAACAAGAAAGACTAATCTAATAACAAGAGATCAAGTGCACACACACACACACACCATATAATGTGAAGATAGTTTTAGTTTGTCTAGTCCAGCGAGCAGTGGGCTCGGTGTGAGTTTATTGAGGAAAGGTGATGCAAGTTGTGGCTTGGTGTTTGTTGAAATGGATTGGTTAGTCCAGTGAGCCGGTGCCTCAGAAGTTCAATTGTAGTGTATGTGCTTGTGCATATAAGTGGTGGGTCATCGGTATTGGGCAGTCGTTCACACCGACGTCAGTACGTTGGCTCATCAAATGTGAGTATTCACTTAGCCATGAAAAGACTAGTGGTTACCAGCATTAGTACAAGATGCTCCATAGCACCTAGCTAGGTGTATTGAGTAGTACGTAAGGTCTAGGTTAGGTAGTGTGAATACCATTCTAGGAGTGGGGTGGCCCAACCCACTGCCTCCGTTTGCCACTACGAGAGGTACCTGAGAGTTTAGCTAACTCCAAATTGGGGAACTAAAAGTCTGTGTGCGCAGTGTCTTGTGGGTGAGTTGCACGAGTGTGAAACATGTATATAAACCTTGCATAACATTTCATGTCATTCATCACATTGCATTAAACCTTTACCCCCATCGTATAAATTATTATGGGATCCTTTATACGAAGGGCCTTGAAAAATGATCCCTTAACTTATAAGTTTGAATGAGCATTCTCATAAGTTAAGGTTACCTTTCTTGTGATGATAGTTAGTTGCTTATTATTTATTTTACTTATTCTTTATTGTCATTTATATACTGCTTCTTTATTGCTCTTTTACTGCACTTATTTGCTGCTCAATGCCTTTCAGTTCTTTCATAGTAGAATTGCTAGTATAACTTTACATTCCGTATATAATCTATATGAGTGAGGGCCACCGCCATCTACTTGTACTTCTGCTTTGATGTCCTCCTCTTCATTCCTCCCGCTCGGTGCCTAGGAGTCACCGGGGGAGGCGTGGGGGATTGACGTGTCTTTTGACCAACGGTCGGTTGTGACCAAACACCACAGGGGCTCTGAATGGGAGACAGGGAGCTGCCCCGGGCGATCCAGCTCAACCAGAGTACGATGCAGGAGGAGGTGAGCCAGCCTAGCTCGGGAGCACCAGCGGCGACCACGGGATCCGTGAGTGATTAGTATTTATTACAAATAAAAAATGAAATAAGAAAGTGGACCGAGAAGTATCGTGTTCCTTGGGGAATAAAAATAAGTTAAAGAAATTTTCTAAGCACATAAACTAATTACACAGCATTTAATCAAACTATCGTACAACTATATCCACTCCTAAACAAAAGAACTAAGTGATCTGTCCTAAGCATTGCGCATGCAAAAGTAGTAACACTGAGTGTGATATTACGGACCTAGAACTACTAGGGTGGCCTCCAAAAAAATCCATCAATCACGATGGCCATAGGCTTGCCCGGTCACACCTTCTCCGCTACACTCAATACCAACCAACTCAATGAATCATTAGGACTTAGATTAGGATGAATATGAAAGCTTAGGTTTAAGGGTTAGATATAAGAAAGATAAACATGAAGTCTTATCACACTTAAACATAATATTTTGAGCTTAACATAGAAAATTACTACCCCAAAAAGAAGAGAGTGACACCCCCAGACTTGCTTTTTGAATTGGGGTCACTCTCCAAAGCCTAAACCAAAACATTTTTCTTTTCTTTTCTCTTCTCTTTTCGTTTCAATTTTTTATATTTTTTTTCAACTAAGCACCCAAATGTAATAACAATTTTTAGTATTCCACCACATCACAGCATGGGATCCCAATTTTAAATATCAAGAAAAATAAGAATTTAAGCTCAGATTTTTAAGTGTGCAATTGGGTTGTCATTTTAGCTTTTGTGATAGAATGGTGGGGGTGAATCAACAAAAAATTGGTGATCGGCTCAAAATTGTGTAAACAAAGGTAGTGAATGTAGGCTATGATGCATATGCTCAAACTATCCAAAGGAAGGCCTAAATCATTTTCATAAAGTTAATCACTATTTAGTACATATGCTTCAAAGATCGCTAGGAGCGAGTTCTAGACACCGAGAAAGGACACCCCCTCGTCGTGAGCCTATAATACAGCACTAGCGACACTACACACAACTCTACACTAGCGTTGGACTCGATCACGTTCTAACGAGGAGTGGATATACAACCAACTATAGTAAGTAAAAAAAATGTATTTAACATATGCAGAAAAATTAACTCTAAATCTTTTTTTATCCGAGAACATGGGCACTCGACTAGGAGCACTGCACGAGTCTACGGTTCACTACAAAATTTCAGTTTTGATTATAAATTAATCTAAACTACACACCTAAAGATATTCGAAAACACGAGAATAACAATAATTAAAGTTAAATCGAAGTGGGTGTGAGAAATGAAATGCAAATGAGTAAAACGAAAATTAAAATTTTAACATTTGGAGCAAAATTGAAATATAAGTCCTAACGGAATGCAAAATGGTGTGTGCTCGAGAAATCAGATAACCTAATCTATCCTCCAGACTTAAATGATGCATTGTCCTCAATGCAAATATATATGTGAATGAACCATGAGGAATGCAGGAAAATAAAGAAGGATAGAAAAGCGTTACCCAATGCCCGAGAATGGGGCATTCCAGAAGTGACCAAATCTGAATCTGAACTTTGCTCCCGTCTCCGGCTCGGCTAAAAGATTTCCGTAATTTCACCGGAATCTTGCACTGAGATTAGCGCCGACAAAACAAAATAGAAAAATAAACAACAAATCGATTAGCATAGAAGAAAAACAAACATGTAAAATGAAACAAAAACTAAAATTTAACTAATTAAACTAGAAAAACTAAAATTTCAAATAAAAATAAGATAGATGTAAAGCCCCTGAATTTTCGGCTATTATTTGGAAAGATATTGATGACGTCATTGTTGCGGGTCGCTCGGGTGCTCTGGTAGACCGGTCGAATTGAACCACCTTAGCTCGGAAGCGAACCGAGCGCGCAAACAGTCAATTAGAGATTCGTTGAGTACACTGAGACTTTTTAACGTGGAAAACCCGGAAAGGGTAAAAAACCACGCGGCCGGAGCTGTGCCAACCAAACTTCCAATATCTTATAGGGGTTACAATTAGGGACTTAGAACTCGAGCGCGACAGGCCGCTGCTCGTTACAATAATATATATATATATATATATATATATACATATATATATATATATATAGAGAGAGAGAGAGAGAGTTCTGAAGGTGACAGGCCACCTCCAGAAAAACTAAGTCTTTTTCCTTCTAAGAATATTGGAGAACAAAAGTGAGAATGCTGAGTCGCCTTCCAGGAGAACAAAAGTGAGATGCTCCAGAGAACAAAAGTGAGAATGCTGAGTCGCCTTTCGGGATGAAGGAAATCTTCAACTCCCGAAGGAGAATTCCGCGAAAGTCTGCAAGAAGCTCTCCCAGATCCAGAAGGCAAGGTCCCTTGAAATGAAGCCCTGGGGCTCCTTTTATAGCTTTGGCCGGGGGTATCCCGGTAATTTTGCCGTTGAAACCACCGTAACCACCTGGCGGACGAATCATATTTTCTGGTTCAGAGCACACGGATCGCCATTTTTCGTAATTGACCATCTTGCCCCTCGGGCAGTTCGGGCAGTTTTGTTGGAGGCGAAAAAGGCGACAAGCTGTTCCCGAAATCAGAGAAACTGGAAAGACAAAAAGTGAGCATACTAGAAAGGCAAAATGTGAGAAGTCAGAAAAGACAAAAAGTGAGCTGAGCGCGCTCAGAAGCGTTCTGAGCGTGCAATGAATGGAGAAGCAATCTAGGCAACTGGGGAAGCGATCTGAGAGCGCAACGATCGGAGAAAACATCTTGATCGCTTTGTGAGGCATTCTGAGCGTGCAACGAACACGGAAGTGCTCTGAACGTGCTTAGAGGCGTTCCGAGCACGTTACGAGCGCGGGAGCGCTCCGAGTGAAATCTGGGGCCCAAAGGACGCACAGCGAGCCTGGAGAGGGCGGACACCCCCGAACCCCTCCATGCGGAGGGGGCTCGACCGTACACCAAAGGGTGCGGTTAGGACGCACCCCACTAGGGGTGCGGCTTGGGCGCACCCCAAGGGGGTGCGGCTTGGCCGCACGCCACTAAGGGTGCAGCTTGGCCACACCCCACTAAGGGTGCGTCTTGGCCGCACCCCACTATGGGTTCGGCTTGGCCGCACCCCAAGGGGGTGCGGTTAGGCTGCGCCCCCGTGGAGGGGCGGCCTGCGCGCTACCGCGCGGTAGCGCCACCGCGCGATAGCGCCGCGCGGTAGTGTTGCGGCACGGTTGCGGGTGGTCCGACGAGGGTGGTTGTTCATGGAGGGAGTGGGCTTGCCCACTTCCCCACTCTCCCCTCATCATGATAGTGGCCTTGGGGAGTAACCACCTCTTTTCATGCATATAAATGATAGGAGTCTTGTATGAGTACGCATCATAAGCCCCCCAAACCTTCGGAGTCCAAGCTTTCGTGCGGAAGAGTGCGAATGTTTCGTCCTTGTTCGCGGGAATTTCAATTGGTCGAGCGGTGCGTTGGATCATGGTGGAGGTAAGTTCTTCTTCATTTTGTAGGAAGAAAGAGAGGGAGAGCGGAGGAGTGTGGCCGCAGGGGTGATTCCGACCGAGGGGGGAAGCGGCCGGAGGCCGTGTGGTGCCCGCGCGGGGGTGGTACCAACCACGGGAGCAGGCCACTGACGGGTGTGCACTGCCCGCATGCGGGAGTTGTTGGCGGCGGGAGCAGGCCGCCGACGAGCGTGCGCTGTCCGCTCGCGGGTGCTGCCGGTCATGGGAGCAGGCCGCCGGGGAGGGGGCCGCGCGGTCCGTGCTGGGCGAACCTTACACGCGGCGATTGCGCTCCTGGCCGGCGCGCGGGCTGTCATGCGTGACCTTGTTGTGCGCACAGGCTGCCGCGCCCGGGCTGCCGCGCACGGGCTACCGCATGCGGGCTGCCGCTCGTGGGTTTGCCGAGCGCGTGGGCTGCCGTGCGCGCGCGGCTCGCTGTGCGCGGGGGCGGATGCGTGCGCGCGATCAGCTATGTGCGTGGATTGATATGTGCGTGATTCGTCACGCGCAATTGGTTACTTGATACGTGATTAGTTGAGCGCGCAATTAGTTGTGCGTGCGGCTTGATGTGCGTGCGATCAGTTGTGTGCGCGGCTTGATATGCGCCTTTCTAATTTTTTATTTTTATATATTATTTTTGTTGTTTCCATGCTTCAAAACGGGGAGGCCAGTCGAGGCCGATGCGCCTGCGCTCTTCTCTTGATGGTGTGCGGATCGACATATGGCGTAAGCGGTTCGGGTTGCCTTCAAATGTCGAGGTGAAGATTCCGCGGGTGGAGGAACGCGCTCAAAACCCCCCCACCGGTTTTATGACCCTTTTTGAAAGCTGTCTGAAATTCGGGTTTTGTATTCCTCCATCTGAGGAGGTGGTTGAGATACTCTGGATCTGCGGTGTCCCGATTACCCCGTTTACGCCTGGCGGGATGGCGAACATCATAGGGATGGTGGTGTTTTTTCGGGAACACAGCGCTCGCTTTTCACTCGAGATTTTTAAGGACTGGTGCGAGGTTTCTACCGACTCGGGAGGTCGTATTGAAGTTCGAAGCAACAAGAGCTGGTTTCACTTTGGGGAGAAGACCGATTACCGCCACGGGAATACTCTTTATGGGTATGTGCGGAATCGATGGGAGTTGCCGGAGCTATGGAGGGCGCTCCCTGGACGCTGTCGCCTGCAGACTAGACGGGAAGACGAGTTCGTTCCTATCCCAGGCTTCCCTGGTCGAGAAGGGTTGTCGAAGGCCCTATTCTGTATTTCTAGCTGCGTGGAGGAAAGTCGACTGCTTTCGGTGGGGCTTTCCTGGGTTGCTGAGTGATAGGCCGCTATTCCATTAGACCGCGGGAGAAAGAGGAGGATTGTTTTTAATAACGGAGCTCCTAGTCCGTGCTCTATTCCGCCGGCGCCTATGAGTCATGATTGCGAGGCCGACCCGAGCCGTCGCAGGGGAGAGCCGATTTCACCGGATCCGGAGATTGTGATTTTGGCGCCTCCTACTACCGACCGGGTCCCGCAGGGAGACTTGCCGCCACCTCCCCTCTTGCCGGCGAGGCAAGTTTCTTCTTCTCTTCAGGCGATGGCTTCTGCGATAAGTGAATCTATTCTTCTCTAATCTTGGCCCTTCCTCTCCGTTATCGCTTACGTCTGTTGACCGTTTATCTTTTGCTTGCAGGCGGAGGCTTTGACTAGTGTTGCTCTTACATGGAACGATCATTATGTTGGCCTCAAGGATAACTACTTCGCTCTTCAGGAGGAGTTACGCGTGGCGAGGAGCGATTTGTCTATTTTGCAAAGGGAGAGGGATCGCGACTCGTCTCACATCAAGCAGTTGGAGGTCGACATCTCTTCTTCTCGATCTGAAGTCGAGAAGCTGCGGGTGGAGTATGGTGGTGATAAGGCGCTTGCCCAGGATGCGCTTCGTCAGCTGTCAGAAGCTCATGGGGAGATGTTCCGCTTGGAGGGGGAGCTGGGCTTCTTGAGGAGCGAGGTGGACTGGTTGTCGTCGATCGAGCACAGTCTTGAGGTGGCCAAGGCAGTCGGGGTGACTGAGTACAAAGATTCTCTTGCCTTTGTAGAGGAGCGATTCCAGATGGCGGAGGAGATTCATGCTGAGGTCATGACGAAGGAGGTTGAGCCTATGATAGCAGACGAGCGCGAAGTTTATTTTCAGCGAGGCATTCAGAAGACTCTGCGTATAATGGGGAGGAAGTTTGGATGTGACACTGCTGGCCTTGGAGTTAGGGATCTTTCAGGGGATGATTGTTCGGATGTAGCCGAGGACTGATGTTGGTTGTCTTCCACTTTCCTGCTTTCCGTATTGTTGTTTGTTTGTGTGCAGTGCTGCGCTGATGTGGTTGTATTCCTTTATTGCATTTATTGTACCTATTTCCTTGGGTGATTTTGTTGTTCTGGTTATTGATACATGCATAACTTGATGGCATTTCCAAAATTATGGATGAGTTTGCGCGAGTCTGAGCTCGCGGTTTTTACATAATAAATAATTAGTTTGCGCGAATCTGAGCTCGCGGATTTTACATAATAGAAAATTAGTTTGCACGAGTCTGTGCTCGCAGCTCTTACATAATAGAAAATTAGTTTGTACGAGTCTGTGCTCACGGCTTTTATAATATAGACTTGGCCGGTGAATAGTGTGTGTATTCAAACCGGGGGCGAACGTAAGGGGGTCAGGCCCCTACGACGCCGGGACTCGACGGCGGAGGAGAAGGGCGAACCTTCAATCGACGACGGTGCAAAGTCCTCGGGGCAGGGCCCCGAAGTGGCCGGTGAATAGCTGGTGTATTTAAATTGGGGGCGAACGTAAGGGGGGTAGGCCCCTACGACGCCGGGACTCGACGGCGGAGGAGAAGGGCGAACCTTCAATCGACGGCGGTGCAAAGTCTCCGGGGCAGGGCCCCAAAGTGGCCGGTGAATAGCTGGTGTATTCAAACCGGTGGCGAACGTAAGGGGGGCAGGCCCCTACGACGCCGGGACTCGACGGCGGAGGAGAAGGGCAAACCTTCAATCGACGGCGGTGCAAAGTCCCCGGGGCAGGGCCCCTGCAGTATAATAGTTTAGGACAGGTAAAACATAATCAGAAAATGAACATTGGTACATGCGCAAGTGCAATCTTGCGGCTTTTGAGCTAATAAGTTTCTTGATACAAGTTTGACGAGAGAGAAAAGGTAACATTGCGCTCCTTTTGTGCTGTGCTGGCTCGAGCTCTTTTGGTCGTTCAGCATGGCGGACGGCAGTGACCCGGCGGCCGACCCTCGGTGGCATCCTTTTGTGCTTCTTTGCGAAAAGCCTCAAGGTGTCCTGACTGGACAAGGCGTTCAAATTCTTCTTTCAACCTGGCACAGTGCTCCGTACGGTGTCCTCGGCCTTTGTGGAAATTGCAGAACGGGGATTGATCTCCCATACGCTGGGGGAGCGGTCTGGGCCAGTTGATGATTTTGCTGTTGTAGATTATGGACAGTATATGCTCGCGAGGGGCATTTAACGGGGTGTAGATCCAGGAGATTTGATTTGCTAGCCCTCTGGAGCGGTCTGCTTGGTTCTGAATGGGCGGTACGACCTTCTCGAGTTGATGTTGCTGTCCCTTTCTTTTGCGACACGTATCCCCAAGTTGTAGTTGGTTCGTCGGTGCCAGAAGATTAGCTTTTTCTGCCAATGTGGGTGTTGCGCGGTCCTCCCACACGCCTTGCTTTTCAGAATTTGGTTTTGGTGACGGGTCGTAGTTGATCCAAGGGAGCTCGGCTGCGGCCGTGTCGAAACCACGAATTGCATCCCTAAGGATTCTCCCTTTGTTGGCCATGCGTCCAGACATGGAAACGTCGTGGTCTAGGGCGTCGAGTAGGAGACTCCCAAATATTGCGTCGTAGGGGGAGTCTGCCTCTGCGATGACGAACTGAACGTCGTACTGGACTGGTTCTGAATGCATCCCAATTTGGATGGGGAGGGTGACGACTCCTATGGTGGGTACCATAGTTCCATCTGGGAGCTCTGCGTCGCTGGCCTTGAGCTTAAGGTTCGCGCTTAGGAGTTTGAGCCGCACCACGGCTGCCACGAACAGGATGTTGAATGAGATGCGATGGGTTATCAACGCCCTTCTTAGCTCGCAGGCTGGATTGCCTATGCATGCGTCTAAGGCGAAGTCTGACCATCCACGGGGACGCTCTTGGGGAAAGCTTGTGTAGATCTTCTCATGCTGCTTGCTCCGCTCCGCTTCACTTAGGTGGGGCGACTCGCACGTCTCGGGCTCTTCTCGATCTTCTTCTTGGATCCTTCGCGCGCGCATTTCGTGCCATTCAACGAACAGTTGGGACAACTCGGTGAGGTTGTGAATCACTCCGTTTGGCAGGGATTGATACCAACGGAGGGCGTCTCCGCGCAGTGTCTTGGTGAAGATTTTGCAGCTGATTTGGTCGGGAAGTCCGAATGTCCGCACCGTTATCAAGAAGTGATTAACGTGCCCGTACGGGTCCTCTGCTCCGTGGAACTCCTTGAAGTGCGGGAGCTTTAGCCACGACGGAACTGGGTATGCCAAAATTGACTATGACAGGGGGGATCGCCTTTGCTGGTGCGTGATATCGTTCGGATCCTGCCCCGCTACGAGAGGGGTCGTATTGCTAGTTGATCCAATCCACTGGGCTGGATGGGTGCAGCGATGAGCGCTCTTTTTGTCTGGCATTCAGGGATCGAGGAACTGCATGCGTCGGATAGTTCGAGTGATGTGTCCACTCTTGCTGGTTCCGTGAACTCAGGCGAAACGGGCGCTGCGTTCGGAAATCCTTTGCTTGGTGTTTGGGAATCTATTCCCACAGACGGCGCCAAACTGTTGCGGGTCGCTCGGGTGCTCTGGTAGACCGGTCGAATTGAACCACCTTAGCTCGGAAGCGAACTGAGCACGCAAACAGTCAATTAGAGATTCGTTGAGTACACTGAGACTTTTTAACGTGGAAAACCCGGAAAGGGTAAAAAACCACGCGGCCGGAGCTGTGCCGACCAAACTTCCACTATCTTCTGGGGGGTTACAATTAGGGACTTAGAACTCTAGCGCGACAGGTCGCTGCTCGTTACAATAATAGAGAGAGAGAGTGAGAGAGAGAGGGAGAGAGTTCCGAAGGTGACAGGCCACCTCCAGAAAAACTAAGTCTTTTTCCTTCTGAGAATATTGGAGAACAAAAGTGAGAATGATGAGTCGCCTTCAGGGAAAACAAAAGTGAGATGCTCCGGTGAACAAAAGTGAGAATGCTGAGTCGCCTTTCGGGATGAAGGAAATCTTCAAGTCGTGAAGGAGAATTCCGCGAAAGTTTGCAAGAAGCTCTCCGGGTCCAGAAGGCAAGGTCCCTTGAAATGATGCCCTGAGGCTCCTTTTATAGCTTTCGCCGGGGGTATCACGGTAATTTTGCCGTTGTAACCACCGTAACCACCCGACGGACGAATCATATTTTCCGGTTCAGATCACACGGATCGCCATTTTTCGTAATTGACCATCTTGCCCCTCGGGCAGTTCGGGCAGTTTTGTTGGAGGCGAAAAAGGCGACAAGCTGTTCCCGAAATCTGAGAAACTGGAAAGACAAAAACTGAGCATGCTAGAAAGACAAAATGTGAGAAGTCAGAAAAGACAAAAATTGAGCTGAGCACGCTCAGAAGCGTTCTGAGCACGCAACGAATGGAGAAGCAATCTAGGCAACTGGGGAAGCGATCTGAGAGCGCAACGATCGGAGAAAAAGTTCTGGTCACTTTGTGAGGTGTTCTGAGCGTGCAACGAACACAGAAGTGCTCCGAACGCGCATAGAGGCGTTCTGAGCACGTTACGAGCGCGAGAGCGCTCCGAGTGAAATCTGGGGCCCAAAGGACGCACAGCGAGCCTGGAGAGGGCGGGCACCCCCGAACCCCTCCATGCGGAGGGGGCTTGGCCGCACCCCAAGGGGGTGCGTCCCGGCCGCACCCTACTAAGGGTGCGGCTTGGCCGCACCCCACTAAGGGTGCGGCTTGGCCGCACCCCACTAAGGGTGCGGCTTGGCCGCACCCCAAGGGGGTGCGGTTATGCTGCGCCCCCGTGGGGGGGCGGCATGCGCGCTACCGCGCGGTAGTGTTGCGGCACGGTTGCGGGTGGTTCGACGAGGGCGGTTGGTCATGGAGGGAGTGGGCTTGCCCACTTCCCCACTCTCCCCTCATCATGATAGTGGCCTTGGGAAGTAACCACCTCTTTTCATGCATATAAATGATAGGAGTCTTGTATGAGTACGCATCAGTCATAATGACGTAAGGGAGTTACGTTAGAGCGGAGTTAACGATGCGTCGTCGTTTGCACGTTTTTGCGTCCGCTCGGTCAACTCGGCCAGATTTTGAAACTACCCGGAATTGCAAAATTTTACGTTAGGAAATTAGATTATTTAATTTTAGAAGGGTTGTCAAAGTTTCGTGACGTTCCGAGCAATATTAGAGTCTCAGTGAATTTTCAAAGAATTGTATATTTAACTTTGCCGTACAACTTCCGAAATTTATATCTCGAGAACGGTACGTCGGATTTTGATTTCAGCTTCGCCGTTGAATTCGTAGTGTCGACGTTCGTCTTCGATGCAATTTTCGTTGGAATCGACGTGTGTTTAGTTTTCGTAATAATATACTATTTATATTAATATAATAACTATAATCATTATATGTTCAAAAGTACATATATAATTTGTTGATTTCATTCAACGAATGTATATGTATTCGTTGAATGAAACTGATTCATTCAATCGTTAATTACTATTTTTATTACTATTATTATTTTTATTTTTTTTATAATTATAACTTTATATATAAATACACATCTTCCTCCCTTGAGAACCAAAACTCTATTCATCTTTCCCGACCCCTTGCGAAATAGAGTGAGAGGCGCGTCCTTTCGTAAGGCTTCAGATCGCCGCCACCCGAGCTCCGGTGCACGAAATCATCGCCGGCGCAAAGATCTGGAAAGCTCTCGCCGAGCTCTTCGCGTGTGCGGTAAGTATTTTTCAGTTTCGTGGATTTTCATTGGTGAAGGGTATAGCTCTCACCCTCCTTTTCGTCCGAAAAGTTTCAGAAATTCATCCTCGTAGTCATCTACCGGCCGATCCTTGGCGTGGAGGGCGTTGGAGACCGGTCTTCGAAAGGTTTGAGGCAAATGGTGGATTTTCCCCCTTGCCCTGTTTATTATCACTTCTTTACCTAATCTTTTACTTCCTATTTTGTTCAAGAATATTGTGTTTGTTTATTACTGCCAAAATTTCCTGTATCCAAGTAAACTCGTAGAATGTTCCAAATCAAATTCGTCAAGTAATTATAAATTCGTGGAGTACCTTAAGTAAATTATTCGAGTATTTCCAAGTGTAATTCGTCGAGTGTAATACAACGAATTCGTCGGGTGGAAGGGTATTCGTCGAGTGTATTCGTGTAATCTGTCGAATAAGTTGGGATAAAATCGCTAAGTAGCGGGCCAAAATTCGTCGAGTGTCCTTGGGATTCGTCGAGTCATTTCGACAAATTCGTCGAGTGTCCTTGGGATTCGTCGAGTCATTTCGACGAATTTGTCGAGTATACCTTGGTTTCGTCGAGTGCTTCCGACGAGCTTGTTGTGAAGGTGGTTTTCCTGGGAGTTTTCTCCGGGTTTTTCTATGGTGTATGTTTTGGTCAGGATTTTGTGAACCTCTATTCCCAGTCGGTTGTGTTTGGACTGTGGGTGTAGTTGGACAATGAGGCCACTACCACAGTGCCTGTTTTCCTTTCCGTGGACGTGTAGACTGTTGGTAGTGTGGACTGTAACCACCGCCACAGTGCTTTTGTTCCTTGGATATTTTGGTCTGATGGTTTGTTGAAAGTTAGCCACCGCCTCAGTAATGTTTTATGGCTGGGATAGTGATTCATTTCTTGGGCAACTCGATACCTTTTCCTCTTTGGATGTTGTAATGCAACTTTGACAGCACTTTGTGTCAGTCTTCCCTTTTGATGTTAACACTTCTTTATTAGATTTGTTGATGTTTTACTGTTATTCTTGGTGGGTTGGTAACCCCCCTTTATCCTGTTAAGATTTCTCTTACTCTTGATTATGTGATGTCTTTTCATGCCTTTATGCTGGGGCATTCTTTTCTTTTGAATGCCTCAGGTTCGGATCAGTAGCAGGTGGAGCTGAACGAGATCTGTTTTCTTCGGATTGTTGTAGTGTTTTATTTACTCTTGCTTTGAGAGGTAGACTGTTGTTTTCTTTAGAACTTGTTAAGAATATGGGTTCGTGTTAGTATGTTGACGCCCATATCCTAATTTCTCCTTTTGTGATAGACATTATCTTGTTATTTTTATGCTACTACCGTTGTTTGTTGTTAGTGCAAATACTCTCTGAGAAGGATTTATGTTAGGATGCATGGTATTATTCTATATACAAAACTGCATAATCTTTCCTACATGACATCTCCTTCTGAACTATTATCACTCTAAAAGAAACCTTTCGTACTTATACTAAATCTAGAAGTTGCATATCATCAGAATGTTGGTTAGTTCATCATGCTCATATAGGGTAAATTAAAGTAAATTAAGTATTTCCCGCTGCGTAAATTTATACTTTCATATTTATGGACTAGTTGATTCATTAAACCGAGGGACACGGTGTTTGAAAACCTTAAACTTAAACTATGTTTTAAACGCATGTTCATGACTTTCTAAAGAAATGTTGGAGGCAGAGTTGCATGAGTGTCTGCAATTGTCCCATGCTTAATGTGGCATCATGACGCATATTTTCTCTTACTCTGATAATATATTTTTATGTATTGAGAAAATGCGGGTTGTGACAGTTGGTATCAGAGGGAGGTTTGTTTGACAAATTGGTCGAATGACTTTTTCTGATTAGGTGTTAATCATCTTGTCTCATTGCATACACACACCGAAGTGTCATCCGTACATCTTGGCTGAAGCATGAACACTATATTCATAAGCATGATAAGAAGTATACGTGACATATTATGTAGTATTTGATGCATAATATGTGTTTGTATATGGATCCTCATAGATGACAACATGTGATCGTTATGTAGTATGAGATGCATAACACCAGTCCCATGGATGTCCATTAGCTCAGTTTTTATTTAATTTTCGCTGCATGCGATATTATGTATTATGGGGTGCATAATATTCCATGCGTACGCCACTCATAACATGCATTAAGTCTTTTCTTAAAATGCATAGCACAACATGCACATCATAACATCGCATAAAGCACCCGTGTTAAGCTAAAGATTTATATGATGACACTCGTACACACATGTTTTAAAATGAAGATTTTGACATTCATGCATGCATGTGATATGCACAAGAGTCAAAGGATGATAGTATATCATCCTAAGTTAAAGCATAACATCATTTATATAAAATCTCAGTGCAAGGTAGTAGCTAGAGAAAGTGTCTTTTCCTATTTGGTTCGAGCTAAGTTAAGCGGTTCTAGTTCCAAGCTAGGGTTTTGATGAGCCGTTTGTTCGTATTTGTAGATATGCCACCAAGGCGTGTTGCGGCGAGGTTGACTCCCCAATTGGAGGGTGAGTCTTCGGGTGCGTAGAGTGAAACCATGATCGAGAGTCTATGACAGAGTAATGAGGCTCTGTCAAGGCAGTTGGTTGCGATGCAATCGTAGATCTAATCGTTGTTGACTATCGCCGTTGTGCAGCAGCCTGAGTGCAGGACACTACAGTGGGTCAGACTGTGCCTGTTCCTCACGCTCGTCTGGTGCCTCCAGTTCTGTTGAACTTTATATCGCATTTCCTGCGATGAGGACCTCCTACGTATGACAGAAGAGACGATTTCATGGCGTTGGATTGTTGGATCGTATGACGCCCTTAGAGGGGGGGGGGGGGGTGGGCGAATAAGGGTGTGTTTGAAATATAATTTTTCCTTAAGAATTTTTAAACAAGTTTTACTTTTCTAAAAATTACTTCTAAACAATTTCCAAAGAATGTGTTTTTTTTTAAATAATTCAAAAACAAATTTCTAAGATAAAGATTATGCCACCAAATATGTAATTAAAGAAAAAGACATAATTATATTAATCATGATATTTGCATACAATAAAAATGATCTTAACAATGCTTAAAATCAAGGCACAATTATGTTAATAAAAAATTCTACAATTTTAGTTTACCAATCCTTCTCCCAAGGATCGGAAGGCTATCACTTGTCTCTCCCAAGACCAAGCCCAAGCCTATCCTCTAGATCTTCCCAAGATCTAGACGTAGCACACAAGGCCACGATTTCCCACCAAGCCACGCAAGGACTTGGACGCTCCGCACAAGGAAGCGATTTTCCCCTAAGCCGCGCAAGGACTTAGACGCCGCACGCAAGACGGCGATTTCTCCAACGATTACATAATGAAAAGTGAATGAATGAAAATACAATATGAAAAACCCCCCTTAGAATTTCTGGACCAAAACAGCGAAGATCCCTTGAGATAGTCTCTTTGGAATGCGTGTACAATCTTCGGCTTCGCTCTCTCTTTTCTCCTTCAAGGATGGGGATTTTCGTTCTCTGGAGCTCTCTGGACGATAACACTCAGGAAGGAGGCTTAGAAATCTGAAGTAGTGAATTCCACGAAGTTTCGAGCCTTTAAATAAAAAGGAGCTGTCGTCGTCCGATAGCCGCTGTCACTGAAATCCGATATCTCCAGAGGCTGCCACGTGTCCCACTAAAACGAAGTTTCTGCGTCGTGTTGAGGTCGTGGTTGAGACGTGGGCTGTCGGATATCCGATAGCACTGTCGGATATCCGATAGCACTGTCGGATATCCGATAGCACTGTCGGATATCCGATAGCCAAGGTAACTGCTGCACGTCCTGGCGTTATAGGAAGATCGTGGGCTGTCGCCATCCGATAGCGATATCGGAAATCCGATAGCTCCTAACCGCTGTGTGGTAACTGCTGCACGTCCTGGCATTATCGGAAGATCGTGGGCTATCGCCATCTGATAGCGATATTGGAAATCCGATAGATCCTAACCGCTGCGCAGAGATCAAATAAACGCGCTGTCGGAAATCCGATAGCACTGTCGGAAATCCGATAGCTCAAATTTCTGGAAAATGTCATTTTGCTTCAATTGAAATCATGTTATTTTTGCACCTGTTATCTGCACACCATTAATCAAAAATAGGATCAAATACATTCGAGATTTGTTATTCTCAAACCGGACGAGTGCGGAACGCATGCTCCAACAATCTCCCCCTTTTGATAATAACAAATCCTTATAAAAAGAAATCGAATAAATCCTATTGAGATAGTGAAAAGTACTTATGTGTGTACAAGTACTTATGTGAAAGATGCAATGACGATTCCCCTTAATATGATCTCCCCCTTAATATAGTTCCTTCAAAAATATTCTCCCCCTGCATATAAACTCCCCCTACATATATGCTTACTTAATTAATTTAGTATTTTAAGTGATTTAGTTGATTTAATTGATCTCTTTTTATCTTCTCCCCCTTTGATATTAGCAAAAGATGAATATAGAGATGAGAGACTAGGAAAGAGTATTACAGAGATATGGTAGTCATGGAGAAAGAATATATGACAAGTTGGAGTACACTAGCGGAAGCTTTGTAAGTGTTATGATAATGAGATAGGTAATCTTGGAGAGGAATCTAAGCATTCTAGTAATGTGTTATGATGTATAGAATCAAATAAACTTAACCATGATGAGATTCAATTTAATGATCATAGAGAGACACAGTGCAATATAGAAAATTGAATCGTTTCGGTCCAATTCTCATAAGAAGAAATTTTATAAATAACAATGAAGTGTAGTAGTGATACTTTGAGAAAGAATATATATGAATATATTTAAAATATACATGATCATGGAATTGTTAAACATAACATAAATATACATAAAGCCCATACTTATGAACCAGAAACTTTGCAAATATACATAAAAGGACCATTTTGTTTTTGCAAGACACTTTACAATTCTTTCCAAGGTGCTTAACCTCACAATGCTCATTAAGACTTATCAGGAGGCTAAGTAGTGCTTGGTGGATGATCCTTGTCAATTTTTATTTATTTCTTTCAACATGTTGGGCAAAAAGAATGTTTTGCATTTAAATTTTCCTCCCATTTGTTTTTTTTTGAGGATTCATAGATGTTAAGGATCTCCGAATTCACTTGCATGCCATAAATGGTAAAAGTTGAATAAGTGCAAAGTATCAAAGGTGAAAGTGACATTTATGAAATGTATTTTGTTATGTTCGATCAATCATGATGTATGTATAGAATAAATTTTATTAATATGTATTACCAAAGTAAGTGTTTGTGATTGCTCATTGTCATAGATAAAAGATTTCTTATACTTAGAGGCATGCGAAAACAATTCTTAATAACGATATGAAAGTGTCATCACAATGATATAGTAAGATTGAACTTCATAAGCATGTGTTAAGCTATTATTATGAATAATAACACATGAAGAATACTTTATGCAAGATACCAAAATTCTCATATTAGCATGTATAGAAACAGGGAATGAACAAACTAGTTAAAAAAAATCCCAAAAAAAGATCAATTTTTTGGGAGCTGTCGGATTTCCGATATCAAGCTATCGCCATCCGACAGCTCAGAAAGTATAAAAAGACGTGTTTCGTCTTTTGACCGACACTTCTCTTCAATTTTAGGAGAAATTACGAGATCTAGAGCTTTAGGTGCCGGAAAACTTCAGATCTAAGGTGAGATTTTTTGGTTTTTCAAGTTTTGGTTAAAATTTCTCCAATAGTTTTGTGATTCTCATATTTCTCTTGATTTTCATGGAGTTTTTCGAAGATAAACTGGAGAAAGTTCAGTAGATCTAGATATTATAGATCTTTGGTTGTATAAGAGATGTAGATCTTGTCTTTTGTAAGAGAAATTAGTATTTTTGTTGTATTTGTGTGTTGAAACAAGATTTTCCTTTTTTTTGTTGTTTTTGTGTAGATCTAGATGTTGATAGGTTCAGCTTTAGAGGAATAATGATGACAAAAAAAATGTTATAGGAAGAAGATGATATGAGTTCAAGTTGGAGATTAAGAAGGGGTGAATCAGGAGATGCACATTCCTCTTATCAAAGTTACCCGGCCATTGAAAAAGCACAAATAGGAATTTCAAAGATCGTGGAATTTGATCTCCGTAGGCATGAACGAGTCTATTTTATGATTGCTGAGGCAGGTATACTCTCAGTAATTATCCAAGACATTTTCTCCTCCTTTTTAGTCCGTGAATTTTACAATCATCTTGAGGATCCGGCATATACCGATCTGAATGGTGGAATGAGATAAAAAATTCAAGGGCAATATGTTGAGATCACTCCATTTTAGTTAAGAAGTGAATTTGGGTTAATGGAAAGTGAGAATGTCTTGGACATAGTTGAAAACTATAGACTTGAGAGAAATTGGACGTGTATGAACATGTCTTTGCATAGAAATTCCACCAAAAATCTCATATCCACTATGACGACACTGACAGAAGATGCTCGTCTTGTACAAGATATACTAAGGCACACGATTATGTTGAAGTCTGGTGATATGCATAGTATTACGGCTCAACTTAGTCTTGTGACTTATTATATAATGGAGAAAGAGTTATTTGATGTGGCCGATCTATTGTTATCCATGATTCGTTATACATATCGCCTCAAAAATCCGGAGTGGAAAAAGGCACACACCCTCCCTTTAGGTGCGATTATCCAGCGTATTATATTCAAGAAATATGCATGGATAGATCAAAATTTTTATATTGGAGATTGTTGCCCGGAGATATATCAAACGTCGGATATTAAGGGTAAGAAAAGTCAACGAAAGTCGCCGACTATGGAAATGAGAGAGCCTCCAATAGCACGTGGAGGTTCTATGCGGGAGGCACTCGACTCATTCCAAATTAAATTGGATAAACATATAGATGACTTCCAAGAGCATAGAAGATCATTCGAAGAACATAAGGTGGAGGTGAAAAAAGATCGGACCCGAATGCAAAAATTTATGAAGTTCCTTGTGAAAGGGCTGAAATTAAAGCCTACGCCTGCGGAAGCCGCGGAATGGGAGATGCCTTCAGAGGAGGAACCTCGTCGTCAATCGGTCAGTCAAGGTCGACGGAGGAAGACAGTAGTGAGGAGATCAGATTTTGATATTCCTGAAAGCAGTGGAGCTGGTAGTAGGAATGAGGAGGAGTCGGATTAAAGCAGAGTTCTGGAAGATATCGCCATCCGACAGCTCACTGTCGCCATCCGACAGCTGTACTGCCCAGATCCCTTTCTAATTTTCTGCATTTCTATGATCAGACATTATGATTAAATTTTTGTAATAATTTTGACTATGTGAACATGTTTGAGTTGGTGAATGTCTATTTTAAGAGATTGTTTTTCTTTTTAATATGTATAAGTTTTTGTGATGTTTTTTTTTTAATTTTATAGGTTCTAAGTAGTGATATATTCATTGTGAAATGTCTAGGATTCCCAATTCTAGCCTAAGCATAGAAAAATGGGAATTCGGTAATGGTTTAGTGAATATATCCGCTAGTTGATTTTCCGTGCCTATAAAGTTGATTTTTATATTACCCTTCTTAATATGATCCCTTATAAAATGATGTCGGACATCTATATGCTTAGATCTAGAATGTAATACGGGATTGTTAGTTAAGTCTATAGCACTTTTATTGTCACACATTAATTCTACACTACTTTGTTGCATGCCAAAATCTTCTAACGTTTGTGACATCCAAAGAGCTTGGGCACAACAACTACCTAGTGCAATATATTCGGCCTCAGTAGTAGAGAGGGCAACAGAATTCTGTTTCCTACTCGACCATAAAATAAGTGAAGGGCCGATAAAGTGACATGTGCCACTAGTGCTTTTCCTATCTAAAGAACATCCCGCATAATCAGAATTCGAAAAACCATGCAAAATAAAGGAATCATTATGAGGATACCATAAACCTAATTTTGATGTTCCTATGAGATATCTAAAAATACGTTTCACCGCTTTTAAATGTGACTCTTTAGGATTAGCTTGAAATTTAGCACATAAACAAATGGCAAACATAATATCAGGTTTAGATGCGGTTAAATACAATAAAGACCCTATCATACTTCTATACAGAGTTTGTTCAATTGAAACACCACTTTCATCTTTTCCTAATTTTAGTGAAGTACTCATAGGAGTGTTTGCATGCTTAAGATGTTCAAATCCAAATCTTTTTAACATATCATGAATATATTTGGTTTGAAATATAAAAATTCCATCATGTTTTTGTGTAATTTGAAAACCTAAAAAATATGAAAGTTCTCCAACCATACTCATTTCAAATTCATTTTTCATAATTTGAACTACTTTATTACACAACTCTTCATTAGTGGCTCCAAAAATAATATCATCAACATAAATTTGTAAAATAACTAAATCATGATCAATTTGCTTAATGAAGAGTGTAGAATCAGCACTTCCTATTTTATAATCGTGCTTTAACAAATATTGAGTTAATCGATCATACCAAGCACGAGGCGCTTGTTTTAATCCATAAAGCGCTTTATCTAATTTATAAACATAATTTGGATATTTCTCATTTATAAAGCCAGGGGGTTGTTCTACATAAACCTCTTCTTTTATATACCCGTTTAAAAATGCGGTTTTGACATCCATTTGATATAATTTAAATCCTTTAAAACAAGCAAATGCAAGAAATATCCTAACCGCTTCTAATCTTGCTACGGGTGCAAAAGTTTCATCAAAATCTACCCCTTCAATTTGTGCATAACCTTTTGCAACTAATCTGGCTTTATTTCTAACAATTCTAGATTCATTATCCATTTTATTTTTAAAAATCCACTTAACACCAACTACAGGACGATTTTTGGGTCGTTCTACAAGATTCCAAACCTTATTACGTTCAAATTGATTAAGTTCTTCATTCATAGCTAAAAACCAAAATTCATCATTTAAAGCGGTGGAAACATCTTTTGGTTCTATTTCAGAAACAAAACAAAGGTTTGAAAATAAAACATGTAGCGATGAACGAGTACTAACCCCTTTTTGCGGATCTCCAATGATAAGCTCCTTTGGATGATCCTTTGTAAACCTCAATTCACTTGGAGGCACATATCCTTCTCTTTCTTCTTCTTCTCTATCTTCTTCTCCTCTTTCTCCTTCTCTTTCTTCCTCTTTTTCTTCTTCATTTTCTCTAAGTTCTTCATCATCATTCTCCACCGTGGGAAGGAGTTCATCTTCTTTTCCTGTAATTTTCTTTTCTACACATGAAGCAAACTCATCAAACCTAACATGAATAGATTCTTCAACTATTTTTGTTCTTTTATTAAAAATCCTATAGGCTTTACTAGTTGAAGAATAGCCAATAAAAATACCTTCATCACATTTTTCATCAAATTTTCCTAAGGAATCTTTAGAATTTAAAATAAAACATTTACAACCAAAAACATTGAAATAAGAAACATTTGGTTGTTTATTAAAAATTAATTCATAAGGAGTTAATTTTAAAATAGGGCAAAGCATTACTCTATTAATTACATAACATGCCGTGCTAACCGCTTCAGCCCAAAAAGATTTTGGTAATTTGAATTCAGATAACATTGTACGAGCTAACTCTTGAAGAGTTCTATTTTTCCTCTCTACTACACCATTTTGTTGTGGTGTGCGTGGAGCGGAAAATTCATGTTTAATTCCTAACTCCGTACAAAGAGAAATAAACTTTTCATTTTCAAATTCTCCTCCATGATCCGATCGTATGCGTTTAATTTTTAACTCAAATTTATTTTGGATACGCAAACATAATTTTGAAAATTCTGAAAATGCATCGGATTTGGAGGTTAGAAATAAAGTCCAACAAAAACGAGAATAATCATCAATCAATACAAATGTATATTTTTTACCACCTAAGCTAGAAATTCCAATTGGCCCAAATAAATCCATATGTATTAATTGAAGTGGCCTAGTGGTAGAAATAATGTTTTTACTTTTGAAAGATGATTTTGAAAATTTTCCTTTTTGGCAAGGCACACATAGTGAAGAAGATAAATTTCCATTTAACAAAGGTAAACCTTTAATTAATTTATCTTTTGAAAGTTTTGTAATTAACTTGGCACTAGTATGTCCAAGTCGCCTATGCCATAAATCTAATTCATCATTTTTTGATAAAAAACATTTTAAGGTAGAATTTGAAAAATCAAGAAATTTAATCATGTATACATTATGACATCTAGGTGCGGTAAAAACAATTTCATTTGTTTTGGAATTAATAATTTTGCATAAATTTGTAGAAGATTCAAATAAAACATTTAAACCCTTATCACATAATTGACTAATAGAAATCAAATTATGCTTTGATCCTTCTAAAAAAAAACATTTGAAATTGAAAAATTTTCGTTACCAACAACTCCGATGCCGATGATTTTTCCTTTTCCATTGTCTCCGAATGTCACAACTCCTCCTTTCTTCATCTCCAGGCTAAGGAACTTCTCTTTATTGCCCGTCATGTGCTTTGAACAACCTGAGTCCAAGTACCACACGTCCTCTTTGTCCTTAGCCTGCCAACACACCTAGAAAGAAGAGGTGAGTAAAGATCTGGTTACCCAAGTGGTTCCACCCATAGTATAGGTAGAAGCCTTAGGCACCCAGATTTGTTTAATTTTGCTTTTTCCTTCCTTCCAGCAAGAGTCCGTAGTGTGACCAAATCTATTGCATTTGGCACATGTAATGTATTTAGAAGAGTATAACTTTTCTGGACTTTTACTGGATGAGGATGCAGTATTTGATGATTCATTAATTTTAGAATTTTTTAAAACAAATTTTCTGGACTTTTCACTGTCGCTGGCGACAGTGGTTGTCGCCGGGCGATAGCTTCCAGACGTGTATCCGAGTCCAAACCTTCCAGATCCACGGCGTTGGTATCCTAAGATCATATCCAGTGATCTTCGACCCATTCCAAATTTTTTCATGGCTAGTATTAAGTCATGAATCTGGTTTCTCATTTTTGTATTCTCGGATACTAGATTTACGCATCTACGTTCAAAAGATTTCTTTCCCTCATGGACTTTGGAAATTGAAGATTTCAGATCTCTCTCTAAAATCTCATTCTTTTTAGTAAGTACTTTTATTGTAGAATGAGATTTGGAAAGAGATTCTTCAAGTTCATTAATTCTTCCCAAAAAGTGATCACACTCTTGGCAAGAAATATCTCTTTTTCCAATAGTCTTAATTTCATTTAACAATTTTTTGTTTTCTTTAAGTAAAATTCCATTTTCAGATTTTAGAAGATCATTATCATTTAAACTTTTTTCAAAAAATTTGCAAGTCTTTAAAAATTCAGAAAATAATTCATCATAGGTTGGAGGAGTTACCTCAGTGTCGCTTTGGACACTGCATTCGTCATCAGATATGACGCTCTTTCCCATTAAGCATATGTTGGCCTCCTCTTCTTTACTTGAGTCGGAACTGCTTGCATCCTCAGAAGTAGTATCATCCCAGGTTTCCGCCTTCAACACCTTCTTCGACCCTTTGTGCTTCTTTTCTTTAAGTTCTTTCAAGTACTTTGGACACTTGCTTCGAATGTGTCCTAACTTCTTGCAGTGATAGCACTCCGGTGGCGGTCTCTCTTCCTCCTCATCGCCTTCCTTTCCTTTTTTCTTCCTAAAGGTTTCCTTCTTAAAATACTTCTTAAACGAATTCCTTCTCTCCGGATTTTTCATAAATTTTCTAAATTTTTTAACAAATAAACTTTCCTCATCTTCTTCATCCTCCTCAGAATCACTAGTTTCTTCCTTCTTTGATCTTAGAGCCAATCCCTTCTTCCTTGGCTCCATATACTCTTGTTGTTGAATTTTCAATTCAACTTCATGAGTTTTCAAGTTCCCAATGAGGCTCTCCAATTGTAAGGTCTTAAGATCATGTGACTCGGAAATTGCAGTCACTTTAGGATTGAACTTCGGGGGAAGTGATCTTAAGATTTTCCTTACCAAATCTCTATTTGAGAACACCTTTCCTAGCACCTTTGAGTCGTTCACGATTTTTGTAAATCGTGTGTACATCGTATCAATCTCTTCATCTACCTCCATTTTGAACCTTTCAAATTCAGATTCCAGTTGAAATAGCTTTGAATCCTTTACCTGCGAAGTACCTTCATGAGTGATTTCTAATAAATTCCAAATTTCAAATGCAGTATTACAAGCACAAACTCTATTAAATTCAGTGCGATCTAGTGCGCAAAATAAAGCATTCATGGCTTTTGCATTGTTCTTACATTTTAATTTATCGTTGTCATCCCACTTGTCTTTAGGCTTATCCATGGTTACATCTCCTACAACAAATGTTGGAGAAGTGTAACTAGATTCTACCATATTCCAGACTTCTATATCTAGTGCAATTAGAAAACAACGCATACGTGTTTTTCAATAATTATAGTCTGTGCCCGTAAAAAGTGGTGGCCTACTAATTCCTTGCCCCTCAACGAACGCGTGATCATTGTGCGCCATTACTCCCGGTGGTAAAACCGTTTTGGAGTAACCTCCCTCTGATACCACGTGTTGGATCGTATGACGCCCTTAGAGGGGGGGGGGGTGAATAAGGGTGTGTTTGAAATATAATTTTTCCTTAAGAATTTTTAAACAAGTTTTACTTTTCTAAAAAATTACTTCTAAACAATTTCCAAAGAATGTTTTTTTTTAAATAATTCAAAAACAAATTTCTAAGATAAAGATTATGCCACCAAATATGTAATTAAAGAAAAAGACATAATTATATTAATCATAAAATTTGCATACAATAAAAATGATCTTAACAATGCTTAAGATCAAAGCACAATTATGTTAATAAAAAATTCTACAATTTTGGTTTACCAATCCTTCTCCCAAGGATCGGAAGGCTATCACTTGTCTCTCCCAAGACCAAGCCCAAGCCTATCCTCTAGATCTTCCCAAGATCTAGACGTAGCATACAAGGCCACGATTTCCCACCAAGCCACGCAAGGACTTGGACGCTCCGCACAAGGAAGCGATTTTCCCCTAAGCCGCGCAAGGACTTAGACGCCGCACGCAAGACGACGATTTCTCCAACGATTACAAAATAAAAAGTGAATGAATGAAAATACAATATGAAAAACCCCCTTTAGAATTTCTGGACCAAAATAGCGAAGATCCCTTGAGATAGTCTCTTTGGAATGCGTGTACAATCTTCGGCTTCGCTCTCTCTTTTCTCCTTCAAGGATGGGGATTTTTGTTCTCTGGAGCTCTCTGGACGATAACACTCAGGAAGGAGGCTTAGAAATCTGAAGTAGTGAATTCCACGAAGTTTCGAGCCCTTTAAATAAAAAGGAGCTGTCGCCGTCCGATAGCCGCTGTCGCCGAAATCCGATATGTCCAGAGGCTGCCACGTGTCCCACTAAAACGAAGTTTCTGCATCGTGTTGAGGTCGTGGTTGAGACGTGGGCTGTCGGATATCCGATAGCACTGTCGGATATCCGATAGCCAAGGTAAGTGTTGCACGTCCTGGCGTTATAGGAAGATCGTGGGCTGTCGCCATCCGATAGCGATATCGGAAATCCGATAGCTCCTAACCGCTGTGTGGTAACTGCTGCACGTCCTGGCGTTATCGGAAGATCGTGGGCTATCGCCATCTGATAGCAATATTGGAAATCCGATAGATCCTAACCGCTGCGCAGAGATCAAATAAACGCGCTGTCGGAAATCCGATAGCACTGTCAGAAATCCGATAGCTCAAATTTCTGGAAAATGTCATTTTGCTTCAATTGAAATCATGTTATTTTTGCTCCTGTTATCTGCACACTATTAATCAAAAATAGGATCAAATACATTCGAGATTTGTTATTCTCAAACCGGACGAGTGCGGAACGCATGCTCCAACATGGATGACTAGTTAGTTTCCATTGAGGAGATGTTTACGTACTCAGGAATCTCTGCGGGCTAAAGGGTGATGGTTATCGCTTACTAGCTAAAAGGACTTGCTAAGAGCTGGTGGATCAGGGAGAGAGAGCGCCTCGTAGACGGATGTTCGTGGGAGTTGTTTAAGGCGGTGTTGCTGAAGAAGTTCCTGCCGTCGGTCGAGCAAGACCGTCTGATGAATGATTTTCTGCACCTCAAGCAGAGGCAACTCACGGTTAGTAAGTATGCGATTGAATTCAGTAAGTTGAGCAGATTTTCTCCAGATTTAGTGGCTTCTGAGGCACGAAGAGTGAAGCGATTTCTCGGAGGACTTCATAGTGACGTTTAGCAATTGGCTAGCGCATACAGATCTAAAAGCTATGCTAATGTAGTAGAAGTCGCATTGAAAGTCGAGGCCATCGACAACACCAAGAATAGAGGTGCGTTGATGAGAAAGGACAAGAGAAAGGTCGAAGAGGGGGAATCCCCAAGGTACTGGCCCTGCTCCAAAGAAAAAGAGTGGTGAAGTTTGTAGTTTCTGTGGTCGCCCGGGCCATCCATTTGAGAAATGCTTTAAGAGATTGGGAGCCCAGAAGCAGCAACAAGTGTTGGTAATTCAGAGCGCTCCAAGAGGAGATCCGACCTGTACGATCTGTAAGCGAAAGAGGCATGACATTGCCCATTGCTGGTCTAAGGATAAGGTGTGTTTTCAGTGCAGACTGAAGGGGCACATTAAGACTTCTGTAAGCGAAAGAGGCATGACATTTCCAGCCTGCTCTGCAGCCAGTGCCACTTCAAGCTTTGCCGTCGTCGTAGCCGCAGCATCAGGATAGTGGAAACGACAAGTTGAATGTGATTACTAGGGAAGAAGCACAGAATTCCACCAAGGTGATTTCAGGTTAGACCTTAATTCGACTCTTAGCCTTCATCTTTAGTTTCAATTTCGGTTCGGCTAGTTATGTATCCGATTTTTATTGGAGAATTTAAGGTAAAGAACTGTTGGGCATGTGTCCTTTTCGATATTGGTGCTACCCACTCGTTCGTGGCTAGGACTTTTGTAGAGCGTCAACGTTTGTCCCTCAATCAGTTTGGCGATTCATTTCGTATTAAGTTTCCCTCTGGCGACTCCGTGATGTTGAACCAGGGTATCCAGAATTGTCCTATCCTCTTAGGCGATTCTTAGCGTTTGCAGATTTGAAGATGCTAGACCTGGAAGATTTCGATGTGATTTTGGGCATGGACTGGTTGTCCAGAAATGACGTGGTTATCCAATGCAAGGTAAAGCGTTTGGATTTCAAGTTAGACAACAGTCAACCCATGAGTGTGTATACCTTTCCGCACCAGGACTCCCCGATTATTTCTGCAGTATGTGCTCAAAAACTTTAAAATTCCAGTTGTTTTGCTTACCTTGTTTCTATATTAGTAACTGTTAGTGGTTTGCCGTGTATTGAGGATGTTCCTGTGGTGCGAGAGTTTCTTGATGTTTTCCCTGTTAGTCTTCCTGGTCTTCCGCCTGATAGATGTGGAGTTTGTTATTGATCTTGAGCCTGGTAATCGTCATATTGCTAAGGCACCATACCATATGGCCCCGCGTGAGGTGGAAGAGTTGCATACCCAGTTAGATGAATTGTTGTTGTGTGGATTTATTATGCCAAGTTCTTCGCCCTAGGGTGATCCAATGTTGTTCGTGAAAAAAGAAGGATGGTTCTATGAGGTTGTGCATAGACTATAGGGAGTTGAATAAGGTATGCATCAAGGACAGATATCCGTTGCCGCGAATCGATGATTTGTTTGATCAGTTGCGTGGTAGTTCGGTGTTTTCAAAGATTGATCTTCGTTCAGGTTACCATCAGTTGAGGATCCGTGAGTCAGACGTCCCTCAGACTGCCTTTCGTTCCCGTTATTGCACTTTGAATTTTAGGTGATGCCATTTGGTTTGACAAATGCACCCTCTACTTTCATGGACATGATGAACCGAGTGTTCAAAGACTTTCTAGGACATTTTGTAGTAGTTTTCATCGACGACGTGTTGGTGTATTCAAGAAGTGCTGAGGAGTATACTACGTATTTGCGCTTAGTATTATCTACTCTAAGAGAGCACAAGTTGTATGTGAAATTAAGTAAGTGCGAATTCTGGCTTTCGCAAGTGTCTTTCATGGGTCATGTGGTGAACAAAGATGGTATTTCTGTAGACCCAGCAAAGATCTCTGCCGTTTTGGATTGGAAGGCGCCTACAATGCCTAAGGAGATAAAGAGTTTCTTGGGGTTGGCAGGTTACTATAGAAGGTTTGTGCAAGGATTTTCGGTGTTGTCAGCACCTCTGACTAAGCTTACTCAGAAGAATGCAGCTTTTGTTTAGAGTGATTCCTGTGAAGAAGCCTTCCAGGAATTAAAGAGGTGTTTGTGCAGTGCTCCTGTTTTGGCCTTACCGACTGAGAGAGTAGAGTAAGCCATTTATGTGGATGCATCTCACATTGGACTGGGGTGTGTTTTGATGCAAGAAGGCAAGGTGATCGTGTATGGATCAAGACAACTGAAAGTTCATGAAAGGAATTACCATACGCTTGACTTATAATTTGCAACAGTAATTTATGCTTTAAAACTTTGGAGACATCTTCTTTATGGAGTGTCATGCAAGATTTTTACGGATCACAAGAGTTTTAAGTATGTCTTTACCCAGAAGAAGTTAAATTTGCGCCAGCGCAGGTGGTTGGAGTATGTTGTGGATTATGGAGTTGACATCATGTACCATCCGGGTAAGGCTAATGTGGTGGCCGGTGCCCTGAGTAGAAAGACCGCACATGTCTTCAACCTTTCTGTGCAGTCCTTAATGGAGGAGTTTATGCTGATGGATATCTCAGTCGGTAGTATTACCTCACCTTCGAGTTTAGAAGTTGAAGAGCCTTCTTGGATTACCCTTACAAGACTGCATCAGAAGGAAGATCCTGATTTGCAGCATCTCCGGAATAGGACTGAGAAAGGGGAATTACCAAACTTTTCAATTGATGATAAAGATACTTTGAAGTATCGAGGTAGGTATTGTATTCCCTCATTTGAGGATATTCAAACAAAGATCTATAGTGAAGCGCATGATTCTAGTGTTTCCTATCATCCTGGTTCCACAAAGATGCATAAAGACCTGAAGCAGATTGTTTGGTGGTCAGGTATGAAGAATGATATAGCTAAATATGTTTCCGAATGTTTTACTTGCTAGCGTGTTAAGGCAGATCATAAGAGGCCTGGAGGTAAATTGAACCCTTTGGATATTACAAGCTGGAAGTGGGAGAGTATTTCAATGGACTTCATTACCAGTTTACCGAGATCCCCGGAGGACATGATTCGGTATGGGTCATAGTTGACAGATTGACAAAGTGTGCTCACTTTGTGCCTTTTAAGACTGGTTATTCTGTGGAGAAAATATCTGAACTTTACTTGGATGAGGTCATCAGATTGCATGGTGTGCCCGTGAGTATTGTGTCAGATCAGGATACCAGGTATATGTCTCATTTCTGGCAGAGTTTGTAGGGAGCTTAGCGCACTGACCTTAGATACTCTATCGCTTACCACCCTCAGAGCAACGGTCAAACAGAAAGTGTGAATCAGATTTTGGAAGATATGATCAGATGTTATATTTTTGTTCATGGTGGAGCTTGGGATAAGCGTCTTGGACTGATGGAATTTGCTTATAATAACAGTTATCAGGAGAGTTTGCAGATGACACCCTTTGAGGCTTTGTATGGGAGGTGTTGTCGAACTCCCTTGTTTTGGGCTGAGGTTGGTGAGAGTCCGTTGTTAGGTCCAGAAGCTTTGGAAGAGATGAATGTTGCCGTGACTCACGTGACTCATATCCGCGAGAAGCTTCGCGTTGCTCAGGAGCGAGATGAGAAGTATTCTAATAGGAGAAGGGTTGATCTGGAGTTCGTAGTTGGGGACATGATGTTCTTGAAAGTTTCTCCGATGTCAGGTGTTAAGAGATTTGGAAGGAACCACAAGTTGGATCCTCAGTATGTGGGACCTTTCCACGTTGTTGAGCGCATCAGAGTATCAGTAATAAAATTCACACTTTCGAAATATCAACAAAAATAGTTCCCCGGCAACGGCGCCAAAAACTTGATAAGGAAATTTATGTAGTTTTAAAAATAATTCCAACTAATATCCCGATGTAGGCAAGTATACCTATCGAAATATAGTAAAGGAAGGATGTCGTATTTGCCCGAGGCCTGTTGAGTAATCTTATTCACGTAAATTATTATTATTTTATCGGAAGTAAAATAGAGTTTTGCAAATAATTTAAAAAAGAGAAAGCATTTGATCGAGAATTCTTCTTAAGTAAAATATTTCGTAAACATCATAAATTGATTTGGACAAACTTGACCGTGGAGGTTCCCAAAATATGATAGAGCCTCTCTCGAGAGAACTACCACCTAACCTTAGGTTGATCGATTAAGAACCCTTGGCCAGTCGACACCCCTAAGCTTGCTTTATGCGGTGAGCCCCACTATTGGATTGGATTCCAATCCGGAAGATTTGTGTCACCCTCTCTCGAGGAATGCATACAACTCTTTTTACCTATGAGCGATCTACCCGTATTTACGGATCTCTCGATACACTAAAATACGGATCAAACTTGATTATCATACCCTAGAAATATGAAACCAATCATTGCAAATCAATGGTAAATCATAGTTTTCCAAAACTAAACTATGAATAAAAGATTACGAAATACAAAAGCTTAAGAAATCAACAGATCAAATGCTATGAAAATTAGCTAAACATAATTGAGAAGAAAGACATTTTTATTTCTATGTAAAGAAAAGTACAATTGCAATTAAAGTAAATCTAAGCTAGGAATTAAAATTTGCATAACATAAAGTAAAATTGCATAAATGAAAATACAATAAGAAAATGCAGAAAACAACTCTATAAATTGACCCAATATAAGCATGGACTGCATTCCCTTCACTTTGGCAGCAACTGGCTTTTATAGGTTGAAAATTGGTGAGTCACGCCCTTGGTCACACACTTGGTCACGCCCGTGACCAAGGGCGTGTAAGCTGCGTAACTGCATCATGAAAGCCCAGGAATGTTGGGGGAGAAAAAACACCAAAATTGATCATCTCGACGGGTCACGGCCTCGGTCACCCCTGTGACCTAGGGCGTGACTTGACCGAGTCTTGAAACGGAGGGAAACGGCGCGATCTGGAGTTATTCTGGCAGTTGCGGGAAGGGTCACCCCCTAGGTCATGGCCGTGACATGGAGTCACGCCCGTGACAGAGGGCTTGACTTGACTGAGTTTAGAAATGGCGCGATCTGGAGTCATTCTGGCAGTTGCGCGAAGGGTCACCCCGAGGTCATGGCCGTGACATGGAGTCATGCCCGTGACCTGGGGCGTGTAGGCTGGAAATGATGTGGCGGCGTGTTCTGGCAGCTGGAAGATGGCTAGGTTGAGTCATGGACGTGACTTGAGGTCACGCCCTTGGTCATGGTCGAGACCGAGGGCGTGTAATTCTAAATTCGGCTGGCGGCATGATCAAGCAGCTGGAAGATGGCCGGGTTGAGTCATGGCCGTGACTTGAAGTCACGCCCTTGGTCATGGTCGTGACCGAGGGCGTGTACTGAAGATTTTTGCAGACTTGTTCCATTCTTTCCCCTGAACATGGCTGTGAGCTTGAATTTGTTATTAGCAGCCCCAGATTACCTGAAAACACAAAACAAGGTGAATTATGCATATATTAAACTAAAATTATATAAAAACTAATTAATTACTACTAAAATACTATATAAAAATAACTATAAATAATGCACTATCAAATACCCCTATACTTAAGCTTTTGCTATTCCAGAGCAAAAACTAATTTATAAGTATGAGAAGAATTTATAGGACATTTCCAAAAAGATTTACTTCTAATTATGTACTCCAAATCTTATAAAACTCATCAAAATAAGTTAAGATGTTAAAATTCAGATTTATAAGAAATAATTAATAATTCATAAATTGAAATGAGTAGAATAAATTTTAGTTCTATAATTCTCTAACTAAATCTTCATTAACAAAATTGCATTGAATTAAGTAAAATATCCAAGATTAAAATTATAGAAACTTTACAATCATGAGAAACTTTTAGAAAACTACAAAATATTAACTATGCTCTCTCAAAAATATCTTAGGAAAGCAAATAAACTTGGCTAATTGGGGGTAAAATTGGCATTGAAGAAATTACTTTGTATATAGAAAATGATGAATTTTATCCTCTCATTTCCATTTTTTTAAATTTCTTCTTCTTTTTATATCCCAAATGTATATGTTTAGGAGTGATGAATTTTATCCTCTCATCTCCATGCCATATAATCTTTTACTAATTTGGGTGCATATGTTTAGGAATGATGAATTTTATCCTCTCATTCCATGACATATGATCTTTTCAATATTTTTTTATGCCAAACAAAAGGGTTAAACAAAAAGGTACGGGAAGGGCTAAGGTTTAAAGGCTAAACAAATTCCAAAGATACATTTTAAGAGCATAGAAAATAATTTGAGCAATCTACAAGAAACTATGAGTTCAAGTTAATATAAGTAAAATCTAAAGATATTTAACACAATTACTACAATATTGAATTATGATATTTTAAAGAGAGAAAGTAAAACTAAGAAATATTCTAAACAAATCAAAATAATGAAAAACTCATTAAATCAAATTCATCTACAAATTTAATCTAACATATTTTGAAGAGAAATATATGATTTAAAAATTCATAAAAAGAAAACTCCTTAAAAAGCCTATAAAGACAACTCATAATTAAAATTAATTTTGCATAAATGAAGTTTGGTGAAATTTAATAATACAAAATTTATTTTATTAGATTTTTGGATATTTTTTTATATTAAAAAAATGATTTTTTTTAATATTCTTGGACTTCCCAAGGGCTACCCAATGACGGGCTCGCAAGGTACTAGGCGGTTTTGTGGGATGAAAACCCAACACGGCCCTTTCGCAAGAAATTAAATTTTTAATTTTTTTAATTTTCTTTGTAATTTTAATTTGCAAACAAGAAAAATAAGACACAAATACATAAAAATTTAAAACAAAACATTTTTTTTGAATTTTGTAATTTTTTTCATAACAAACTCAAAAATAAGGAAAGAAAAATATTTTTTTATAATTTTGAAAAAGACTTTCTATTTTTTTTTGGATTTTTAATAAAACCTGAAAATAAGAGAATACACCCCCATACTTAAAAATAAACATTGTCCCCAATATTTATAAGCCAAGTAGGAGGGAAAAGTAAATAAAATGCATGAAAAGTAAATTGCAAGAAAAATAAAGATAAGCAAGGGGTGCCTCCCAAGAGCGCTTTCTTTTTCCCATCTTTAAGCTAGACGGTTATTATTAGGAAAAAAGAAAATAAAATTGAAAATGCACAGGCAACTCCCTTAATTCACGCTCAGGTGAGCATGCCGAAATCCGTTGCCCGGCGACTCCTCCGCTATACTCTTGATTCTTTCGTTGTCCGTTAGCTCGAAATTGTGAATCCAAATTACCTATACATACCTTATGTAATTTGGATTGTTGGAGATGAGCGGCAAATGGATCGGTGAAGACGTTTGGTTGCAACGGCTCATTCTCTACATGAAAATTGTTAGTATCAAAAGAATAAAAAATTAGCGAGTCAGAAAATTTTTCGCAAGGAGGAGGCGCTTGCGAAAACACATGATTAAGCTCCGGTTGTTTATTTTCAAAAATAAAATTATTATTTAAAGAATCAATACCAAGTGGAGAACATTCATGAGACACAATCTCTTCATGAATAATAATTTCATGAAAAAGAGAAGAAAGGGCGGGCGAAGGAGAAGAAGAAAAATTTTCATTTTCTAATTCGCCTGGTGTCTCCATGACTTTGTGAAATTCTTGGTATAAAATATTATTTTCTTCTTGAAAATAACTATTCAAATTTTGAATAGGAAGATTCGGAGAATCACCAAGAGAAGAAAATTGATCAAAAGAATTTTGCGGATAAAAAGTGGAGGAATAGAAATTTTGATCAAAAGAAATTTCCTCATTGCACCGTAAAGTATCCGGGTGATCTTGCCACCACGAATAATTATTATCGGAGCAAGAAGGAATTTCATATGAATTATCTTTCATAGAAAAATCATTTTGATAACAAAAACTATTTTGATAATAAAATGAACATTCCTCACTAAAATGATTTGCACCACAAAAATTACAAATAATTTGGCGCTTTCGTGCGACTTCCAAAAGATTGACTTTGTTTTGAAGCTCGACAACTTTTGCGGCCAATTGCGATAACATCATTTTTTTGAAAAAGAAAATTAAACAACTGTTACCTAATAGAAATGAATTTTAAAAGAAAAAAGCAAAAAGAGAAATGAGGGTGGAGAAAGAGAATGATAAAAGTAATAAAATTCACGCTTTCAAAATATCAACAAAAATAGTTCCCCGGCAACGGCGCCAAAAACTTGATAAGGAAATTTATGTAGTTTTAAAAATAATTCCAACTAATATCCCAATGTAGGCAAGTATACCTATCGAAATATAGTATAGGAAGGATGTCGTATTTGCCCGAGGCCTGTTGAGTAATCTTACTCACGTAAATTATTATTATTTTATCAGAAGTAAAATAGAGTTTTGAAAATAATTTAAAAATGAGAACATTTGATCGAGAATTCTTCTTAAGTAAAATATTTCGTAAACATCATAAATTGATTTGGACAAACTTGACCGTTGAGGTTCCCAAAATATGATAGAGCCTCTCTCGAGTGAACTACCACCTAACCTTATGTTGATCGATTAAGACCCCTCGGCCTGTCGACACCCCCAAGCTTGCTTTATGCGGTGAGCTCCACTATTGGATTTGATTCCAATCCGGAAGATTTGTGTCACCCTCTCTCGAGGAATGCATACAACTCTTTTTACCTATAAGCGATCTACCGGTATTTACGGATCTCTCGATACACTAAAATACAGATCAAACTTGATTATCATACCCTTGAAATATGAAACCAATAATTGCAAATCATTGGTAAATCATAGTTTTCCAAAACTAAACAATGAATAAAAGATTACGAAATACAAAAGCTTAAGAAATCATCCGATCAAATGGTATGAAAATTAGCTAAATATAATTGAGAAGAAAGAAATTTTTATTTCTATGTAAAGAAAAATACAATTGCAATTAAAGTAAATCTAAGCTAGGAATTAAAATTTGCAAAACATAAAGTAAAATTGCATAAACCCCAAGCACTCTGAGATAAACTCCTACAACTCGGAGCAAACTGCTCCTACAAAATAACTCGGAGAAAAATCTCCTACATGAATCAAATAGAGTTTGAAATAAAATACTTCTATTAAACCTCAACAGAGATTGACTTCAGATCTTGGAAAAACTGAGTCTTCTTCTTCCTTGAGAACGAAAGCTTGGATCTTCAAAGATTTGGAAGAAGGAAAACTCGGCAAACCTGATATGAATAGGCCCTTTGATTTTCTTGAAAAGATCTTCAAAAGTATGGAGCAGCAAAAAGATCAAAGGCCTTCTTTTCTGAGAAATCTCTAATAGCACTGAAGAACGAGTCTTGAGGGCGCAGAAGTTAGATCTCAGAAAAACTTGTTCAGCGAGCAAGGAGGAAGACGGCTGGGTTCTTCTCTTTCTATCGAGTTGAATAATAATACATTTTGTTTGCCCTAAAATAAAAGATTATTTATAGGAGGAACTCCAACGGTTAGGGAGACAGACAATGAATGATCGACATGTGTGCTGCACATGGCGGCCAACCCTAATTTTCAAAAACGAAACATATTTTTGAAATCTGTCTGTCCGTCATTCGTCGAGACTTCACGTGAACATCCGACGAATTGACTTAGCCATTGAAAATACTGATCAAGGCTTGAAAACTGTCTTCTGTTTTCATTCGTCGGGATTCGTCGGGTGTTCTCGAGAACATACGATGAATTGACTTAGCCGCACAATTTCCTTCACAAAGCTGCCTTTTTGACTTCTGTCAGCATTCGTTGATATTCGTCGGGAGTTCACGTGAACATCTGACGAATGGACTTAGCCACAGAAATTTCTTCTTCAGACAGGAAAACTGGCTTCTGTCTGGATTCGTCGGGAGTCATCGGGACTTCACGTGACATCTCGACGAATTGACTTAGCAAAAATTCCTTTTCTTCTGAAAACATGCTCCACTCCTCAAACTTGAAAGCCTTCAGTTGTGAGAATATGAAGTGTACCCCAAATGAGAGATTACACATGGACCAACACTTTGTTCTACACAATGAGGGATTACATTGTCTAGAACTGTGTTTGGTGATCCATTGCAACCTGACTTTGGTGTGCACTTAGCATTATGACCTATCACAACACATCTAAAGAGAAATCATCAAATACATACTCAATTCAATTTAGTTCACTAGGGGAAACCTTCAAATCCAGGTGATTGTGGATACAATACCCAACAATCTCACCCTATTTGAAGGTATCATAACCCTATGCACTAAGTTGAATTGCACAGAAAGTATAATTGAATAAAAACAGCACAACCAGGCAGTAATAATTAAAGAGAGAATCAATGTCTATTCAAACACAAAAATATATATATAAACAAAGAAAAACAGCATGATTCCAGATCAGCTCAGCTCATGCATGATCCTTGCCTTTCTGCTTTCCAAAAATTCTTTCCACTGCCTCAACTCTCTTTTTCTGTTCAGATTCCATTCTCTCAAAGAATGCCTTTGGCTTAGGCCAATATCTATCAGGAGCAGTCTCTTTAGATCCACCTGTCTTGAAATGAATTCTCCTCTCAGTTGTCCTTTTCTTGAACTTATCCCATTCCTCCTGACTGTAATGTTTACTGACACTTTCATTTTGCTTACTGACAAGGTTGAAAGCTGTAAGAATGATATTCTTTGAAGTGGGACTCCAGCTTTCTTGGAAATTTCTTAGAGGAGGCATATCATAGAATTCTGTGATCTTCTTGTGAGGATTGGACCTTTTAGCAGAAGGTTTATCACCAAAGATCTTCCTTTTCAAGGACTTATCAGAAGATTCAGAAACCTTGGAGCTTTCAAGCACTGGATCATCCCAGAATTCTTGGTAGGAGGAAGCTGGGATGTCTGCTTCAACAAAATCAGAATCCTCCACAGGAATAGGAGAAGAACTTGGAGCACTTGGTCCTGCATCACTTGGCATGTTGTTGTCCACAACAGTGAATCCAAGAATGCCTGCAACTTCCTTGAATAGCCAGCTTGTAGATTCATGAGTGTACCAATTTACATCTACAACATTTTGTAATATGTTCTCCTTAAGCTCTTGCATCTTGGAAAATACATTTCCATCCAAATCACTAATTTTACCATCCAAGTCATTCACTTTACTGGCACTTTCCTATATCTTAGAAACTATACTCTCCTCCCCCTTTATGACATCTTCATGTAGGAGGGTATATAGTTTGTTCAGCTGACTCTCAACTTGATTATCCAGAAAAGTAATCCCTTGATCATGAGCAGTGTTGAGAGTTGTTTGAGCAGCATTCAGATTTACAACATCTTCACCAACCTGATGCAAGTTCTTTAGAGCATGCCCAACCCCTTCATTGGTGTGGTCCAATGCTTTTCCTGCCTTGGTCATCCAGGCTTCTTGATCACTCTTGAATTTTCCCATTTCATATCTCATTTCAGCCATTTCCTGCCTCAAAGCACTGTCTACTTTATCTAATTTCTGATAAACTGATTTGATGGACTGATCAAAATGCTCTGTTTGAGCTTGCATCAAGGTTGAAATTGACTTGAGCAAAGAAGATTGAGAGCTCTCTCCAGTTTCAAAAACATCAGGAGAGACTCTATCAGCTACAAAACTTGTAGACTGTGCTTGCCCATCAAGCACTGTTGCTCTTGGAGATTTTCTCAAAATACTTTCTTGAGGGGGCAAGAGCAGCACAGGAGGAACTGCAAATTCACCCATAAATGTGTCTTCCTGTTCTTTCTCCCCCTCAGTCAAAGACATCTTCTTTGCTAGCTCCAATTGAGCACTAAAACTGCCCTTGTCCAAAGCATCTGATTTCTCAGAAGGAACAGATTCAGGATTTGCCAAGTCTTCACTATGTTCTGAATTATAAGCAAACTCTGCAAGGGATCTTCTGGAGTCTTCTAACATAGCAGCTTCATCTTCAGCAGCAGATTTCCCTTGACCTTCTAGGTCAGCAATAATATCAGGAGCAGCAGGACTGACTGGATCAACATACACTGGATCAGTATGAACTGGATCAATTTCACTGGGAGGAATTTCCTTTGAAGCAGCACTACTTTCAGCAATGTCTCTTGGGGTTGGAAGCTCCTCCTCAACATGTTCACTTCTGGCTTGATCAGGAGCTGTACTGGGTCCACTACCCCTTGAGGGTTGACCTTCTTCATGAGTCCTATTCTCATTTTGCACAGGGTCCTCATCACCACTAGCAACAATCTTGACTCCACCTTTTGGAATGACCCTTTCCCATTTGGAGAAAATAGAGGAGTTGATTTTCTCAGTGTGATGGATGGGTATACCTCTTCCAAGATTAAAAAAAATCTGGATTACTACCATTCAGCAACAAGCTAATAATTCTTCCAAAATTTGGGGCATGAAAGCTGTCTTTAATTTTCTCAAAAAGAACTTCACCAAAATTAAAATTCTTTCTACAAATAATAGCTGTGTGAATCTTAAAGGCTTATTCAGATAGGTAGTCATGTGAACCTACCTTGCACAATAAGACTTTTCCTAAAATATCACACAGAAGCTTACCTCCTTCATTCATGAATTTTCTTCTTATCTTTGAACCTTCATCAAGAATGCCACAGAACCTTTTGGCCTGGAGAAAATCTTCAGCAAACACTTCTTCTGATTCGACTTCAGGCATCCTCAAAATCCTGTTGATGCCACTAGCTTTCAAAACTATTTTACAAGACCGGATGCTGCTCTTTATCTTCTTCCCTTGACCAGAGATTTTTGCATTTCTGTAGAACTCAAGAACGTCCTGTTCGAGAATTTTAGCCGGCTCTTCCAAGACATAACTGAGCCCGACGGCCTCAAGCATCAAAATAATATTTCTGAACTCATCTAAAGCAGTTCGAAAGCTACCTCGCACCAGCTCTCCACCAGAATGCAGACCTCCAGCGGCTTTGGACGCCATCGAGCTTGACGAAATCGGGGAAGAGAAATAGTGTTTCACGGAAGAATCGAGGGAGACGGAGAGACGGGAAGGGTTTCATGGAAGAGTGCGTGGAATCACGTGTTCTCTTTGTTTTTATATATATATAAAATAAATTTAGGCGCGTACCTGATTTCACGGATGGCTCTTCGGATCCAATAAATTGTATTTAATAATAAGGGTTCACGAGAGACGTGTCCGAGAAGAGAGATATTTTGACATGTGAAATCCCGTGAAACTTCATGAAATTTCTGGTTTATCCAGTAAAATCCTGTGTAATTTCGTGAAATTCCAATATTCTTGTCCTCATGATTCCTTGTTAAGCATTCCAAGTTCCATTTTGAAGAAATTGAACTTGGTCTCGTCCAGAGGCTTCGTAAAAATATCTGCAATTTGTTTGTCAATATTAACATATAACAAATTAATATCCTTACTCTCAACATGTTCTCGGATGAAGTGGTAGCGAAGCTCGATGTGCTTCATTCTGCTATGAGAGACTGGATTATTTGCTATGGCAATAGCACTTGAGGAGTCACAGAACATGGGGATTTCTGTGAGCTTTAAATTATAGTCCTCAAGTTGATTCTTTATCCACAAAAGTTGTGCACAGCAACTGCCGACAGAGATATACTCCGATTCAGCAGTTGATATTGCAACACAATTTTGCTTCTTGCTACTCCATGACACAAGCCTTTTTCCCAAGAATTGGCAAGTTCCTGAAGTACTCTTTCTATCATCTTTGCTACCTGCAAAATCAGCATCTGAAAAACCAATTAGTTCAAAATCATTGCTTCTCGGGTACCATAAGCCGAGATTTGGTGTACCCTTAAGTTATCTCAAAATCCTCTTTGCAGCGGCATAATGAGATTCCTTACAGTTCACCTGATACCTGGCACAAACACATGTTGAAAACATTATATCGGGCCTACTGGCAGTAAGGTAGAGCAAGGACCCAATTATGCTTCTGTACTTGGTTTCATCAAAAGGTTTCCCTTTCTCATCCTTGTCCAGAGACATACTTGAGCCCATTGGAGTCCTCATAGAGGTTGCACTCTCCATTCCAAATTTCTTAAGGAGCTCTTTGGTGAACTTAGTCTGAGAGATGAAGATTCCATCTTCAGATTGGTTCACCTGGAGTCCTAAGAAATATTTCAGCTCTCCCATACTGCTCATTTCAAACTTACCTTGCATCAAATTAGAAAACTTTTTGCAAAGTTTGTCATCTGTAGAACCAAAAATAATATTGTCGACATAGATTTGCACAAGCAAAATCACGCCTTTTACTTCCCTAAGAAACAATGTCTTATCTATTGTTCCTCTTGTGAATTTGTTCTCAAGAAGGAACCTAGACAATGTCTCATACCAGGCTCGTGGTGCCTGTTTGAGACCATACAAAGCCTTATGTAAATAATATACATGATCAGGAAAGTTAGAATCTACAAAACCTGGAGGCTGAGCTACATATACTTCCTCTTTAAGGTCTCCATTCAGGAAGGCTGACTTCACATCCATCTGGAAAACCTTAAAGCCCTTATATGCAGCATATGCCAGAAATAATCTAATGGCTTCAATTCTTGCTACTGGTGCAAAGGTCTGATCAAAATCAATCCCTTCTTCTTGCATGTATCCTTGTGCAACCAGTCTTGCTTTATTCTTGGTAATGATGCCCTTTTCATCAAGTTTGTTTCGGTAGACCCATTTGGTTCCAATCACATTTTGTCCTTTGGGTCTTGGTACTAACTCCTAAACTTTACATCTCTTGAATTGGTTGAACTCTTCTTGCATAGCAAGGATCCAAGGTGGATCGGTGTTTGCTTCTTCAAACTTCTTCGGCTCAATCTGTGAAAGGAAACTTAAATGTAAAACTTCGTTAGTTGTACCTCTTCTCGTCAGAACTCTGCTTGAAGGATCTCCGATAATCTGATCAGCTGGATGATCTCTTGAATATCTGACTCCCAAGTTATTTGCATTTTCAGGAGCAATTTGAGGTTCAGCCACCTCTGGAGTATCTTCTTCTTCATGAACTTCTTGTTCATCTTCAGAGTGATCTGAGATCTCTTCTGCCAACTTTGGAGCATCATCTGTGGTGTTTACTACATCTTGCATAGAGAGTTCCTCTAGCTTTTCACCTGCATCTTCAATGAACACACTAGACGAGTTGCTATGCAGCAGGCTCGTCTCATCAAATTCAACATGGACTGTTTACTCTACCACCAGAGTTTTCTTATTGAAAATCCTATATGCCTTACTATGGCTACTATATCCTACGAAAATACCTTCAAAACATTTTTCACTAAAGTTGGTTGTAGGATGCTTCCCATTGTTAAGTACATAGCATTTACTGCCAAAAATTCTAAAATATGAAATCTTTGGTTTTCTGCCCTTTAGAATCTCATATGGGGTCTTACGATGGTTCTTATTGATGAGTGCTTTGTTTTGCACATGGTAGGCTGTGTTGATAGCTTATGCCCAGAAATATTCTGGAAGAGCAGAATCACTCAACATAGACCTGCCAGCTTCTATGAGGGTTCTATTCTTTCTCTCGGCTACTCCATTTTGTTGTGGAGTACGAGGAGAGGAAAACTCATGGGAGATACCTTGACTTTCACAAAACTCTGTCATGGCCCTAGACTGAAATTCTGTTCCATGGTCACTTCTGATTTTGACCACTGAACAGTCAAGTTCATTCTGAATAAGCTTGACAAAATTAGTGAATATGCCGAAGGTTTCTGACTTAAGTTTTAGAAAGAACACCCATGTAAACCGGGAATAATCATCAACAATAACCAAGGTGTAAGCTTTCCCACCTAAGCTTCTAACTGACATTGGACCAAATAAATCCATATGCAGCAGATGAAGACATCTGGTAGAATTATTGCCAATTATGCTCTTAAAGCTAGCCTTTGTTTTCTTACCCATTTGGCAAGCATGGCAAGGGCTTTCTTTAATGCATTTAACTTTGGGGGCATCCCTTACCAAGTTGTGAGAAAATAATATAGATATAGTTTTGAAATTAATATGTGCTAGTCTCTTGTGCCATTGGTCACAAAGAGATGCACTATCTTTGGCAACAAAACACACTGGGGTAGAAGACTGTAAGCATATAAAATCTAAACAGTAAATACCATTACTCCTAGAGCCTGTTAAAATAGTTTCCGCAGACACGGACATCTTTATCAGGCATCTATCTCTAAAGAACTCAACGGTATAGCCTTTGTCACACAGTTGGCTTATGCTAATCAGATTGTATTTCAATCCTTTCACATGAGCTACACGTGTGAAAACGACTGAGCCGTTGGTTATTGAACCATAACCAATAATAATACCTCGTTCAGATCCGCCAAACTTTACTTTAGGCTCGTTCTCAACTGGAACATAATCCTGAAGTAATCTTCTTCTCCCGATCATATGCCGAGAGCAACCACTATCCAAATACCAGATGGGAATTTCGTTGGCCTTTGGAAATTCCTGCAAACATGATCAATACCCCTTAGGAACCCAAACATTTTTGGGCCCTTGGTTCCTTGTTAGTGGAACACCACTTGGAACATTAACTTTGCAAGTGGTCGGTCTTGCACTGTTAACTCGTGGAGTTCTTGGCACAGTATGATTGAACCAACAATCTATGGCAAAATGACCAATTTTGCCACAAGACCAGCATTCAAATCTATTGTATCTCCTCTTTGTGTTCTGCTGAGCCTTTTGAACGGGTGGCTTTGCAGGAGGAGCAACCTTGGAGGTAGAGGCCTCGTTGGTGCAACATACACAATTCTTAGGCACAATAGGCTTGACCTGCGGTGCCTTCTTAGCATTTGATCCATGAACGAATGGTCCATGATGCTTCAATTGAATTTCCTCATAAGGAGCCTTGAGGGAGCTAGATCCAAAGTTTCTGGGTCTGGTCCACACTGAGGTCAACTTGGCAGGCTCAACATGGGTTGGTCTGCTGAAGTGACCATACATGCTCTTAAAATCATAGGTGTTCGTAGGAAAAATCACCTTCTTGAAATTTGGAACACACTGTGGACCTTTACCCTTTGCTTTAGCAGCTCTTCTTTTGGCTGACTTACTTAGGCACTTTTCGGCAACATGGCCCAAACCACTACTACCAGAACCAGCAGTGAAAGTGTCTATGATAGGCAAAACTGTCTTGGGCTTAGAAAAGTTCATTGTGATCTTCTTTTCAGCCTCAAGCTGTTTCGTCAAATTATTGATAATTTCACTTTTCTGAATGCCTGCTGAAGTGGCCTCGAAGAGAGCAATCTTCAAGGATAAGATTTCATTCCTGAGTAGGTTAGATTCTTCAATCTCCTGTCTCAGGTTTGATTCTTGATCCTTTAGGGATTGAATCTCCTTTGATTGAGTTTTAACAAGCTTTCGACACTTATTAAACCCATTCAACATTTCCTCATACTTAGCAGTCAACTCAGAATCCTCTTCCGAATAGTAGCTTTCATTAGCATCAGATGCCGTTTCTGAACATGAAAGAGGTGTAGAAGATAATACCTGACCGGTGAAAGGAACGATATCTTTGTCATCATCTGACATGGCCATTAGTCCAAAGAATGCCTCTTCATCTGAGTTAGACTCATTTGAGTCACTATCACTCAGAGTCTTGGACTTCTTGGCAACAAAACTCTTCTCCTCTTTCTTCTTTCCTTTGAAGGACTTCTTTTCTTCTTTTCTTGAAGATTCCTTCTTCTTGTGTGGGCAATCAACTATCATGTGCCCTGGCTTTTTACAACAATAACAAACGGGTTCAGTATAATCATGTTTGTTCGGTTTAGAACCATACCTGTCATTTCTGTCACGGTGTGATCTCCTGTGATCTCTTGAGGAAGATGAGCCTTTTCTCATTTGTCTTCTTTTGCTAAGGAACATTTTGAATTGCTTGGAGAGGAGGGAAAATTCTCCTTCAGATAATTCTGATTCTTCAGAAGTGTTTTCCGCTTTATCCTCAGAAGACTCATCTCTCACAGGGGACAGGGCCCTGCTTTTCCAGGAGCTTTCAGCCTTTAGAGCAATGGGCTTTTCCTTGCCAGAGCTCCTACTAATTTCCTCTTCTGACTTCCTGATATTCAACATCAGCTCATGGGAAAGCAGCTTCCCATATAGAATCTGTGGCTCCGTAGTAGCCAACTTACCATACTCTCTGATAGCTATCACTTTGGGGTCCCATTCCTTAGACAGGGATCTAAGGAATTTATCGTTTAGTTCACCCGTGGTGAATTCCCTTCCATAGTTTCTCAATCCGTTTACAATCTTGAAGAATTTCTCGTAGGTGTCAGAAATTGTGTCTTTGCCTTGTTGCTTGAAGGCTTCATATTCTTGGTTCAGCAAAGACTTCCTGTCATCTCGAACTTCTTCAGTACCTTCCATCAAAACCACAATAGAATCCCATATTTCTTTTGCAGACTTGCAGTGAATCAGATTTTGTAGCATAGAATCATCAACTGCACCTGCTATGATGTGCTTTGCTTTCTTATCTAGAGTGACAAGTGCAATTTCATCCTTTGTCATATCCATTAGTGTCTTTGGTACCTTTTTGGTGGGATCAATGGTAGAAGCAACTATAGGAATGACGGGACCTTCCTTAACTATCTGGGAGATACGGGGATCATTTGCTTCCATGTAGAAAATAACTCTTTCTTTCCACATTGGGAAGTTCTCCTTAGTGCAAACTGGGAGCTTGGAGGAAAACCTTTCCATGCCTCTGTCGATAGAGAGAGATCTTGACAACGAAGAGGGATCTTTAATCTAGGTGTTAACCTCTTAAAGACAACCTCGCTCTGATACCAATTGAAAGAAATCGTTGTCTACCTAAATCACCTAAAGGGGGGGGGGGGTGAAAAGGTGATCTCTACTGCGATTGCGGAATAAAAATTAAGTACACACACAACAAGAAAGATCACATCACAGAGACACAAGATTTATAGAGGTTCCCCAAGGTGGGTACTCCTCTCTCCCGCTTCGCATATCTAGCACTTCGGGCTAGCGTCGGCAACTTCGCCAAAACTCGGATTTATCAACAAATCCTACACTCGGAGACAACAGCTCCTACAAACTCAAAGAACAACCTCTCCTACAAAAGCACTCGGAGATAAACTCCTACAACTCTGAGCAAACTGCTCCTACAAAATAACTCGGAGAAAAATCTCCTACAAGAATCAAAGGCCTTCAAAGATTTGGAAGAAGGAAAACTCGGCAAACCTGATCTGAATAGGCCCTTTGATTTTCTTGAAAAGATCTTCAAAAGTATGGAGCAGCAAAAAGATCAAAGGCCTTCTTATCTGAGAAATCTCTAACAGCACTGAAGAACAAGTCTTGAGGGCGCAGAAGTTAGATCTCAGAAAAACTTGTTCAGCGAGCAAGGAGGAAGACGGATGGGTTCTTCTCTTTCTATCGGGTTGAATAATAAAATATTTTGTTTGCCCTAAAATAAAAGATTATTTATAGGAGGAACTCCAACGGTTAGGGCGACAGACAAGGAATGATCGACACGTGTGTTGCACATGGCGGCCAACCCTAATTTTCAAAAACGAAACATATTTTTGAAATCCGTCTGTCCATCATTCGTCGAGACTTCACGTGAACATCCGACGAATTGACTTAGCCATTGAAAATACTGATCAAGGCTTGAAAACTGTCTTCTGTTTTCATTCGTCGGGATTCGTCGGGAGTTCTCGAGAACATACGACGAATTGACTTAGCCGCACAATTTCCTTCACAAAGCTGCCTTTTTGACTTCTATCAGCATTCGTCGATATTCGTCGGTAGTTCACGTGAACATCCGACGAATTGACTTAGCCACAGAAATTTCTTCTTCAGACAGGAAAACTGGCTTCTCTCTGGATTCGTCGGGAGTCATCGGGACTTCACGTGACATCTCGACGAATTGACTTAGCAAAAATTCCTTTTCTTCTGAAAACATGCTCCACTCCTCAAACTTGAAAGCCTTCAGTTGTGAGAATATGAAGTGTACCCCAAAAGAGAGATTACACATGGACCAACACTTTGTTCTACACAATGAGGGATTACATTGTCTAGAACTGTGTTTGGTGATCCATTGCAACCTGACTTTTGTGTGCACTTAGCATTATGACATGTCACAACACATCTAAAGAGAAATCATCAAATACATACTCAATTCAATTTAGTTCACTAGGGGACACCTTCAAATCCAGGTGATTGTGGATACAATACCCAACAGAAAATACAATAAGAAAATGCAGAAAACAACTCTATAAATTGACCCAATCTAAGCATGGTGATAGTGCATTATTTATAGTTATTTTTATATAGTATTTTAGTAGTAATTAATTAGTTTTTATATAATTTTAGTTTAATATATATCTAATTCGCTTTATTTTGTGTTTTCAGGTAATCTGGGGCTGCTAATAGCAAATTCAAGCTCACAGCCATGTTCAGGGGAAAGAATGGAACAGGTCTGCAAAAATCTTCAGTACACGCCCTCGGTCACGGCCATGACCAAGGGCGTGACTTCAAGTCACGGCCATGACTCAACCCAGCCATCTTCCAGCTGCCTGATCATGCCGCCAGCCCAATTTAGTATTACACGCCCTCGGTCACGGCCATGACCAAGGGCGTGACATCAAGTCACGGCCATGACTCAACCCAGCCATCTTCCAGCTGCCAGAACACGCCGCCACATCATTTCCAGCGTACACGCCCCAGGTCATGGGCATGACTCCATGTCACGGCCATGACCTAGGGGGTGACCCATCGCGCAACTGCCAGAATAACTCCAGATCGCGCCGTTTCCAGACTCGGTCATGTCACGCCCTCTATCACGGGCGTGACTATATGTCACGGCCATGACCTAGGGGGTGACCATTTCCGCAACTGCCAGAATAACTCCAAATCACGCCGTTTCCCGCCGTTTCCAGATTCGGTTAAGTCACGCCCTAGGTCACGGGGGTGACCGAGGCCGTGACCCGTCGAGATGATTAATTTTGGCGGTTTTTCTTACCCAAAGTTCCCGGGCTTTCAAGACGCAATTACGCAGCTTACACGCCCTTGGTCACGGGCGTGGCCAAGGGCGTGACTCAGCAATTTTGCTGCCTATAAAAGCCAGCTGCTGCCAAAGTGATGGGAATCCGATCCTAGCTTAGATTGGGTCATTTTTAGATTAGTTTTTTCAGCATTTTCTTATTGTATTTTCTTTATGCAATTTACTTCTTGTCTTGCACTTCTTAATTCTTAGTTTAGAATTTTATTTCTTGTATGTGTTATTCCTTTTCTTAGAAATACAATTGTTCTTCTTTTTAAATCATTTTAACTATTTTTATAGCATTTGATCGGATGATTTCCTAAGTATTTATATTTCGTAATCTTTTATTTTTAGTTTGGATTTGGAAACTAAGATTTACCGATGATTTGCAATTATTGGTTTCATATTTCTAGTGTATGAAAATCGAGTTTGATCCATATTTTAGTGTATCGAGAGATCCGTAAATACGCTAGATCGCTCATCAGTAAAAAGAATTGTTTGCACTCCTCGAGAGAGGGTGATGAAATTCTTCCGGATTGGAGTCAAATCCAATAGTGGGGCTCACCGCATAAAGCAAGCTTAGGGGTTTCGACTGGCCGAGGGGTCTTAATCGATCAACCTAAGGTTAGGTGGTAGTTCTCTCGAGAGAGGCTCTATCATATTTTGGGAACCTCCACGGTCAAGTTTGTCTAAATCGAGTTCTTTCGAATTCTAGATTTACGAAATATTTTACTTTAGAAGGCTTCCCGATCAAATGTTTCTTTTTATTTAATTATTTTCAAAACTTCATATTACTTCCGATAAAATAATATTAATTTGCGTGAGTAGAAGTAGTCAACATACCCGTGGAATACGACACTTGATATTTATTTGTTTTAAATATCCTATGCTATGAACGATAGGTGCTCTTGCCTATAGTTCGTAGAATTTGGAGAAAATTATTTATATCCTAAATTTTAGCTATCAAGTTTTTGGCGCCGTTGCCGGGGAATATTTTTGTTGATATTTTGAAAGCGTGAATTTTATTACTTTTATCATTCTCTTTCTCCACCCCCATTTCTCTTTTTGCTTTTTCTTTTAAAATTCACTTCTATTAGGTAACGGTTGTTTAATTTTCTTTTTCAAAAAATATGATGTTATCGCAGTTGGCCGCAAAAGTTGTCGAGCTTCAAAATAAAGTCATTCTTTTGGAAGCCACACGAATGCGCCAAATTATTTTTCCTTTTTGTGGGGGTCATCATTCTAGTGAGGAATGCTATTTTTCATTTCAACATTTTTCTAATGAAAATCAAATTAATTTTTCTAATGAAAATTATAGTTTTTATAATGAAAATTATAATTTTTATGATGAAAATAATTTTTCTTTAAATAATGATTTGAGTGAATCTCCTTCTTACTCTGATGTTGATTATTCATGGTGGCAAGGTCACCCGGATAGTTTTCAGTGCGAAGAAAGATATTCCTTCAATTATGATTTGCTTTCCTTGCATTTTCCACTGATTTGTTCTTCTTCTGATCTTGAAATTTTTCCGAATGTTATTTCTCCCACTTTAAATGTTTATTATCAAGATCAAGAAGAACAATTGTACCAAGAATTTCGCAAAGTCATGGAGACACCGGACGAATTAGAAAATGAAAATTTTTCTTCTTCCCCTTCGCCCCCCCTGTCTTCTCTTTTTCATGAAATTATTTTTCATGAAGAAATTGTGTCTCATGAATTTTCTCCACTTGGTATTGATTTTTCTGATAATTCGTTTATTTATGAAAATAAACAAGCGGCGCTTAATCATGTATTTTCACAAGAAACTCCTCCTTGTGAAAATTTTTCTGACTCGCTTAATCTTGATTCTTCTCATACTAATAATTTTCTTGTAGATGATGAGCCGTTGCAACCAAACGTCTTCACCGATCCATTTGCCGCTCATCTCCATCAATCCAAATTACCTAGGGTATGGATAGGTAATTTGGATTCACAATTTCGCGCTAACGGAGAACAAAAGAATCAAGATTATAGCGGAGGAGTCGCCGGGCAACAGTTTTCGGCATTTTCACCTCAGAGTGAATTAAGGGAGTTGTCTGTGCATTTTCAATTTGAATATCCTTTTAGCTAATCCTTAACGTCTAGCTAAAAGACGTTAAACAAAGCGCTCTTGGGAGGCACCCCTTGCTTATCTTTATATTTTTGCAATTTTTCTTTTATTTTATGCATTTTCTTTTCCTGTTTTTGCCTTTTCATCCTTGTTTATAAACATTGGGGACAATGTTTATCTTTAAGTATGGGGGGTGTTCTCTTCTGTTTTTTTTATTCAAAAAAAAATTCAAAAAAAAATTGCGAAAAATGTTAAAAATCATAAAAAAAATGTTTCTTTGTTTTCTTTTTCAATTTTGTTTTAAAAATATGAAAAATACAAAAAAAAATTAAACTATTAATCTAATAAAATAAATTTTGTATTATTAAATTTCTCCAAACTTCATTTATGCAAAAATAATTTTAATTATGAGTTGTCTTTATAGGCTTTTTAAGGAGTTTTCTTTTTATGAATTTTTAAATCATATATTTCTCTTCAAAATATGTTAGATTTAAATTTTTGATGAATTTGATTTAATGAGTTTTTCATTATTTTGATTTTTTAGAATATTTCTTAGTTTTACTTTCTCTCTTTAAAATATCATAATTCAATTTTGTAGTAATTGTGTTAAATATCTCTAGATTTTACTTATATTACCTTGAACTCATAGTTTCTTGTAGATTGCTCAAATTATTTTCTATGCTCTTAAAATGTATCTTTGGAATTTGTTTAGCCTTTAAACCCTAGCCCTTCCCCTACCTTTTTGTTAAACCCATCGTTTGGCATATAAAAAAAATTTGAAAAGATCATATGTCATGGAATGAGAGGATAAAATTCATCATTCCTAAACATATGCACCCAAATCAGTAAAAGATTATATGGCATGGAGTTGAGAGGATAAAATTCATCACTCCTAAACATATACATTTGGGATATAAAAAGAAGAAGAAATTAAAAAAAAAGATGGAAATGAGAGGATAAAATTCATCATTTCCCATATACAAAGTAACTTCTTCAATGCCAATTTTACCCCATTTAGCCAAGTTCACTTGTTTATCCAAGATATTATTGAGAGAGCATAGTTAATATTTTGTAGTTTTCTAAAAGTTTCTCATGATTGTAAAGTTTCTATAATTTTAATCTTGGAATATTTTGCTTAATTCAATGCAATTTTGTTTATGAAGATTTAGTTAGAGAATTTTAAAACTAAAATTTATTCTACTCATTTCAATTTATGAATTATTAATTATTTCTTATAATTCTGAATTTTAATTTCTTAACTTATTTTGACATGAGTTTTATGAGATTTGAAGTGCATAATTAGAAGTAAATCTTTTTGGAAATGTCCTATAAATTCCTCTCATACTTATAAATTAGTTTTTGCTCTGGAATAGCAAAAGCTTAAGTATGGGGGTATTTGATAGTGCATTATTTATAGTTATTTTTATATAGTATTTTAGTAGTAATTAATTAGTTTTTATATAATTTTAGTTTAATATATATCTAATTCGCTTTATTTTGTGTTTTCAGGTAATCTGGGGCTGCTAATAGCAAATTCAAGCTCACAGCCATGTTCAGGGGAAAGAATGGAACAAGTCTGCAAAAATCTTCAGTACACGCCCTCGGTCACGGCCATGACCAAGGGCGTGACTTCAAGTCACGGCCATGACTCAACCTAGCCATCTTCCAGCTGCCTGATCATGCCGCCAGCCCAATTTAGTATTACACGCCCTCGGTCACGACCATGACCAAGGGCGTGACATCAAGTAACGGCCATGACTCAACCCAGCCATCTTCAAGCTGCCAGAACACGCCGCCACATCATTTCCAGCCTACACGCCCCAGGTCACGGGCATGACTCCATGTCACGGCCATGACCTAGGGGGTGACCCATCGCGCAATTGCCAGAATAACTCCAGATCGCGCTGTTTCCAGACTCGGTCATGTCACGCCCTCTGTCACGGGCGTGACTACATGTCACGGCCATGACCTAGGGGGTGACCATTCCCGCAACTGCCAGAATAACTCCAAATCGCGCCGTTTCCCGCCGTTTCCAGATTCGGTCAAGTCACGCCCTAGGTCACGGGGGTGACCGAGGCCGTGACCCGTCGAGATGATTAATTTTGGCGGTTTTTCTTCCCCAACGTTCCCGGGCTTTCAAGACGCAATTACGCAGCTTACACGCCCTTGGTCACGGGCGTGACCAAGGGCGTGACTCAGCAATTTTCTGCCTATAAAAGCCAGCTGCTGCTAAAGTGATGGGAATCCGATCCTAGCTTAGATTGGGTCATTTTTAGATTAGTTTTTTCAGCATTTTCTTATTGTATTTTCTTTATGCAATTTACTTCTTGTCTTGCACTTCTTAATTCTTAGTTTAGAATTTTATTTCTTGTATGTGTTATTCCTTTTCTTAGAAATAAAATTGTTCTTCTTTTTAAATCATTTTTAACTATTTTTATAGCATTTGATCGGATGATTTCCTAAGTTTTTATATTTCGTAATCTTTTATTTTAGTTTGGATTTGGAAACTAAGATTTACCGATGATTTGCAATTATTGGTTTCATATTTCTAGTGTATGAAAATCAAGTTTGATCCATATTTTAGTGTATCGAGAGATCCGTAAATACGGTAGATCGCTCATCAGTAAACAGAATTGTTTGCACTCCTCGAGAGAGGGTGATGAAATTCTTCCGGATTGGAGTCAAATCCAATAGTTGGGCTCACATCATAAAGCAAGCTTAGGGGTTTCGACTGGCCGAGGGGTCTTAATCGATCAACCTAAGGTTAGGTGGTAGTTCTCTCGAGAGAGGCTCTATCATATTTTGGGAACCTCCACGGTCAAGTTTGTCTAAATCGATTTCTTTCGAATTCTAGATTTACGAAATATTTTACTTTAGAAGGATTCCCGATCAAATGTTTCTCTTTATTTAATTATTTTCAAAACTTCATATTACTTCCGATAAAATAATATTAATTTGCGTGAGTAGAAGTAGTCAACAAACCCGTGGAATACAACACTTGATATTTATTTGTTTTAAATATCCTATGCTATGAACGATAGGTGCTCTTGCCTATAGTTCGTAGAATTTGGAGAAAATTATTTATATCCTAAATTTTAGCTATCACATGGACTGCATTCCCTTCACTTTGGCAGCAGCTGGCTTTTATAGGTAGAAAATTGGTGAGTCACGCCCTTGGTCACGCCCGTGACCAAGGGCGTGTAAGCTGCGTAACTGCGTCATGAAAGCCCGAGAATGTTGGGGGAGAAAAACCGCCAAAATTGATCATCTCGACGGGTCACGGACTCGGTCACCCCCTTGACCTAGGGCGTGACTTGACCGAGTCTTGAAACGGTGGGAAACGATGCGATTTGGAGTTATTCTGGCAGTTGCGGGAAGGGTCACCCCCTAGGTCATGGCCGTGACATGGAGTCACGCCCGTGACAGAGGGCGTGACTTGACAGAGTTTGGAAATGGCGTGATCTGGAGTTATTCTGGCAGTTGCGCGAAGGGTCACCCCTAGGTCATGGCCGTGACATGGAGTCATGCCCGTGACCTGGGGCGTGTAGGCTGGAAATGATGTGGCGGCGTGTTCTGGCAGCTGGAAGATGGCTGGGTTGAGTCATGGCCGTGACTTGAGGTCACGCCCTTGGTCATGGCCTTGACCGAGGGCGTGTAATACTAAATTGGGCTGGCGTCATGATCAGGCAGCTGGAAGATGGCTAGGTTGAGTCATGGCCGTGACTTGAAGTCACGCCCTTGGTCATGGCCGTGACCGAGGGCGTGTACTGAAGATTTTTGCAGACTTGTTCCATTCTTTCCCCTGAACATGGCTGTGAGCATGAATTTGTTATTAGCAGCCCCAGATTACCTGAAAACACAAAACAAAGTGAATTAGGCATATATTAAACTAAAATTATATAAAAACTAATTAATTACTACTAAAATACTATATAAAAATAACTATAAATAATGCAATATCAACTAGCAATTGCTAGTGGCGTGCTTGCCGACGAGGTGCTTGTGACCCTCATTCCGCAAGCCTTCTCGTCCATCCTCCCTTTCAAAGCAGCGCGCTCAAGGCCTACCTAGTCTCCATCCCGCCAAGCGAAGCATTGCATATCGGCATTGCATAGGAGTAGTTGTAGTATTTTCTCTTTATTTCCACCAACCAAAACCCCCGTTTCCGCAACCCATCCGACTTAAGGACTTCAATCTCAAGTCCGTCCTCAATAGTTAACTCCACCTTACTGTGTTCCTTCGCGATCGATACTTGGGGATTCACTCCCACATTTTATATTACTTGAACGATCGGTACACTGCCGTTTCGTGTCGCAGTCTAGCTACCGCCTATAGCGGTGTGCGAGATTTGCGCATCAAGTTATTGGCGCCGTTGCCGGGGAACATAGACGTGTGAGTTCTCTGGAGAGGGAGAATCTGAGATTAAATCCCTTCCATTTGTGTATTGCATTCTTTTTGTTTTATTTATTCTTATTCTATTTTACTGTTTATAATTAGGTTGCTCCAGTAAATTTTTGTTAGGTGTAGTATTTTGCACAATAGTATTTTCCATTTGAATCTTGTTATCTTCACATTATGTGGGCTTCATTTAATATTCGTTGCTGTTTTTGTGGAGATATATCGCTTGCTAGTGATAGATGTCCAAAGGGAGATAGTAGCCCTAAGTCTCAAGGCCCAGTATATGGAGCACCGAATTCGTCTGGTACTCCATATGGTGTGTGTAAGTCCTACGGCTACTCTTCCGCTCTGCACATGCCCTTTTTGCATTCATCTCCGGTTCAATTTGAGCCGAAGAAAAATGCAAAATAATGCTTTTTTGTCGGAGCATGGATCATGCCTTGAAGGATTGTGCTGCGTTCCTTCGCCAAATGGACGAGGATGACGAGCCGGATATCCGGATCGTCCTGACTCCTACTTATGGCATCACACCTTCAACATCTGGTTATGTGCCCATTTCACCTTCAAGCTTTGAAGGGTATGATACGGACACAGTCAACAGATGTGTGGCTGATCTAGACTCTGACATGGCTGAGCCCATCTCCCCTGTGCATATATCACCATGTGTAGATTCAATTCTTTATGAGGAATCTGTGCTTGGCATTTATCCAAGCACTATTCCTCCCCCTATTGTGCATACTACATTCATCTCTGACGACATTGTTGAGGATGTGTCGCAGGATGAGGCTGGCGATCTATGTGTTATGCCTGCTCCTATGGAGGAGGACAACCTTCTAGGTGAAGAGGAGCTTTCCTCAGCACCGGTGGAGGAAGTCCAACTCTTGGGCATGGCCACTGTTGATCCCGCTGAACCTTGTAGCATTGTCAAAAATGCCGACATTATTTTACTTCCCCAATCTAATGAGAGTGAGACTGGGACCACTCCCCCGATTTTTGTTTGTTTATGTCATTCTTCCCTTTTATTTCTTGACCCCCCTTCCCTTTCCGAGCCTATGCAGGTCGAGCCTTCACAGGTTATGCAGGAGGTGGTGCAAACTGCACCATTCATTGCTGCGCACATCTTCTTGTGTGAGGAGGTTAATTCCCCCCCTCCACAGAGGATATGCCATGTATTGTATTCCCCTCCTGCTGCCTCCCTGAAGATGACACCTTGCTAGGCAAGGAAATTTATTTTGGTGAAAGTAGAGTGGAGGACTCTCCCTCCACCTCTTTCTTTCTCTCTCCTCTACCTGTGTCTAGCAGGTATTATTATTTAGGTAGAGGAATAGTGGTTCTATCACCGCATCAGTACCGGCTACCGACACGGGAATTAGAACAGTTGCCTGTCCACTTCTCTTTCCATACTCCCATTAGCTAAGACCCCCGCCTTCCTGAATAAGTCGTGCTGGGATGACAATAACCCCAGTAGTTATCTTACTTTTTCTTGTCTTTTATTTTATCGCCTACTCTAACTAGTTAGTTAGATTTTATGTCAGTTTGTTTTTCTGGAGACAACCACTTGCAGGTATTTTCTATTTGTGAAGGCGGTGGTTGTGATTCTTTGTAGAGCTTCACTCCTGGCTTCCGACATGCTTACTAGCTGAGCATTGGGTACCCTCTTCCCCTAACTTTGTTTTAGGATATCTTAATGCATAATTTAAGTCTGGGGCAGACCTGTTTGTGTACCCACTCACGTGCACATTTATTTAGCATGCTAGAAGTCTTTATTTAAATTACTTTTGTTCATTTTGTCTGCACACAATGCACCCACTTGAGCGCGTACGTAACCTTTAGTGCGTCGCGAGTATAACTCATTCCTTTTGTAGTTTGGAAAATGATTGTGCTAGCTTCTAAAATTATGTAGTGGAATTAAATGTTGACTCCGGTGTTTCTAGTCAAATACTCATGTGAGTATAGGGATTCATGTAGATTAGATTTCTCTTTTATACTGCTAGCTTTATGCATTTCTGTTAGCATAAATATGGTTTACTCTACTCAAATGGTGAATCCGGTGTAAATCAAATGGTAGCATAGGGATGGGTGTAAATGATTGTTAGATTCGTATTGCTCGAGTCAGGAGGAAAGATAATCTTTCTCGGTGGCTAAGAACTTGCCCCAAGCGATTCTCGAAGCATAGACATAGGATAGCTCTAGTGCGTGAGAATGACGTAGGCCATCATTTTGGCCCGGTTGAGCTTTTTGAGCCATTCCTACCATCTTATCCTCGTTAGCCCAGTTGTGCCTACCCATTCTTTGATTTAGCCCCACTTTTATCTCACCAAAGCCTAAAAGCCAATCCTAGTCGCACACCCAAATTTGAGCTTTAGTTGTTTTCATGATTGGGGTGTTGATGTTGTGATATATTTTATGTGAAAATGTGGATGCACTTCATTGCTCATCTTGCTGAAATTGTTTTGAAAAGAAAAAAAATGAGAAAAAGAAAAGAAGTAAAAAGAAAAAGAAAAAGAAGAAGTGCTTAATTGAAAAATCTTTGTATAAATTTATGATTGGGAGTAGGCGGTGCACACACCCATGTTGCAAAATTCTAAGTCTGGGGGTGTGGCGCACTTGCATTCGATGTCGGTGTACGGGGAGTTGTAATGAATCTCATTTGGGTTTCGGTGTATCTAGCCTTCGTGTTTATCGTTGTTTACCTCACCATAACCCAAGCCCCATTTAAAACCTAAAGTCCTACCGACTCACGCTAGGAACCAATCTATTGTCGTGGAGAGAATGTGAACGGGTGAGCTTATGGTCTCCGACACCGATGGATTTCGGTGGAGTTTGTCCAGAATCCCAGCTTTGGCAATGCTTGTCTCAGCGATTCTTTTACTTTCTCCATATGTGTGACCGGATGATTCACCGTGATTCCCATTTTGAGCAGAAGCAATATTTATTTACTCTTTTAGAAATTTATAAACTATGTTTATAAATTAGAAATCTTCTTTAGTATTTTTTTATGCACATGGGCATGCGACTTCGCATGGTATTTCACTTTGTAATTTTGAGTTAGCTATTTGTTGTTCCTGCCTGCTTAGGATTTGTTTGCTCGGGACGTGCAAACAGGTAAGTCTGGGGGTGTGATGAGTCCAATTTATATACTATTTTTCGGACTCATCCGGGCTGTTTTTCCTGCTTTTGTTCCTCAGTTTTTGTTCGTATTTGTTTATTTTCACCTTGTTCATACTTGTGCTTGAAGTGCCTGTTGTAGTGTGCAATTGCACACTACGTTGCTGGGGGTAAGCACACTCTGCTCCCCATCATGTTATTTCTATTTTTATGCTGGTGTTGGATGTGTATTCCCAGCTGGGCTGCGATGCTTGCAGGTGGCTGATCCATCCCATTTTTCCCAGAAATCATGACTGTGTACAACGCACGGTCGTGCGTTTTTATTGACGCACGGATAGACGTGGTCGTGCGCCTTCATCTGGGTAGAAAACGATGATCTGATTTTGATCGTGCGTCTTTTACGCGCGGGCAGTTGCCCGTGCATGAAGGAATCACACGATCAGGCTGTTTAGCCTTGATTTTAGCTTTTCTGAATTTACCCGTGCGTTTTGACGCACGGGCGGATTTTCCCGTGCGCGAGTAAATCGCATGGGCGCTCCAGGTCGTCTTCCTGCGCTGTTCTCTATTATTAATATCGCACGGTCTATGCACGGTCATGCGTTCGACCGTGCGTGACCTATTTTCTGATCTTTCTCTATAAAAGCTGCAGCTTTCGACCTAAATCGGGGATCGTACATCTATTCCGCCTTTTCCGCAGCAAAAGGAGTTCCAGCTCTGTACACCTCCACCTTTCCATGAGGGCTTGGCCCTAGGCCTCCTCTATCATCCTCAAGCTCCAAGGAGAAGGATCCAGCTCTTCATCCACCAATATCCAAGGAGAAGGAAGCTTGGTTGTGCGGTTGAATCGTGACACGAAGAAGACGGGCCATTGGGTGGTAGTGACAGCCTCTTCTACCCCGGACACAGTAGAGGACCGAGCATGGACTCGGATTGACAACCCAGTGATTCCAACCGTGAACCCTCAGCGAGACTTCGGATTCGGCCGATTCCTCACTTTCTCCTTCTTTGTATGTTGTGTTGTAATTGTTAGATCCTTTGTATTTAGATGATGAACACTATAGACCTTGCCTTATAAAGTTATTTCATGTCTATGTGAATGTATCTTTTTGTCTATATTTGTGTATGAGGTGCGCCGCCATCCATTTTCCATTTCGCCGTCACGTTCGTATGCCGCACTAGCAATTGCAAGTGGCGTGCTTGTCGACGAGGTGCTTGCGACCCTCATTCTGCAAGCCTTCTCGTCATCCGCCCTTTCGAAGCAGCGCGCTCAAGGTCTGCCTAGTCTCCATCCCTCCAAGCGAAGCATTGCATAGCGGCATTGCATAGGAGTAGTTGTAGTATTTTCTCTTTATTTCCACCAACCAAAAACCCCGTTTCCGCAACCCATCCGACTTAAGGACTTCAATCTCAAGTCCGTCCTCAATAGTTAACTCCACCTTACTGTGTTCCTTCGAGATCGATACTTGGGGATTCACTCCCACATTTTATATTACTTGAACGATCGGTACACTGCCGTTTCGTGTCGCAGTCTAGCTACCGCCTATAGCGGTGTGCGAGATTTGCGCATCACCTATTCGTATTCTAGAGACTCAGGACTGAGTGTTGCGGAAAAAGACGATTCCAATGGTCAAAGTCCTTTGGCGAAACCAAGACGTCGAGAGCGCGACTTGGGAACTGGAATCTGTTATGAGGGAATCTCATCCTCATCTTTTCTCCTAGATCTCTTTGGTGAGTATTTTCATTCGTAGAGTTTAGTTACTCGCTTCTATCTGTTGTATTCGAATTATTTGTCAAAGTTTCGGGACGAAACTTCTTTTTAGGGGGAGTGGTTGTAACGCCCCTGAATTTTTGGCTATTATTTGGAAAGATATTGATGACGCCATAATGACGTAAGAGCGTTACGTTAGTGCAGAGTTAACGGTGCGTCGTCGTTTGCGCGTTTCCGTGTCCGTTCGGTTAAGTCGGCCAAATTTTGAAATTTTCCGCAATTGGAAAATTTTACGTTAGGAAATTAGATTATTTGAATTTAGAAAGGTTGTCAAATTTCGTGGCGTTCCGAGCAATATTAGAGCCTCGGTGAATTTTCAAATAATTGTATATTTAACTTCGTCGTAAAACTTCCAAAATTTATATCTCGAGAACGGTACGTCTGATTTTGATTTCGGCTTCTCCGTTGGATTCGTAGTGTTGGCGTTCGCCTTCGGTGCAATTTTCGTTGGAATCGGCATGTGTTTAGTTTTCGTAATAATATACTCTTTATATTAATATAATAACTATAATCATTATATGTTAAAAAGTATATATATAATTCCTTGATTTGAATGAAACTGATTCATTTGGAATCGTTAATTACTATTCTTAATTTCTTATTACTATTATTATTTTTATTTTTATTTTTATTATCACTTCTTTATTACTATTATTATTATTATTATTATTATTATTATTATTATTATTATTATAGGGTAGTAGTCTAATTATAACTTTATTTATAAAAACTCCTCTTCCTCTCGTGAGAACCAAAACCCTATTCATCTATCCCGACCCCTTGCGAACCAGAGTGAGAGGCGCATCCTTCCGTAAGGCTTCAGATCGCTGCCACCGGAGCTCCGGTGCACGAAATCTTCGTCAGAGCATAGATCTGGAAAGCTCTCGCAGAGCTATTCGCGTGTGCGGTAAGTATTTTCAGTTTCGTGGATTTTCGTTGCTGAAGTGTATAGCCCTAACACTCCTTTTCATCCGAAAAGTTTCAGAAATTCTTCCTCGTGGCCTTCTACCGGCCGATCCTTGGCGTGGAGGGCGTTGGAGACCGATCTTCGAAAGGTTTGAGGCAAGTGGTGGATTTTCCCCCTTGCCATGTTTATTATCACTTCTTTACCCAATCTTTTACTTCCTATTTTGGTCAAGAATATTGTGTTTGTTTATTACTGCCAAAATTTCTTGTATCCAAGTAAACTCGTTGAATGTTCCAAATCAAATTCGACAAGTAATTATAAATTCACCGAGTACCTTAAGTAAATTCGTCGAGCCTTTCCAAGTGTAATTCGCCGAGTGTAATACAGCAAATTCGTCGGGTGGAAGGGTATTCGTTGAGTGTATTCGTGTAATCTGTCGAATAAGTTAGGATAGAATCGCCGCGTAGCGGGCTCAAATTCGTCGAGTGTCCTTGGGATTCGTCGAGTCATTTTGATGAATTCGTCGAGTGTCTTTGGGATTCGTCGAGTCATTTCGACGAACTCGTCGAGTATACCTTGGTTTCGTCGAGTGCTTCTAACGAGCTTGTTGTGAAGGTGGTTTTCCTGGGAGTTTTCTCCGGGTTTTTCTGTGGTGTCTGTTTTGGTCAAGATTTTGTGAACCTCTATTCCTAGTCGGTTGTTTTTGGAATGTGGGTATAGTTGGACAATGAGGCCACTACCACAGTGCTGTTTTCCTTTTCGTGGACGTGTAGACTGTTGGTAGTGTGGACTGTAACCACTGCCACAGTGCTTTTGTTCCTTAGATGTTTTGGTCTGATGGTTGGTTGGAAAGGTAGCCACCGCCTCAGTACTATTTTATGGCTGGGATAGTGATTCATTTCTTGGGCAACTCGATACCTTTTTCATATTTGGATGTTGTAATGCAACTTTGACCGCACTTTGTGCCAGTCTTTCTTTTTGATGCTAATACTTCTTTATTAGATTTGCTGATATTTTACAGCTATTCTTAGTGGGTTGGTAACCACCTTTATCCTGTTAAGATTTCTCTTACTCTTGATTATGTGATGTCTTTTCATGCCTTTGTGTTAAGACATTCTTTTCTTTTGAATGTCTCAGGTTCAGATCAGTAGCAGGTGGAGCTGGCCGAGATCTGTTTTCTTCGGATTGTTGTAGTGATTTCTTTACTCTTGCTTTGAGAGGTAGACAGTTGTTTTCTTTAGAATTTGTTAAGGATATGGGTTCGTGTCAGTATGTTGACGCCCGTATCCTGATTTCTCCTTTTGTGATAGACATTGTCTGGCTATTTTTATGCTACTACCATTGCTTGTTGTTAGTGCAAATGCTCTCTGGGAAGGTTCTAAGTTAGAATGCATGGTAGTTATTCCATATACAAAACTGCATAATCTTTCCTACATGACATCTCTTTCTAAACTATTATCGCTCTATTTTGGAGTCCGTAAAAGAAATCTTTCGTACTTATACTAAATCTAGAAGTTGCATATCATCAGAATGTTGGTTAGCTCATCATGCTCGTGTAGGGTAAATTAAAGTAAATTATATATTTTTTGCTGCATAAATTAATACTTTCTTATTTATGGACTAGTTGATCCATTAAACTGAGAGACACAGTGTTTGAAAACCATAAACTTAAACTATGTTTTAAACGCAAGTTCATGACTTTCTAAAGAAACGTTGGAGGTAGAGCTACCTGAGCGTCTGCAGTTGTACCCTGCATGACGTGGCATCATGACGCGTATTTCCTCTTACTCTGATATATATTATTATATATTGAGAAAATGCGGGTTGTGACAATAACTACTGGGTTTTATTGTCTCCCCAGCATGACTTATTCAGAAATTAAACAGTTCTAGCTTATAGGAGTATGGAAAGAAAAATGCATAGGTAACTGTTCTAATATGCGTGTCGATAATGGGTACCGATACGGTGAAAGAATAGTTACTCCTCTACCTAAATAATAATACTTGATCTTCACAGGTAGAGGAAGCTGAAAGTAAGAAGTGGAGGAGTCCTCCTCACAATTCTCACCAAAATAAATGTCCTTGCCCATCAAGGTATTGTCTTCTTCAGGATGGATGCAGGTGGAGAAGGCAATGAGTGGAGCTCACTCTATGGAGTGGGTATCAACCTCCTCACATAAGTGCATGCTCACCTCATTGGCATGAGCAAAATGCTCCAAGTCCTCTTGGAGTCCCTTTGAAGAATCAACCTGCACATGCTCAGACACTGAAGGGGGGTTAGGAAAAAAAGAAAAGAAAGACTTAAATAAATGGAAATCGGTGGAGTGGTCCCAGTCTCAATCCCAGCAAGATCGAAAGATAAATTGTTGTCAATGTCATAAGAATCATAGCAAGGGGGACCCGAGAACTCAAGGGCCTCGACGGTGAGTTGGAACTCCTCGTCGAATAAAGAAGTGAAAATTTCCTCATCAAAAAGGGCATCCTCCTCATACCACTTCAGCGCACCATCGTGCTCAAAGTTGTTATTCTCCCCATCAGAGAGGACAACATCCTCTTCCCACTTTGGCTCAACCTCAGGTTCTGGATCATCACCCTGCTCAATAACTTCGACTGGATTAATACAAATAGGCGTAGAAAATTTTTGCAAAGAAAATGGAGGAATGGTAAGATCACAATCAGAGAATATAAGATCAGGTTCCTCCACGGGTGGATCAAAAAGAGGTGGAGAATGTGTATGTGGAGATGACTCCACATTGTCATAGTATGAATCAGAAGTTGAAGGAGTGCAATAAAGAGGTGAGGGAGACACGGTCTGGATAGCAGGTTTATCATCTTCCTCCATTTGTCGTTTAAAAGTGACGTAATCCATCAAGGAATGATCTGTACTATGACAAAACAAACACTTCTTAGCCTTACTCGTTGGCATCCAAGGAGCCAAGTCATAAGATTGAGAAGGTGTTCGTCGTGGGGGCACAGGGTAATAATTAATTGGCGTGCTAGATAGAGATGTCAGAATAGGAGATACAAAGTTAATAGGCTGAGGGGCCGGACTCGTATATAGCGTGCAAAATGCTTTAGGTGCCATGAACATTGATTCAAGAAGTTAATAAAAATGCTAGGTATGAAATTACCTTTGCGGGATTGGATCAAATCCAACCTAGATGCTCCAAGAAGAAGATTCCTGTCGGCGGCAAAGAGAGTTCTCACGTAGAATTATGTTTACGTCTCTACAGAGATCCACACGAGCTGGGAGAAGAACGACTGCACCTTGCACTTCCACGAACTGCTAGGTTCGCTCCAGGAAGAACAAACACGGTGACGATCGCCGGAGAAGAGGTCGGCGGAGGCGAACGGGCGGCGGAACTCCTTCCGTCTAGGGTTCGGGCGGAACACCTTCCGTCGGGTCTTCTTCCAGGAGGCGTAAGAAGAGCGTACTGAACCCTTAAGATTAAGTTCTATTTATAGCCGAAGTATAAACAGACCCAAAAGAATCGCTATCCGCAGTCCATACAGAAAAATAACTCTTTCTGTATAAATTCGTCGGGATTTCACGAATCAGCATTCGTCGAGTTTACACGGGATAATCCGACAAATTCCGACGAATTCCGACAGCAACATTTTCTACACTTCCCCGATTCTATATGGTGATTGGTAACCTTTACCAACACAGTCAATCTTCCAACTTCTCCACATGCTCTTATGTGCGACCCTGCAGGCTCATATCGCGTTGGCAGTGAAATTACATGTTTGACCACTTCTAGATCACAATGGTAACTCCAACAGACACTTCCCACATAGCACATATCACTAGTATGACCAGTTGATCCACACCACATGCATCTCACATTTGTATACATTATAAATTAGATGCGGAAATAAAAAATAATTTCTTTGCAAAAATTAACTGCACACGAAGAATTTGTAAACAAGGAACACCAGCAAATTTTTTTTTAAACAGGATTAGAATGAAATAAATTTAAAAGATTCTAGTTAATAATTTAAAACAAGGAAAATGAAAACATACAAAATGAAAACAACAAAATCTATTGGGAAAATTGCCCTCAATGTTCCCTTGATTTGAAGAGGCATCACACTCAATGCTATGTACATATTGTATTTGATAAACCCTATTTTACATCATGTATATGTAGGGTTAGGTTGTTCCAAACATTGGAATAAGTTATGTGGTTTTATTGACAAAACCATTGAGATGACATCACTGACTCAGCTGAACCGCTGAGACGAGGCCAGGAGCCGCTGAAAAGGGGTCTGCCTCAGCTAAGCTGCATTTAGAAAGAATCCGCTGAGAAGACTATCTGTCTCAGCGGATCTGATGAGATGAAGATAGATTCATCCGCTGAGACTGAAGACTGCATCAGCCCAACCGCCGAGATAGATTCATATTTGAATAAAGCACTGGCGGGATCTGCATTTGGCGCAAGTGGCTGTAAAGCAAGATAAAGTTTTCTATTCCCATCCATACTGTGTCAGGGCCCTCTATAGAGCTGTTGCGGATGGAAAAGAGTATAAAAGAACATGTTAGGGCATTGTGGAAAGCGTGCTGAAAAGTGGAAAACAAATTTGAAAGAAATCACCGTTCTATTGATGGCTTCCACAAGTGATCTCTCCCTGCTTCCTGACCTACAAGTAGATACAAGGAGAGAAGATAGTTCTTCCTGATTCAATTAAGAAGAGCAAGTTGGTCTTTCTTCATCTACTGAAGAGAAAGATCAGATAGGAACAAGGACTGAAGTTATTGTCATTCAACCCTGCTTCAAGTCAGCACAAGTTGTGAATCAGCAACAGAAGACAAAAGCTGAAGGATACATCTTAACTATCCTCTATTGTAAGCATAAATTATAACCTATATAAGAACATTAGTGCTCTGAGTTTGTAGGGCACTTTTCCCGAGTTGTATGGTTGTTGAATCTGAGTAGTAAGGTTGTTGAGCCTGAGTGAGTAGGGCTGCTGAGCCTGAGCTTGTAAAGCTGTACTCCCAGCTTGAGGTGTAGGATCTCTATGGATATCTGAGGTAGGGCTTCTTGATAGGCCTTAGGTAGGAAATCAATGGATTTCTGAGTTGTAAGAGTTGGAGCACTCTGAGTTGGTAGGGATGTTGAGCCTGAGGTAGGTTTTGGAGCAAACCTGAGAGATCCTGAGGGATCTGTGTTGTAAGCTCTTGGAGCTGAGTTTGGAGGAGGTTGACTTGCCTAACATACTGTTAGAAAGGTGTAGAGGGAGAGTGGAGTACCCATAGAAACACTGTCTTGGGGAACCGCTATAAAAGGATGTATGCTTTCAGAGTTGTGCTTTTGCTTTTTTACTTTTATCTAACAACTGCTAGCAATAACAAAGAAAAATCAAAGAGACCTATTCACCCCCTATAGGTGAATTAGACTACTACCCTATAAATTATCAAGTGGTATCAGAGGTAGGTTTGTCAAAAAGGACTTAACAGTTTGACCAGATCCTACAAAGGAGTAATCAAATCTGAATCCAATTGCTTCCACTGGAGGTCAGAAGGAGATGTGGTCTATGAAGTTGCCCATATACAAAAAGGAGACTTTTGGCATATGGAAGCAAAGGGTAAGGCTGTTCATGGAAACCTCAGACCCTAGCATATATATTACTGTCAAGGAGGGTCCCTTTGTCATCACAAAGCTCTCCACTATAGATCATACAAGACAAGTGGCCAAGTCATATGCTGAAATGACAAAGTAAGAAATTGCACTTGCTACAATGGACAAGAGAGCACAAAATATAATAGTAAATGCAATTGATGATTCCACCTTCCAAAACTTGGTGCATTGTGAGACTGCCAAGGATATGTGGGATACACTCATAGTGTATTTGGAAGGCACTGATGAAGTGAGGGATGATAGGAAATCCCTCCTCAACAAGGAATATGAAGCCTTCAGGCAATAAAGCCTGGAATGCATAGCTGACTGCTATGAGAGGTTCTTCAGATTAGTGAATGAGCTGAGGACCTATGAAAGGGTCTTCACCCATTATGAGCTTAATGATAAATTCCTGATATCTCTTACTAGAGATTAGGATACAAAAATTTGTGCCATCAGAGAAGTGACAAAGCTGGGTGAGACTCCTCCCCATACACTATTTGGAAAGCTGCTCTCCTATAAGATGCAGCTATCTGCAAGGAAGGAGGAGGATACATCCACCAGTTCTCATGCAAGGGAGAGAGATGTGGCTCTCAAAGCTGAAAGCTCCAAGAAGAGCAAAGTAAGGATGCCTTCTCCACCAAGAAGGGTTGCTGACTCAGAAAATTCTAAGCCTAGCACATCCTACAGCAGCTTATCTGATGAGGAGTTTGCTGCCTTCTCAAGGCACTTCAAGAAGCTGATGAGGAGAAAGCAGTGGAAGAACAAACCTTCCTCCTCCTCACATCCCAAGAAGGATCACATTAGATCAGAAAAGCAGCACCCTAAGGGTGACAGGTATGACCCTAAACATGTTAAACATATTTCAAATAATGTTATATGTTATTGCTGCAGCAAGCCTGGACATGTCATAGCTGACTGTCCAGTATAAATAAAGGAGAGAGGTGATAAGAAGCCTCATCACCAGAAGGGAAGGAAGGGAGAAAAATCCTTCCTAGCAAAGAAGGAGAAAAGATGGTGTGAATCCGAGTCTTTATCCTCAGATGCAGAAGAAGAAGAGGAAGCCTACATTGGGTTGTTTGCAACTGAAGAGGATGAGGACTATCTTGATGCTAAGGTTGGGATCAGGGCCTCTCTGTCACACCCAGATATTGACAATGAGGAGGATAAAGATGAAGATAAATGTTATGGCTTAATGGCCATGTTTGATGATGAAGAAAGTCAGGATAATCCTGATAAGGATAGTTCAAGTACCAGCCTAAGACAAATATGGTACTTGGATAGTGGGTGCTCAAGGCACATGACAGGAACAAGGAGTCTTATACAGGACAACACTCCTGTGAAGAATGGACCAAAAGTTATCTTTGGAGGTTCTGAAAAATGACTCGCCAAAGGATATGGTATGATCTCCAATGGCATAGTCTCAATCACAAGGGTAGCGTATGTTGAAGGGTTGTAACACAACCTTGTAAGCATAAGTCAACTATTTTACTTGGGCTATATCATTGAATTCCACAAGGACAAGTGCTTGATCAAAAAGTCAATTGACCTAAAGATCATTCTCTCAGGCACTAGGAGTGGGAATGCTTATTGCTTAGATTTTATTTGCAATAATTCTTCATCTCCTGTGTGTCTTGTGGCTAATGAAAGTGAGTTTCTTTGTGTTCAATGACACAAGAAACTTGCCCACATTAACTACAAGATAATGTATAGACTATTTTCTAAAAACCTTGTTAGGAATAGTCCAAATTTAAAATGTATTAAAAGTGGTCCCTGTCATGTATGCCAAATGGGCAAGCAAACTAGGGACACCTTTAAAAGCATTGGCTCCAAAGACACTGAAAGATGTCTTTATCTGTTGCATATGGCTTTGTTTGGTCCTTTGCAAATTCAGAGCCTAGGTGGGAAGTTGTATACTTTAGTGATTGTTGATGATCACTCAAAATATACATGAGTATTCTTCCTTAAGAAGAAATCTGACACTTTAAATGCCTTCATAAACCATGTCAAGGCAATCCAGAATGAACTACAATGTACTGTGGTCAAAACTAGGACTGACCATGGTACAAACTTTCAATCTGGGGCCATGACAAAGTTTTGTCAAGAATTTGGTTTCACCCAAGAGTTCTCCTCCCCAAGGACTCCACAGCAAAATGGTGTGGCTGAGAGTAGGTGTAAGACCCCCCCCCCCCCCTCTCCAGATTGAACCGGGTTCAGGGAGGGGGGGATCTTACTGCCCAAAGAGGACTACCCAACGCTTTTCGGGTGGCGACGTCCCACCCTCTTAAGCGCTGAGCGGTCTCTTTGTCAGGCACAAGAATCATCACAACACATCAGAACGCACAGCGGAAGCAATCGAAATAAGAGAGGCTAAGCATGCTGATTATATTACATATTTAAATATGGCCGGGGCCTATCGTTTTACAAAATACTGCCTCGAAGGCTACATTGTCTAAAACAAAAGGGAGCCCTAGGCTAGTCCTTATACTCTCGAACTCACGTCTCTGAAGATAGGGGGCGAGGCTGGGGTAATCGAACGGGCCATCTCCAAGGCTCGTAACTCATCCTGCGGTGCGGGGGCTCCTTGCTGTCCCATCTACTGTGATTGGTTATAAGAAATAACCGTTAGTCACAGAGCTAAGTAGAAAATACATCCCCTCCCCGGATCCATATCCAAGGGGCTGTTAAAGAACAGAAATGAAATAGCCGAAGCAAGGTAGAGGGTTAGCAGCAGGTAAACATATATATCTCCGTATATATATATAGGGCTTCCTGCCCTAAAGCTCGTAACCGTGCCGTATAGTAAGTACACAACACTATAACGCGCAGACACGCACACCCAGGTATTCAAACATGTACGCATACAAAAGACCCTGTGTCGACACAGTTTAGACCGCTTTATTTCAAGCAGGGGAGCTAACCCCGCGGGCCTCACCGATGTGGCCGTCGGTGAGAGTGGCCAGTCTTGCCACTTCTGAATGTAGTCGTACCATATCATTCAGGCCCTCCTGTACAACTTGGTGTAACAACTGGATGTGAGCGACATCCGATGAGCCGATTTGTAGGCCGACCAGAGGAGGTAAAACTGCAGGCTCGGAGGGTAATAACCCGTTGTGCACATCTCCCTGTCGCCATGAGTCGTCAACCCACCCGCACCGGTACGAACAGTCTGCGAGCGTGACCAACCCGCCACTCCCAAACAATCTTCACCCGCTTTATATAAAGATAAGCACACAAATTACGTGGCAATTCTACTCGACCGGTCACACGACCCCTGACCGGGAGGATTAGCGGTATGAGGGCTCCTTGCTTGGGGCTAACCTGGGAGGAGGAACTTAACTCCGAGTTTTTCCCCAACTAAGGCCTCGCAGGAGGGAGGATAAGCACCGCTTGACTGTGCAGGGCTGCAGTTAGTACCCCAATACGAATAAGTATAACAGCAAAATAGGCCGAAAGCAGAGGCCATAATATTAAGAAGGAAATTAGGCCGAAGGCAAAGGCCATGTTAAGCAGAAAAGTAGGCCGAAGGCAAAGGCCATATTAAGCAGAAAAGTAGGCCGAAAGCAAAGGCCATGGTAATAAGCAGAAAAGTAGGCCGAAAGCAGAGGCCATAATGACAGAAAAGTAGGCCGAAAGCAAAGGCCATATTAAGCAGAAAAGTAGGCCGAAAGCAAAGGCCATATTAAGTAGAAAAGTAGGCCGAAAGCAGAGGCCATAATGACAGGACCAGTGCGAGACTGGATTTAAATGAAAGTACTGAAAGTAAGAGCGGGGGACCAGTGCGAGACTGGATTTAAAGGAAAGTACAGAACGTAAATGCGGGGGACCAGTGCGAGACTGGATTTAAAGGAAAGTACAGAACGTAAATGCGGTGGACCAGTGCGAGACTGGATTTAAAGGAAAGTACAAAACATAAATGCAGGGGACCAGTGCGAGACTGGATTTAAAGGAAAGTACAGAACGCAGTAAAAGCATAAAAGAAAGGGTCAGTAGTCCAATCACTCCATAAGAGGAGGCTTCAATCGTCGACTCCGTTCTTTTATTATTGTCGCGGCGGGATTAAATTTCGGCGCCGCGATGCGATTTCGTTCTAATTTTCGGGTCGATATTCGGAGCTTAGTCGATTCCTTGGATAGATACGCATAATTTTTAATAGGCATTTAAAAATATGCGTCGAGGGGACGCCGATTCATTTCGATGAATTTCGCTCTTTTTGGGCGTTTATTTTTGCTTGTAAAAGCTTTTGGAGGACCAAAATAAGAAACCACACCTCCCAATTTTAATAGTAGTTGTAAAACACCTTTAATTAGAGCCCTTAATTTTTTGGGATTTTTGCGAACTTATTTGGACGTTTATTTTCTCAAAATAAACTCTATAAAGGGTTTTAAAAATAGTAAAACTTCTCCTAAAAATCCCAAAAAATTACAGTAGGTGCCCCTTAGGGTGGGGCACATTTTTCATTTATAAAACTTTTCCCCAATCTTCCCCATTTTTTCTCAAAAAAATGGAGAAGGGGAAAGGGGGATTGGGGTGCGGTTAGGAAAAAGGAAGGGGGTTTGGGGTGCGATTAGGGAAAGGGAGGGGGAGCAGGGGTGCTGCACCGCGTGCCATCCCGCGGCTCCCACAGCGGATCTGCGGCGGATCCGCTGTGGGGGCACACAAGTGGAGGCGGGAGGCGGGAAACGAGGTTTCGGGGGCCGCTTGATCTTCCGGGGGAGATCGTGCGGCCCCTGATTAATCTCGGGTGGCAGCCGCTGCCGCTGCCGGGCAGCGGTCGGCAGAGGCCGGCGCCGCCCCCGGTCGGTGCGCCGGGGGCCGGCGACTCCTCCGGTGGTGGTTCGGCGGCCTGGTGCCACCGGCCACCGCCGAGGAAGCAGGCGGGAGGCGGGGGCGCGACCTGCATGGGCCATGCAGGCCCGCTGCGCCGCCGCCTCCGCTGATAGGGCAACGGTGCTGCCCCCGGTCGGTGCGTCGGGGGTCGGCGGCCACTCCGGTGGTGGTCCGGCAGCCTGGCGGCGCCGGACCCCGCCGGGAACTTGAGTAGGAGGGGACGGGGAGGCGCGGCACAGCCTGCATGGGCCATGCAGTTGGCCGCGCCGCCGTCTCCCCGGGGAGGGACCTCCCTGCCGCCCCTGGTCGTGGCGCCGGGGAGGGGGCAGACCTCCGACGGGGGTCCGGCGGCCTGGCGCCGCCGGCCGCCATCGGGGGAGGGGTTTCAACCCTTACATGAAAACGAAGAGGGGGAGGCCACGGGTGCCGCCGGGGCTGCGTCCTCCGGCGGCCCGACCGCCTTCCTGCGCCGGCGTCGAGGCCCCTGGGAGGGGGCCTACCTCCCCCAGCGCCACCACCGGCGCTGGGGGAAATGGCTCTCACGGCCAGCCTCCTCCCCGAGCCTTGCAAGGCTCGGGGCGGCGGCCGGCGGCTCTCCGGCGACGGGGAGAGGGGTGGCCTCCTCCGGGAGATAGGAAGGGGGAGGGGCAGAGTTCTACCTGGAGGTGAGGTGGGGCTCGAGAGGTGGAGGGGCGGTGGCCGGCCATGAGGAAGGAGGAGGAGGTGGCGGTTTGGGGTTGGCTTGCTCCGGCAAGGTGGAGGAGGAGGAGGGCTGTGTTGGGCTGGTCGGCAGGGTGAGGCTGAGAGGGAGTGGGGTGGGGGGTTTGAGAGGGGCTGCCCCTTCCTTTTATAGGAAGGGGGAGCTCTCCTCCTTATCCCCCACGTGGGGATAAGGGAGGGGGAGATATTTTCTCCCTCTCCCCTCCCTTCTCTCTCTCTTGCCCCCTTTGCCCAAATAGGGGCTGCCTATTCATGGGCAGCCCCTTTTCTTGGGGGGGCTTTCTCTCTCCTTCCCCCCATTTCCTTTTCATTTCCCAATAAATTTCAAGCGGGGGGGGGGGGGGGGGGAGGGGGGGGGGGGGGGAGGGGGGGGGGGGGGGGAGGGGGGGGGGGGAGGGGGGGGGGGGGGAGGGGGGGGTTTGACCGAGTCAACTTAGGGTGGGGTCCTCCTTGGTCCCCGGGGTCCAACAATAGTTGCCGGGGCCGATGCCGGGTTCGTATGCTTTATATCTCGTGCGTTGCACTGAGGCGATCTGCATAGTCGTAAAATGGCATACTCTCCATACGACCTTGAATCGAGGCCCAACTAATTCCGTTGCGCTCGTATTGTTCGCACGAGTTTTCCAGAACTGACAGAAGTTAATTTGGGGCTCGCACGGTCACTATTCATAATAATGAGGTAGTGGCGCGCTACGACACCCGAAATGGTCATTTTCTCCAAACGACCTCGGATCGAAGTGCAACGAATTCCGTTGCGCTCGTATTGTCCATACGAGTCTAACGGAACTGACGGAAGTCCACTCGGGGTTCGTATGGTCACTATTCATAACAATGAGGTAGTGACGCGCTTGGACACCCGAAATGGTCGTTTTCTCCAAACGACCTCGGATCGAAGTGCAATGAATTCCGTTGCGCTCGTATTGTCCATACGAGTCTAACGGAACTGACGGAATTCCAATCGGGGTTCGTATGGTCACTATTCATAACAATGAGGTAGTGACGCGCTACGACACCTGAAATGGTTGTTTTCTACTGCTCTGGCCTACTTTTATTGGGCTCACTAGGGTCTAGTGGCCCAATAAAAGTCAGGATGTTACAATCCAATAAAAATACAGAGATTTTCGTCCCTGAAAATTGGCTGCAGTAGGGGTTAAAAGGATATACCTGGGGGAAGAGCGCCGGGTATTTTTCTCGGACGAGCGTCTCTGGTTCCCAAGTAAACTCTTCGCGTCCACAGTTTGACCACAAGATCTTGACCATCGTGATGGTTTTGTTCCGCAGTTCTTTGATCTTGGAGTCCACTATCTTTACTAGTTCGAGTTGGATGGATCGGTCGGATTGTACTGATGTTGGTGGTGTGGGAAGATGCTGCTCTGGTTGGCGTAAAACACGTCTTAGCGAGGAGACATGAAATACGTCGTGAAGGTTTCCCAGTTCGGCTGGCAGAGCTAACCTATAAGCCACCGGGCCAACTCTTTCGATGACTTGATATGGGCCTAAATAGCGGGGGGTCCAGCTTTTTCTGCTTCTTTATTCGGGATATCCGGTGCATCGGCTTAATTTTCAAGAAAACCATATCTCCTACTTGGAACTCCACTTGCCGATGACGTGCGTCGTAATATTTAGCCTGATGACTCTGTGCCTCCAGCATACGTTCTTGAATTAACCTTATTGCGGCAGTGGTATCGTCTATGTAGGTGACCCCTAGGGCTTCGGGGTCCTCATCCTGTGCCCAAGATAGTGGGGTCCGACAGCGTCTTCCGTAGAGGGCTTCGTAAGGTGCCATCTTGATGCTTGCCTGGAAGCTGTTGTTATATGAAAATTCCACCAGAGGTAGTAACTGCTCCCAAGGCTCGTTGTGTTCCACTATGCATAATTGGAGAAGATCTTCCATCGTCCGGTTCGTTCTTTCCGTCTGTCCATCGGTCTTGGGGTGGAAGGCGGTGCTAAATGCCAATCTGGTTCCTAGATAAGCTTGCACTATTCTCCACTCCTTCGATGTAAAGCGCCTGTCGCGGTCCGAGACGATTGATTTGGGTATTCCATGAAATCGGACTACCTGCTCAATAAATAGTCGGGCTAAAATGTCGACACTGTCGCCCTGCCGGTTCAGGATGAATCGGGCTACCTTGGTGAGGCGGTCTACTACGACCCATATGGAGTCATTACCTGCATGAGATCGGGGTAAGCCATGGACAAAATCCATGGAGATATCCTCAAATTTCCATTCTGGTATCGTCAGGGGTTGTAGCAGACCTCCTGGGCTACAACATTCTACTTTAACCATTTGCAGGTCTGGCAGTGGGCTACATAATCGGTGACGTCCTTCTTCATTCCTGGCCAGTATAATGTCCTTCGCATGTCCGTGTACATTTTTACTACCCCCGGGTGTATTGAATACCTCGTTTGATGTGCTTCACGGAGTATTTCCTCCCGGATTCCTCTGCAGCGGGAATGAATATGCGGTGTCTGTATTGCAGGATGCCATCGTACAAGTTGTAGTCTTCTTGTGCACCGTGTTGCAAGGCCTGAATGATCGGTGCTGCTTCAACGTTGATCTTCTGTGCTTCTCTTATCCTGTCCCTGATGTCGCACTGAATCTCCATCTAGTAGAGTTGGGCCCGATATTCCATCGGATTCCTACGGGTGATGAGGATAATATCCAGTTCTGCCAAAGATTCGACTAATTCCTCCGGTACCATTTCTAACCAATTCCCGGTCCTTGGAGGCTGCCGACTCAGGGCGTCTGCAACCTTATTAGCCTTGCCGGGGTGGTACTGAAGGGTGAAGTCGTAATCGCAGAGAAATTCCAACCACCGGCGTTGTCGGAGGTTCAGCTCCTTCTGGGTAAAGACATACTTGAGGCTCTTATGATCGGAGAAAATCTCGCATCGTACCCCGTAGAGGTAGTGTCTCCAAACCTTTAATGCGAAAACTACCGCCCCCAATTCTAGATCGTGGGTGGCGTAATCTAGTTCATGCAGCTTGAGCTGACGTGAGGCGTAGGCAACTACCTTGCCATGTTGCATAAGCACGGCTCCCAATCCTTTCAGAGAGGCATCATCATAGATCTGGAAGCCCTCAGTTCCTGAGGGGAGAGTCAGGATCGGGGCCGATATCAGCCGGTTCTTCAGTTCGATGAACGCTGCTTCGCACTCGGGAGACCAATGGAATGCCACATCCTTTTTGGTGAGGGAGGTAAGCTGTAACGCAATCTTGGAGAATCCTTCGACGAATTTACGGTAGTAGCCGGCGAGGCCAAGGAAACTTCGGATGTCTGCCGCTGTCTTAAGTGGCGGCCAATCTCGTACTGCTTGTACTTTGGCTTGATCCGCTGCTACCCTGTTCTTGTTAACCGTGTGTCCTAGAAAACCGACTTCTTCCATCCAGAACTCGCATTTGCTAAACTTGGCGAACAGCGAGTGCTCTCTTAGCTTAAGCAGAACCATTTGGAGATGCCTGAAGTGATCTGTTTTGTTCTTCGAGTAGATGAGGATATCATCTATGAAGACTATTAAGAAATGATCCAGGAAGGGTTTAAATACAGTATTCATTAAAGCCATGAAGGTGGACGGGGCATTGGTTAACCCAAATGGAATTACCATGAACTCGTACAGTCCGTAGCGGGAGCTGAAGGCGGTCTTGGGAATGTCTTCTTCCCGCACTCTGAGTTGATAGTAGCCGGATCTTAAATCCATCTTGGAAATACGGACGTGCCTTGCAGCTGATCGAACAATTCATCTATCCGGGGTAGGGGATAGGTATTCCGGACAGTGAGTTTATTCAATTCTCTGTAGTCAATGCAGAGACGCAGAGATCCATCCTTCTTTTTAACAAACAGTACTGGGGCTCCCCAGGGCGAAGTACTAGGACGTACGAATCCTGCGTCGACTAACTCTTGTAGTTGAATCTTCAGCTCGGCCAGTTCCCTCGGGGCCATCCGGTACGGTGCTCGGGATACTGGTCGGGCTCCTTGAGTAAGTTCGATTTGGAAGTTCACTTCCCGTTGCGGGGGTAACCCGGGAAGGGACTCTGGGAAGATATCCGGGAAGTCCCTGAGTACAGGCACTTTAGCGAGTACTTGTGTCGTGTCTTCCATCTCAATGTAGATTAGGTACACCTCGTCTTTCCGTCGAACTGCCTTGACGGTTTGTGCAGATGTTAAGATAATGCGGGTGACAGAGGGTATACCTGCTAGCGTGATAAATTTCCCATTCGGATCCTGGAGGCGGATTTCTCGAGTTGAACAATTGATTTGGGCGCTGTGCTCGGCCAACCAATCCATCCTCAGAATGATGTCGAATCCGGTTATTGCCAAAACGGTTGCGTTGACTTCGAATTCTATGCCTCCTAGCATTGCCTGGAAGGAACATTTTTCGGTGGAAGTCATATCTGATCCATCCGGGAGTCGTATTCAGATTGACATCCCGGACGATCGCACCGTGTTCTCCTTGTCAGCGATGAAGTTTTGTGCAACGAAAGAATGTGTGGCGCCGGTATCGAACAGTGTTTTAGCGGGATGACCTTCTACCAAAAGTAAACCTGATAACATATATATATCATGATCATAAGCTTTTCACAGATATACAGGAGTAGGGATGACATATACAAAAGTCCTAATATATAAAGCTATAACATCTCCTAGGATATAGTACTACCGGAAGTAGATACCTATCACTACGTCAGGAGCAGGACTGTGCTGAAGATCCAACGCGTATGCCTCGAGCGGTGCTGCTCTGCCCTGCCTAGCCGGCTCCCTCCTGCCTGCGGGACGTCCTCTGCGTCCACCTCGTCCTCTCTCCACCGCTCTCTGTACTACTCCTAAACCGGGTCTCCCGGTAGCCTGAGGGCAGAAGGCTCATATATGCCCAGGCTGCTGGCATAGGTAGCAGTTCCCTGCGAAGGGAACATCTCGTCGTGCGGCTGGGACGAATTGAGGTGCTGGGGCTGGGGGTGCTGGTCGCGGCTGGGGTGCTGGTCGGGGCTGGGGTGCCTGCCTATATGGCTGGTTACGCTGACGCTGTCTCCAGTCTCGGCCCTGCCTGCGAGGACCTACTCCTCTCTCTCGGCCCTGAGTCCGGCGAACACCTACGTGTCCCCTCCGCTGCTGAGCTACCATCCGCTGGTCCATCTCTAGAGCGGTGGCATGTGAGGCGATCGTGTGGAAGGATGCCTGGGAAATCATGATCAGGGCCTGACGGAGGTCGTCTCGTAATCCCCGGTAAAATCTGCCCGCCCTTTCCTTATCCGTACCTGCTAAGGTCCCGGCGAAGCGGGCCAGGTGGATAAACTCTCTCTGGTAGTCTGGAACCGTCCTATCTCCCTGCCTGATCTGCAGGAACCGTTCCTGGAGCGCTATCCGGTCTGCATCCGAAATGAAATGCTCTAAGAAGGCCTCTGAGAACTCCCCCTAGAAGATCGTGCTGAGTGGTCGTCCTCTGAAGGTAGAGCGGCTAGCGGCCCTCCACTAGTCCCGGGCATAGCCCTACAGCATGGTCACCACCAGGGACACTGCGGCTACTGCGGGGCACATCATCCCTACTAGAAGCTCTTCTACCCTCTCCACCCACTCCTCGGCCTGGATGGCTGACTCGGTACCTCGGAAGGTGGGGGGCCTTAGCCCCCGAAATGTCGTCAGCAGATCAGTGGGTACGGTGGCCTGCTGTGGTGGCCGTAAGGTGGCTGTCTGGAAGGCGGCTAACAGGGCTACCAGGGTCTGTCCGAGCTCTGTCTCTCCGAACGGAACTGCGGCTGGAGCGGCCGGGGCTGGTGGTGGAGTGGTAGGGTGGTACTGGTCCTGATAGAAGGACCTTCCGTTACTTGACTCCGGTATCTGGAGAAGTAACAAACGGGTATCAGAACTTGCAAAAATAAGGGAATTTTGCAGGACTGAAAGAAAAGGAAGTGGAAAGCGTGTGGGTGTACTACCATGCAGTCTCGAATCCTTAACCTTAAACCTAAAGTGTCCACCAGGATTCCGCTGCGTGGTTCGTCCCGAACCAAGAAACGGAACCGGGGAAGGGAGGATCGAAAGACTGCCCCATGTGGTCGGATCGTGGTGGCTCTAATCCATTTGTAAGACCCCCCCCCCCCCCCCCCCCCTCTCCAGACTGAACCAGGTTTAGGGAGGGGGGATCTTACTGCCCAAAGAGGACTACCCAACGCTTTTCGGGTGGCGACGTCCCACCCTCTTAAGCGCTGAGCGGTCTCTTTGTCAGGCACAAGAATCATCACAACACATCAGAACACACAGCGGAAGCAATCGAAATAAGAGAGGCTAAGCATGCTGATTATATTACATATTTAAATATGGCTGGGGCCTATCGTTTTACAAAATACTGCCTCGAAGGCTACATAGTCTAAAACAAAAGGGAGCCCTAGGCTAGTCCTTATACTCTCGAACTCACGTCTCTGAAGATAGGGGGCGAGGCTGGGGTAATCGAACGGGCCATCTCCAAGGCTCGTAACTCATCCTGCGGTGCGGGGGCTCCTTGCTGTCCCATCTCCTGTGATTGGTTATAAGAAATAACTGTTAGTCACCGAGCTAAGTAGAAAATACATCCCCTCCCCGGATCCGTATCCAAGGGGCGGTTAAAGAACAGAAATGAAATAACCGAAGCAAGGTAGAGGGTTAGCAGCAGGTAAACATATATATCTCCGTATATATATATATATATATATATATATATATAGAGCTTCCCACCCTAAAGCTCGTAACCGCGCCGTATAGTAAGTACGCAACACTATAACGCGCAGACACGCACACCCAGGTATTCAAACCTGTACGCATACAAAAGACCCTGTGTCGACACAGTTTAGACCGCTTTATTTCAAGGAGGGGAGCTAACCCCGCGGGCCTCACCGATGTGGTCGTCGGTGACAGTGGCCAGTCTTGCCACTTCTGAAAGTAGTTGTACCGTATCATTCAGGCCCTCCTGTACAACATGGTGTACCAACTGGATGTGAGCGACATCCGACGAGCCGATTTGTAGGCCGACCAGAGGAGGTAAAACTGCAGGCTCGGATGGTAATAACCCGTTGTGCACATCTCCCTGTCGCCATGAGTCGTCAACCCACCTGCACCGGTACGAACGGTCTGCGAGCGTGACCAACCCGCCACTCCCAAACAATCTTCACCCGCTTTATATAAAGATAAGCACATAAATTACGTGGCAATTCTACTCGACCGGTCACACGACCCATGACCGGGAGGATTAGCGGTATGAGGGCTCCTTGCTTGGGGCTAACCTGGGAGGAGGAACTTAATTCCGAGTTCTTCCCCAACTAAGGCCTCGCAGGAGGGAGGATAAGCACCGCTTGCCTGTGCAGGGCTGCAGTTAGTACCCCAATACGAATAAGTATAACAACAAAATAGGCCGAAAGCAGAGGCCATAATATTAAGAAGGAAATTAGGCCGAAGGCAAAGGCCATGTTAAGCAGAAAAGTAGGCCGAAGGCAAAGGCCATATTAAGCAGAAAAGTTGGCCGAAAGCAAAGGCCATGGTAATAAGCAGAAAAGTAGGCCGAAAGCAAAGGCCATATTAAGCAGAAAAGTAGGCCGAAAGTAGAGGCCATAATGACAGGACCAGTGCGAGACTGGATTTAAATGAAAGTACAAAAAGTAAGAGTGGGGGACCAGTGCGAGACTGGATTTAAATGAAAGTACAAAAAGTAAGAGTGGGGGACCAGTGCGAGACTGGATTTAAAGGAAAGTACAGAACGTAAATGCGGGGGACCAGTGCGAGACTGGATTTAAAGGAAAGTACAGAACGTAAATGCGGGGGACCAGTGTGAGACTGTATTTAAAGGAAAGTACAGAACGTAAATGCGGAGGACCAATGCGAGACTGGATTTAAAGGAAAGTACAGAAGGCAGTAAAAGCATAAAAGAAAGGGTCAGTAGTCCAATCACTCCATAAGAGGAGGCTTCAATCGTCGACTCCGTTCTTTTATTATTGTCGCGGCGGGATTAAATTTCGGCGCCGCGATGCGATTTCGTTCTAATTTTCGGGTCGATATTCGGAGCTTAGTCGATTCCTTGGATAGATACGCATAATTTTTAATAGGCATTTAAAAATATGCGTCGAGGGGACGCCGATTCATTTCGATGAATTTCGCTCTTTTTGGGCGTTTATTTTTGCTTGTAAAAGCTTTTGGAGGACCAAAATAAGAAACCACACCTCCCAATTTTAATAGTAGTTGTAAAACACCTTTAATTAGAGCCCTTAATTTTTGGGGATTTTTGCGAACTTATTTGGACGTTTATTTTCTCAAAATAAACTCTATAAAGGGTTTTAAAAATAGTAAAACTTCTCCTAAAAATCCCAAAAAATTACAGTAGGTGCCCCTTAGGGTGGGGCACATTTTTCATTTATAAAACTTTTCCCCAATCTGCCCCATTTTTTCTCAAAAAAATGGAGAAGGGGAAAGGGGGATTGGGGTGCGGTTAGGAAAAAGGAAGGGGGTTTGGGGTGCGATTAGGGAAAGGGAGGGGGTGCAGGGGTGCTGCACCGCGTGCCATCCCGCGGCTCCCACAGCGGATCTGCGGCGGATCCGCTGTGGGGGCACACAAGTGGAGGCGGGAGGCGGGAAACGAGGTTTCGGGGGCCGCTTGATCTTCCGGGGGAGATCGTGCGGCCCCTGATTAATCTCGGGTGGCAGCCGCTGCCGCTGCCGGGCAGCGGTCGGCAGAGGCCGGCGCCGCCCCCGGTCGGTGCGCCGGGGGCCGGCGACTCCTCCGGTGGTGGTTCGGCGGCCTGGTGCCGCCGACCACCGCCGAGGAAGCAGGCGGGAGGCGGGGGCGCGACCTGCATGGGCCATGCAGGCCCGCTGCGCCGCCGCCTCCGCTGATAGGGCAACGGTGCTGCCCCCGGTCGGTGCGTCGGGGGTCGGCGGCCACTCCGGTGGTGGTCCGGCAGCCTGGCGGCGCCGGACCCCGCCGGGAACTTGAGCAGGAGGGGACGGGGAGGCGCGGCACAGCCTGCATGGGCCATGCAGTTGGCCGCGCCGCCGTCTCCCCGGGGAGGGACCTCCCTGCCGCCCCTGGTCGTGGCGCCGGGGAGGGGGCAGACCTTCGGCGGGGGTCCAGCGGCCTGGCGCCGCCGGCCGCCGCCGGGAGAGGGGTTTCAACCCTTACAGGAAAACGAAGAGGGGGAGGCCACGGGTGCCGTCGGGGCTGCGTCCTCCGGCGGCCTGACCGCCTTCCTTTGCCGGCGTCGAGGCCCCTAGGAGGGGGCATACCTCCCCCAGCGCCACCACCGGTGCTGGGGGAAAGGGCTCTCACGGCCAGCCTCCTCCCCGAGCCTTGCAAGGCTCGGGGCGGCGGCCGGCGGCGCTCCGGCGATGGGGAGAGGGGTGGCCTCCTCTGGGAGATAGGAAGGGGGAGGGGAGAGTTCTACCTGGAGGTGAGGTGGGGCTCGAGAGGTGGAGGGGCGGTGGCCGGCCATGAGGAAGGAGGAGGAGGTGGCGGTTTGGGGTTGGCTTGCTCCGGCAAGGTGGAGGAGGGTGTTGGAGCATGCGTTCCGCACTCGTCCGGTTTGAGAATAACAAATCTCGAATGTATTTGATCCTATTTTTGATTAATGGTGTGCAGATAACAGGTGCAAAAATAACATGATTTCAATTGAAGCAAAATGACATTTTCCAGAAATTTGAGCTATCGGATTTCCGACAGTGCTATCGGATTTTCGACAGCGCATTTATTTGATCTCTGCGCAGCGGTTAGGATCTATCGGATTTCCAATATCGCTATCAGATGGCGATAGCCCACGATCTTCCGATAACGCCAGGACGTGCAGCAGTTACCTCACAGCGGTTAGGAGCTATCGGATTTTCGATATCGCTATCGGATGGCGACAACCCACGATCTTCCTATAACGCCAGGACGTGCAGCAGTTACCTTGGCTATCGGATATCCGACAGTGCTATCGGATATCCGACAGCCCACGTCTCAACCACGACCTCAACACGATGCAGAAACTTCATTTTAGTGGGACACGTGGCAGCCTCTGGAGATTTCGGATTTCGGCGACAGCGGCTATCGGACGGCGACAGCTCCTTTTTATTTAAAGGGCTCGAAACTTCGTGGAATTCACTACTTCAGATTTCTAAGCCTCCTTCCTGAGTGTTATCGTCCAGAGAGCTCCAGAGAACGAAAATCCCCATCCTTGAAGGAGAAAAGAGAGAGCGAAGCCGAAGATTGTACACGCATTCCAAAGAGACTATCTCAAGGGATCTTCGCTGTTTTGGTCCAGAAATTCTAAAGGGGGTTTTTCATATTGTATTTTCATTCATTCACTTTTCATTTTGTAATCATTGGAGAAATCGTCGTCTTGCGTGCGGCGTCTAAGTCCTTGCGCGGCTTAGGGGAAAATCGCTTCCTTGTGCGGAGCGTCCAAGTCCTTGCGTGGCTTGGTGGGAAATCGTGGCCTTGTGTGCTACGTCTAGATCTTGGGAAGATCTAGAGGATAGGCTTGGGCTTGGTCTTGGGAGAGACAAGTGATAGCCTTCCGATCCTTGGGAGAAGGATTGGTAAACCAAATTTGTAGAATTTTTTATTAACATAATTGTGTCTTGATCTTAAGCATTGTTAAGATCATTTTTATTGTATGCAAATTTCATGATTAATATAATTATGTCTTTTTCTTTAATTACATATTTGGTGGCATAATCTTTATCTTAGAAATTTGTTTTTGAATTATTTAAAAAAAACACATTCTTTGGAAATTGTTTAGAAGTAATTTTTAGAAAAGTAAAACTTGTTTAAAAATTCTTAAGGAAAAATTATATTTCAAACACACCCTTATTCACCCCCCCCCCCTCTAAGGGCGTCATACGATCCAACAGAGGGTTGGGCTGGGCTGGTCGGCAGGGTGAGGCTGAGAGGGAGTGGGGTGGGGGGTTTGAGAGGGGCTGCCCCTTCCTTTTATAGGAAGGGGGAGCTCTCCTCCTTATCCCCCACGTGGGGATAAGGGAGGGGGAGATATTTTCTCCCCCTCCCCTCCCTTCTCTCTCTCTTGCCCCCTTTGCCCAAATAGGGGCTGCCTATTCATGGGCAGCCCCTTTTCTTGGGGGGGCTTTCTCTCTCCTTCCCCCCCCCCCATTTCCTTTTCATTTCCCAATAAATTTCAAGCCGGGGGGGGGGGGGGGGGGGTTTGACCGAGTCATCTTAGGGCGGGGTCCTCCTTGGTCCCCGGGGTCCAACAAGAGTTGCCGGGGCCGATGCCGGGTTCGTATGCTTTATATCTCGTGCGTTGCACTGAGGCAATCTGCATAGTCGTAAAATGGCATACTCTCCATACGACCTTGAATCGAGGCTCAACTAATTCCGTTGCACTCGTATTGTTCGCATGAGTTTTCCAGAACTGATAGAAGTTAATTCGGGGCTCGCACGGTCACTATTCATAATAATGAGGTAGTGGCGCGCTACGACACCCGAAATGGTCGTTTTCTCCAAACGACCTCGGATCGAAGTGCAACGAATTCCGTTGCACTTGTATTATCCATACGAGTCTAACGGAACTGACGGAAGTCCACTCGGGGTTCGTATGGTCACTATTCATAACAATGAGGTAGTGACGCGCTACGACACCCGAAATGGTCGTTTTCTCCAAACGACCTCGAATCGAAGTGCAACAAATTCCGTTGCACTCGTATTGTCCATACGAGTCTAACGGAACTGACGGAAGTCCAATCGGGGTTCGTATGGTCACTATTCATAACAATGAGGTAGTGACGCGCTACGACACCTGAAATGGTTGTTTTCTACTGCTCGGGCCTACTTTTATTGGGCTCACTAGGGTCTAGTGGCCCAATAAATGTCGGGATGTTACAGTAGGAATAGGCCCTTAATAGAAGCTGGGAGAATATTGCTTAGTGACTCCTCACTCCCAGAATATTTTTGGGCTGAGGCAGTCAATACTGCTTGTTATGTTCTCAATAGAGCTTCTATCAATAAGGCCCTTGGAATAACCCCATATGAGATTCTGAAATGCAAACAACCAACCATTTCATATTTTAGAATCTTTGGTTTCAAATGTTATATTTTAAATAATGGAAAATCCCAACTAACAAAGTTTGCTGAAAAATGCAATGTTGGGGGTTCTTGTTGGATATAGCTCGCATAACAGAGCCTATAGAGTATTCAACAAGAAAACTCATGTTGTAGAAGAGTCTATACATTTGGTATTTGATGAGACCAACCTACTTTATAAGGGCTTATCCAAGACATACCCAGCACAAGCAGAATTTATTCAGATGTTGTTGTTCCTGAAGATGAAGATCAGCAAGCTGCTGATGAACCTGCTGCTCCAGAAGAAGAGTTGTAGATTATTTACAAATTTCCTGTAGCAAACAGGCATCTAAGGGATCATCCAAGAAATCAAATAATTGGATATGAGAACCAAGGGGTGATCACCAGAAGCAGGGCTCATAGTGAAGCTCTATTCATGAGCTTTCTATCACAGATGGGCCCACAAGACGTTTGAAGAAGCAAATCTAAATTCATTCTGGATTCAAGCCATGCAAGAAGAGCTTCTACAATTCAAGAGGTGCAAGGTATGGAAGCTGGTGCCAAAGTCTCAAGGACACAACATCATAGGCACCAAATGGATCTTCAAAAACAAGCTTTATGAGAATGCATCATCAAGAATAAGGTTAGAATGGTGGCCAATGGATACATGTAAGAAGAAGGTATTGACTTTGATCAAACCATTGCCCCAGTTGCAAGGTTAGAAGCAATAAGGTTATTCCTTGCCTATGCTGCCCACAAGGGGTTCAAAGTCCACCTGATGGATGCCAAGTCAGCTTTGTTGTTTATTGGGGTGTCTACTTGATCACCTAGAGGGGGGGGGGGGGGGGGGTGAATAGGTTTTTCTTTTTATAATATCCCCCTTTAGGTTTTTCTTACTTTCTGGTTAATAGATCTAAGAAATAAAGAACAAACCACAGAAAGCACACAACGATCTATAGAGGTTCCCCAAGACCGGGTGTCTTGAGTAGTCCCCTCTCCCTCTGCGCCTACCCAGCAGTGTGCTAGGCTCGGCAAACTCCGCCAATAGCTTCAGGCCCTCAAGCCTTACAACACGGACCCACAAGTCCCAACAGCCTAAGCACGCATGCCCCTACTGCCCCCGAGCCCGCAAGCTCGACAGTCAGGCCCTCAAGCCCTACAACGCGGACCCGCATGTCCCAACAGCCTAGGCCCGCAAGCCCCTACTGCCCCCGAACCCTCAAGCTCAACAAGTCGCACCCGCAAAGTGCACTACCCTGGCCCTCAAGCCTCACAGCTCTCCAGCCCTCAAGCTAGACAAATTGGCCCGCAAGCCTTACAGGAAAATACAGTAATACAACCATTCTTCTGCCTGATGAAGATCGGCAACTTAAGCCTGTTGATGATTGGCTTCTTGCGATTGAGGGAGATGCTTCAGATTCAGATCTTTGACAGCGCAGATCTTCTTCAATCTCTACTTTTTGCCTGATGTTGAACGACGTCTTCTCAGTCTGTGAAGATGACTGATTCTCTTGAGAACGCTTGAATATGTTCTCTTTCTTCTCCGCTGAATATATTATTCTATTGAAGAGCGGAGGGATACTTTTTCTCGTTCTTTTTCTTGCCCAGCAAGCTTCTTCCTTTTTGATCTTTTTCTTTTTGATCCATTGATCTCGTATTAGGGCAATATCTTATCTCTTTTATAAGACTGCGAGGTCCCCAACGGTCTTATGAAAGAGTGCCTTAAGTGTCAGATGCTCCTTTCCTTAAGAGCACGTGCTGATTAGACAATTAGGCGGCGACATTAATTGCTGACATCACGTCCGTATGATTTGAATTCTGCCTCAAAGATACTTGCATCATTACAACGACAAGCTATCTCAGACTATGTCGTCGCGATCTTCCTTCTTACATCATGTCGTCGTGATCACATTGTTCTCTCGACGACATGCGTTCTTTACGACGATGTTTGCTCTTTCTCGACGACACGGCCTCTTTGGTGAAGTCGAAGATACTGCGTCTTCTCTCCGTTCGACGATCTTGCTTCTGCGTTCGACGAACACGCCAAATCTCAGCGGTCGTCGATCTTTCTTCTGAGCTCGACGAATAGCATTCTGCGATCGACGAACTTGCTTCTGCATTCGACGAACATGCCAAATCTCAGCGGTCGTCGATCTTCCTTCTTATCTCGACGAACGGCATTCTTCGTTCGACGATCTTGCTATGTCTCAGCGATCGACGAATCACGCTACTTCTCAGCGGTTGCTTTGCTCATCATCACAACGACAAGCATACTTTGTCGACGATATCGCCTGTTCTTCTCGACGATAAAGTACTTAGTAAAATAACTAAAGTACATGACATATTGTCGATACCTGCAAGCATGAACTAGATGGTATGTCAAATACAACATGCATTTATCATTGAGCTGAACACTTCTTCAAATCAGGAACATTGCAGGGCACTGTTCCCAACAATCTCCCCCTATTTGAAGAAGTCATAACCCACCCATTGATAATTGCCATTCTCATAACAGATATTAACATTTAAGCAGATAAGCAAATAATGATGACATTTTAGCAAAATTAAGTAAACACAGAATTTTGACAAATATTTCTTCATTTATAATTAGTGTCGAATGTTCAGAAGAGTTTTGACATTTCTATATTTAACCATCTATATATCTGGTGCATTCGTATCATCAGCTCTCTTTGCTTTCTTGGTACCGACTTCCTGCTCCTTTTTCTCCATCTCTTCCCTGTACTTTCTCTTTCTAATTTCTTTAGTCTCAGTTGTTTTTTTATCCTTATTAGTTTCAGGAATATCTGTACAGGGACCTACGGTAGGCTCGTCATGACAAAGGGAAGGAAGATTCATTGCTTCCCTGATAGTGTTCGAGGTCCAGATGGCATGATCATAGCTGGCCTTTATCATTGATCTATCCCCCTTTATGATTTCTTCAGATATCCCTATTTGGAGGTTCTCTTCGGAGGACAATATCTTGTTTTTGAGCATGTGAATTCCAGCTTCCAATTGATTCTTGGTTTCCAGCAGATGACTATCTAAATCTTTATTTTGTTGATCTAGACTTTCTTTGATGTCAGCTTTGTGTTCAGCCATTCTCTTGGTTGATGCAACATAGGCCTTTTCTATGCTGCCGATAATCGATGACTGATTGATCCCTAGGTTAATTAGAGCTTTGTGAGAGCGGGTATTGTAATCTTGTAGGCTTTTCACATCATTTCTTAGGTTTGCTGTTTCAGCAGATAGTTCCTTTCTTAGGTCATTGATGACAGAGGTCACATGTCTTTCTAGTTTTATCCTTTGCTCTTCCAGGAGCATCTTTATTTGAGATAGAAAGGAGGGCTCTTCTTGTCTATTTAAATATGGAATTTAGGGTTATATAAATACCTAAAATTCTCTCCCTATTCTTCTTCTTCCTTTGTCGAACCAAACCAACCGCCGAGCGAGAGAGGCGAGAGCGGAGTGTCTTGGAGCTTCCGGTCGGCGATTCGAAGGCCGTAGTGGTCAGAATCACGTTTGGTGTATATATTTGGAAAGCTCTCAGCGAGATCTTCGTTCAAGTGGTAAGCTTTTCCCGTTTCGTGGAATTTTTGGAGTTCTGGTAGTGACCTAATTCCTCTTTTCGACCCGAAAAGTTTCAGGATTTTGTGCTCGGGAGAGTTCTTGGCCGATCCATAGCTTTTGGAGCGGTGGTCTTCGAGTTAGCAAGGTTTAAGGCAAGTGGCTTTTGTTTTTCCTCCTTCCTTCTGGTTTGTTGAAGCACTTTCCTTTTTGTTGGAACGCTTCTTCTTATTTGCCTACTTTCCTGTAAATTTTATCGTATCTGGAGTTGCCCTGGTTTCTCTCCTCCTGCAGCCTTGGGTTCCTGAGAAATCAGCCTTGGATTTCTCGAGAATCGGTCTTGTTTTCCTTTTTGCCTGCAGCCCTTGTTTTCTTCTATTTCCTGACGTTCGTCGAACGGGCGTTCGATGAACGGCTTTGAGTTCGTCGAACGTTACTGAGTTCGACGAACGGTCGGTTGTTCGTCGAATGGGCGTTCGACGAACGGCCTTGTGTTCGTCGAACGGTCTTGCGTTCGACGAACGGTCTTGCGTTCGTCGAACGGGCGTTCGACGAATAGTCTTGCGTTCGTCGAACGGGCGTTCGACGAATGGCCTTGAGTTCGACGAATGTCCTTGCGTTCAACGAATGATCTTATGTTCGTCGAACGGGCGTTCAACGAACTGCCTGATTTTTCTCTGTTCCTTAAATTTTTCGGAGAAACTATTTTCTCTGCCCCTTTTTCTCGAGAACCTTGTTTACCTGCTTCAATTTCTCGAGAAATATATTTTATCCCTGCTCTCTTATTTCTCGAGAAGCAGCTTTTCCCCTGCTTTAATGTAACGCCCCTGATTTTCGTTAATTATTTTACGTACCCTCTGTGACGTAATTTTGGCGTAAGGGCGTTATGTCAGCTCGTCTGGTAGTGTTTCGAGTTTTAGCTTAGTTAAATCTTGTGATTTAGGTCAAGCAGGCGAGATTTCGCGTCGTTTCGAGTTAAAGTGAAGATTTTGAGTGGATATCAAGATTTTAGCTTCGGAAGGCTTTATCCGGAGTTTGGCTCGTCGGAATTGAATTCTGACTCCGCCGTTGGATTCGTAGCACCGTTTTTCAGTTAAGGCGCGAATTTCGTAGAAACCCGAGGTGTTTTGATCGCCCTCGCAGTTTAAGTAAATTGGGGAATTTATTTATTAATTAAATAATAATTTAGGGTTACATATATAAGCCTAAAATCTCCTCCTCCTATTCATCTTCTTCCTCCCTCGATCAAATCAGCCGCCGAGCGAAAGGGCGAGTGCGGAGCTTCGAGGAGCGTTCGATCGGCGATTTCTAGGGCTGTAGTAGTCGGAATCGCGTTAGGAGAGAAGATTTGGAAAGCTCTCGGCGAGATCTTCGTTCTAGCGGTAAGCTTTTCCCGTTCTGTGGAATTTTTGGAGTTAGGGTAGTGACCTAACCCCTTCTTTCGACCCAAAAAGTTTCAGGAATCTGTGCTCGTGTGTTTTCCTAGCCGAACCATAGCTTCCGGAGCGAAGATCTTCGAGTTTGCAAGGTTAAGGCAAGTGGCTTCTTCCTCCTCCTCTTTGTTTGGTTAAATCTTGGTTTTACCTCCTGATAAATGTTTGGTGGGCTGTGGGCTCGTGTTTCTAGCGTCTTGTGTGATAGTTAGAAACCCTAAATTTTCTTCCCCGTGTAGCGTCAGGGCATTTCTCCCGAAAGACACCGTCGTTCCCTGGATTTTTAGTCGTTGATTGGTCCTTCTCGAGAAGTCTTTGAGTGTCCCGAGAAGTTGTTTTAGCCAAGTTTTCGAGAAGACCCCTCTACCTCTCGAGAAATGCTTGAGTTCTCGAGAATTCCCTTGTCCTCTCTCGAGAAATTCCTTGAGCTCTCGAGAAATCCCCTGATCTCTCTCGAGAAATTGCCTTCCTCTCGAGAAATTGCCCTCCTCTCGAGAAATCAATTTCTCATCTCTCGAGAAATCCTTGCCCTCCTCTCGAGAAATCAATTTCTCATCTCTCGAGAAATCCTTGCCCTCCTCTCGAGAAACTGCCTTCCTCTCGAGAAATGCTCCTCTCGAGAAATCCTTGAGCTCTCGAGACATTCCCCCATCTCTCGAGAAACTGCCTTCCTCGCGAGACCACCGCCAGGGGCGCTGCCCCTTGGACCCCGTTAGGGGCTCTGCCCCTAAGACCCCGCCAGGGGCGCGGCCCCTTGGAACCCCGCCAGGTGCGCATGTGATTTCGTTGCGATTTCCATGTTTTAATCTTTTGTCCTCTCTAGTGTACCAAGATGATTGTCAGTGTCCCTTCGGTGCTCCTGATCTTGAAACCCTCTTGGTTGTATCCTTTTACTCGTTGTGGTCTGTTAACATTTGAGTTACTCTTATGATTCATATTGATCGAGGTGTACTTTGCCTTGACCCTATTTTTCTTAGGGCCTTCCAGCGATTATCCTTTCGGGTTGCGTCCCGTGTTTAAATAAAATTTAAGTAATAAGAACTACTGTCTTTAGCCCTTCACAGTAGTTGTGTTTGGGGGACAGTGGGGGGGAAATGTTATAGCCTTGCACGGTAGTCGTGTTTGGGTGGTTGGGTCTAGTGGTACCCCCACCTGCTTTTGGGCTTGGGGTAGCGGAGGTAGTTAACCGCTCCCGTATAATTTGAGCTGATCAGTCTCTTTAATCGATGAAACTAAATAAATGAACATGTTTGTTCCTCTTTTGGTATATAGTGCACTTGATGCTTGTTGGTTCTTTGTTTGGGGCTCTCTTTCGGTAACTTTGGCTTGGGTTGGTACCCCTTATGCCTTGCTTGTTTTTCTGCTAGATTTCTGCCACTTGTAATCCCTTGCTGAGGCGTTCTTTGTTTTATTGAATGCCTCAGGTTCAGAGCCGTAACGGCTAGTGGTGTAGCCTGAAGTTCAGAGTTTTAGTAGCTGTTCACCCCGCTGCTGCGAGGTAGTTGTTTTTAGTTACTTCTTGTGCTCAGACATACTAGTTGGTGCCAATGGGTTAGTGTCATGTTGTTGACGCCCATTGTGCCCCTTTTTATACTTTATAGATTATTTGCCAGATTATGCCACTACTTTTAGATCTTGTGTATCTTACCCTCTGGGAATGATTTATGCTAGGTGCATTATAGTTATAAAATGATTTTTCTTCATCCTCATTGCATTCTTTCTAACTGAAACCCTTAACTTTAAAGTCGACTAAAGGTATTTTCTACTCTTACAGTACGCCTAGTTATGTGCATATCATTTATTTCATGCTCCGTCGTTTGCATACATGTAGGACTTTAAGTAAACTAAATTAAGTACATTCCGCTGCAATTATATATACTTTCTCGGTGGACTAGTTGATCCACGAACTGAGAGACACAGTTCTTATCTCAAAACCCCTGATAAATGATTTCAAATGATAACTTATCATATAATCAAGTTTGTTTAGTTAAGTAATAGGTTCCCGCCTGAGCGTCTACAGTTGTCTCCTGTATGACGTGGCATCATGACGTGTATTTTCTCTTACTCTGATATTCTTAAATTCGGAGAAAATGCGGGTTGTGACATTTAATTTCTCGAGAGGCAGCTTATCCCCTGCTTTAATTTCTCGAGAAATATTCTATCCCTGCTCCTTTCTTTCTCGAGAAATGCTTGATTCCTCCTTTAATTCCTCGAGAAGCAGCTTATTCCCTGATTTTAATCTCTCGAGAAATGATTGTCCCTGCCCTTGGATCTCTCTAGAACCTCGTGTTCCTTGTCTTTGACTTCTCTTGAACCCTTGTATTTTGACAATTAGATTCTCAAGAATTGCTCTCTTCTTCTTAGTGCTTGAGTTATGCCTCCAATTACTTCTCCTCTTTGAAACCTCATGCCCGTTATGGCTGAATGACTTATGTATTCTCTTATGAATTGTCTTTTGCCGTGTTTACATTATTTGTGACCCTATCCTTAGGGTATCCTGGTGAGTGGGCTTCGTCCCATGCCATAATTAAAGAAATTAATTAATAAGACCATTGCCTTTGTCCTTGCACAGTGGGTCATATTTTGGGGGGACTGTGGGGAGTGTTGTAGCCTTGCACGGTGGCCATATTAGTGGTGAACCGCAGGCTTGGCCTGTGGTCCCCTGGGCCGTGTTTGGGTGGTTGGAGATAGAAACCCACACCCGTTTTTGGCTTTGGGTGGCAGTGGATAAAGGACCGCCCTCGTTTAATTTGAGCTGATCAGTCTCTTTAATAATGTAACAAGATAAATGAACTTTGCTTGTTCCTCCTTATGGCATTTTGGCACACTTGGTGCTTTGTTTAGTTCTTTGTTTGGAGCTTCTCTTTCGGTAAATCTGGCTTGGGTTGGTACCTCTTATGCCTTATTTACTTTTTCTTCTTGTTTTCAGCCACTTTTAACTCCTTGCTGAGGCGTTCTTTGTTTTATTGAATGCCTCAGGTTCAGAGTCTTAGTTGCTAGTGGTGTAGCCCGGGGTCTCCGGGAGTTTTTGTTGTTGTTTTACCCCACTATTGCGAGGTAGTTGTGGTTAGTTTTCTTCTTGTGTTCAAACATGCTAGTTTATAGCCAACGGGTTAGTGTCAGGTTGTTGATGCCCGTTGTGCCCTTTTGATACTTTATAGTTTACTTGCCAGTTAATTGCTACTACTTTTTAGATCTTGTATAACTTGCTCTCTGGGAATGATTTATGTTTAGGTGCATTATAGTTATAAAAATGGTTTTTCTTTCATCCTCATTGCATTCTTTTTAACAGAAATACTTATCTTTAAAGTCGCCTAAAAGATATTTTCTATACTTATACTACGCCTAGATATGTGTATATCATTTACTTTATGTCATGTCATCACGTGCATTTAGGACCTTAAGTGAACTAAATCAAGTACTTTCCGCTGCGATTACATATATTTTCTCGGTGGACTAGTTGATCCACAAACTGAGAGACACAGTTTTTACACCAGACTCTAATAAATGGTTTCAAATTATGATCTATCATGTAAACATGTTTTGATTAAGTAAGTTATAGGTTTCCGCCTGAGCGTCTGCAGTTGTCTCCTGCATGACGTGACATCATGACACGTATTTTCTCTTACTCTGATATTCCTAAATTCGAAAAAAATGCGGGTTGTGACAGTTGGTATCAAAGCGAGGTTGTTCGACAAGTCGGTCGGGCAATACATTCTGATATAGTAGTTGTTTTGGTTTCATTGCATACACACACCGATGTGTCATCAGTACGTCTTAGCCGAAGCATGAACACTACACTCATAGCATGATAAGAAGTATACGGGGCATATTATGTAGTATGGGATGCATAATATGTGTTTGTATATGGATCCACCATATGTGGCAACATGTGACGGTTATGTAGTATGGGATGCATAACCATCATCACATGGATGCCCATTAACACGTTTTCTCTTTCGTTACATGTAATATTATGTAGTATGGGATGCATAATATTTCATGTGTACGCCGCTCATAACATGCATTAAGTCCTTTATTAGAATGCATAGCACAACATACATTACATAACATTACATAAGCATGCGTGCGAAGTTAAAGACTTATATGATGACACATGTACACCCATGATTTCAAAATGAACAGAAAATTCATGCATTCATGACCCTTGCACATGAGTCAAGAGGGGTGATGTAGTATCATCCCTAAATTTATCATAACATCATGAAAATCCCGGAGCAAGGTGGTAGCATTGGCAAGTATCTGTACATGTATGTTCTGAACCAAGCAGTGTAGTTCTAGTGTAAGGTTAAGTTTTAATTATAGGTTTATGCGTATTAGCAGAGATGGTGCGTAAGCGAGTCGCGACTAGGTCGACTCCCTAGTCGGAGGGCGAGTCATCCGGAGCACAGAGTGACGCTTTGATCGAGAGTCTGCGCCAAAGCACTGAGGCTCTGAGTAGGCAGATGGTTGCGATGCAATCGAAAGTTGAGGCGTTGTTGTCTTTCGGTGCTAGGCAGCAACCCGTAGTGCAGGCCCCCATAGTAGGACAGATATTACCTACTCCTCCTGCTCCCTTGGTACCCCCTGTAGCGATACCTCCGGAAGTGAATTTCATATCGCACTTTCAGCGATTAGGACCCCCTACGTTTGGCGGAAGAGCTGATTTCATGGCTTTGGATGACTGGTTAGTTTCCATCGAAGATATTTTTAAGTACTCGGGAATCTCTGCGGCCAAAAGGTGATGGTCGCCGCTTACCAGCTGAAGGGACTTGCTAAGAGCTGGTGGATCAAGGAAAGGGAGAACCTCGTAGAGGGGTGTTCATGGGAGTCGTTTAAGGCAGTGTTGTTCTGAAAGCTTCTGTCGTCGGTAGAGCAAGACCGACTGATGAAGAAGGGAAAGAGAAAGGCTGGAGAAGAAGGAAATTCTGATGCGCCTGCCTTGGTCTTGAAGAAAGGAGGTGGTGAGGTCTGCAGTTTCTGTGGCCGCTCTGGCCATCCAGTTGAGAAGTGTTTCAAAAGGAAAGGAGTTCAGAAGAAGCAACGAGTGCCGGCAATCCAGAGTGCTCCGAAGGGTGAGGTGCTCTGCCAGTTATGCAAGCAGAAGGGGCATGATGTGACCCAGTGTTGTGTTGGGTTTTTCTAGAGCCATACATCACATGTAGGCACAGCGGAAATAAAGAGAAACAACCCAAAAGACTTTGATCGGGCCATGAATATTGAATCAAGAAGTTAATAAAATACTAGGCAAAAATTACCTTTGCGGGATTGGATCAAATCCAACCTAGATGCTCCAAGAAGAAGATTGCCTTCGTCGGCTTTGCAAGAGTTCTCACGTAGAATATTGTTTACGTCTCTACAGCAGTCCACACGAGCCGGGAGAAGAAGACTACACCTTGCGCTTCCACGGATTGCTAGATCCGCTTCAGGAAGAACAACACCGGCGACAATCGTCGGAGAGGAAGTCGGCGGAGGCGATTCAGAATGGCAGAACACTTCCGTCTAGGGTTCGAGCGAGAGCGGAACTCCTTCCGTCGGCTTCTATTTCGTGTGTTATGAGAACCCTAAAAGAAGTCCTATTTATACCCAAAGGATAAACAGCTTCTAGAAGAATCGCTATCCGCAGACCACACAGCAAAACAAGGGCTTCTGTTACAATTCGTCGGGATTCCACGGAACAGCATTCGTCGAGTTTTCACGGGACAATCCGACGAATTCCGACGAATCACATCAGACGGCAACATTTGCCGAGTTAATGCTCTCTGTGACAATTCGTCGAGATTCCACGGAACAATCCGACGAATCCCGACGAATCCGACGAATCATGTCAGACGGCAACATTTACCGAGTTAAGGATCTCTGTAACAATTCGTCGAGATTCCACGGAACAATCCGACGAATCCCGACGAATCCGACGAATCATGTCAGCGGCAACATTTGCCGAGTTAAGGATCTCTGTAACAATTCGTCGAGATTCCACGGAACAATCCGACGAATTCAGACAGCAACATTTGCTGGACTTCCCCCATTCTATATGGTGATTGGTAACCTTTACCAACATAGTCAATCTTCCAACTTCTCCACATGCTCTTATGTGCGACCCTGCAGGCTCATATCGCGTTGGCAGTGACATTACATGTTTGACCACTTCTAGATCACAATGGTAACTCCAACAGTCTCCCACTTGATCTTGAAAGTATCAAACAAAAACCTCACAAACAATGAGCGGCATCTAGCAATGCATCATTGCTCCCCAAGCAATAAGAGTTCATAACTCATAAGCCTTTATGACCAATGTTCCAGCGTTGTCTTTGTCCCTTTGTCCCTTACATCCGGAAAGAACTAGAGGCATGGACCGTGTCACCCTCATAATAGCTCAATCCAAGTTTCTTGATCTAGAACGAACTTCCAGAGAATGGTGAGCTCAATATCACATATTGACTCTACCAAGCATGGCCATGCATTTCTCAGTCCAATTCCACCAAGGGGCCCATGGATGCAACTCCTGTTATATAGGAGGACAAATCCCATATCTGCTCACACCCAAACACCCAAATGATTTGTAACGTACCCAACGACCACCCTTATCATCAACCTTCTTCAAGGAAGACTTTAGATGACATCAAAGCACGCTCTTCCTCACTCGATGAATGCTGTGACTTCAGGTCAAAGGACCACAACACCATTGTCAAATGAGACCTACTTGTGACACTTTTAAGTAACAATCCACAAAGTAGTCTCAGGTTGGGTCTGTCCAGTACAACTTGTTCACTAACAAGTACCCACGTGATGACTTGATATCACAATATCATGACCTGTGAGAACTGGTCATCAGTCAACACACATGCTAGTCTTAATGTATCATCATCACCCTTAGCTTCTACGATGATACCTCGACCAGGGACCTTTTAAGAATGAAGCTTCGAAATCATAGGCTCTCACATTCAAGTCACGTACTTGATGTCCTATGGAAGCGAACATTCTAAGGGTATTTATCACGAATTTTATTCTATCATATAGAAACAGTATATCGTAATAAAAGAACTTGCCATTAATTGTCAAAAGGAAATAATTGGTACACAATTCATCATATGAATAATAAACAGCCAACAGAATATATATATATTTTACATGCAACCCACAAGACTCCCACTAGAGATGATCACTCAGGTATCGTATACCCATTGATCTAGTATGACCATCATGCTTTCTCTGCGCGAGAGGCTTTGTCAGTGGATCTGGAATATTCTCCTCAGTCGGCACTCTGCAAATGTTCACATCTCCTCGTTCGACAATCTCACGAATAAGATGGAACCGCCGAAGTATGCGCTTGGAGCGCTGATGGGATCTAGGTTCCATAGATTGTGCAATTGCACCATTGTTATCACAGTAGAGAACTACGGGACCAACAATTCTAGGAACTACATCTAGCTCGCCGATGAATTTCCTAATCCATACAGCCTCCTTCGCTGCGTTTGCCGCAGCGATATACTCGGCCTCAGTTGTAAAATCAGCAACTGTCTCTTGCTTGGAACTTTTCCAGCTCACAGCTCCTCCATTCAGGCAAAACACAAACCCTGACTGAGACTTCGAATCATCCATATCAGTTTGGAAGCTGGCATCCGTGTAACCACTTACAACGAGCTCTTCCTCTCCACCATACACTAAGAATACATCTTTAGTCCTTCTCAAGTACTTCAGGATATTCTTTACGGCTATCCAGTGACATTCACCAGGATCAGACTGATACCTGCTAGTCATGCTCAAAGCAAAAGAGACATCGGGTCGAGTACATAACATTGCATACATGATTGACCCAATTACCGAAGCATATGGAATCAACTTCATGCGGTCCTTATCTTCGCAAGATTTTGGACACTGGTCCTTAGAGAGATTTACACCATGAGACATGGGCAAAAATCCTTTCTTGGACTCAAGCATGTTGAACCGCTTCAACACCTTCTCAATGTACGTACTCTGGGTCAAACCCAGCAACTTCTTCGATCTATCTCTATAGATCTTAATACCGAGTATGTAAGTCGCTTCACCCAAGTCCTTCATAGAAAAGCAGTTCCCTAGGTTGTTCTTAACAACTTCAGGGTAGGTATGTCATTCCTGATCAACAATATGTCATCTACATACAATATCAGGAAGACAACAATGCTCCCACTGATTCACTTGTAAACACACGGTTCATCTTCATTCTTGACAAAACTAAACTCTTTGATCTTCTCATCAAAACGAAGATTCCAACTTCTAGAGGCTTGTTTCAATCCATAGATGGACCTATTCAGCTTGCATATTTTAGTGGCTTCATTTGGGGATACAAAACCCTCGGGTTGTGTCATGTACACTTCCTCAAGGAGGTTTCCATTTAGGAAAGCCGTTTTGACATCCATCTGCCAGACCTCGTAGTCATAATACGCAGCAATAGCAAGCAATATCCTAATGGACTTTACCATGGCAACAGGGGAAAGGTCTCATCATAGTCAACACCATGAATTTGCTTGAAACCCTTAGCCACCAGTCGCCCTTTGAATGTCTGTACATTCCCATCCATGTCGGTCTTCTTCTTGAAGACCCACTTGCACCCTATGGGTCGTACCCCTTCAGGTGGTTCCACCAAGTTCCAAACTTGGTTTGTATACATGGAGTCCATTTCGGATTTCATAGCCTCAATCCATTTGTCGGAGTCCGGTCCATTCATAGCCTCTTGGTAGGTCGCTGGTTCATCATCATGATCCATAAGCAACACATTACCTATTTGAGACACGAGAAATCAATATCTCTCAGGCTCAAATCTTGGTCTACCAGATCTACGTAGGACTTGTGTCTCTTGAGCAGGTTCTCCAGCTACAACATCTTGTAGTCCTAGCTCAGAATCCAACTCTGGTTCATTCACTACTTGTGGTTCTTGAACTTCTTCAAGTTCTACCTTTTGCGTCTTTCTTGACAAGAACTCTTTCTCCAAGAAGACACTCGTCCTTGCGACAAACACTTTGCCCTCAGACGGTAGGTAAAAGTAATATCCTTTCGTTTCCTTAGGATATCCCACCAGATAACACTTATTTGATCTGGGTTCCAGCTTGTCAGGCATTTGACGTCGTACGTATGCCTCACAGCCCCAAATTTTAATGAATGACATACTAGGACGCTTCCCAGTCCATATCTCATATGGTATCTTCAGAACCGTTTTCGTCGGAGCGCGATTCAGTGTCATTGCAGCAGTCTCTAAAGCAAAACCCCAAAAGGAAACAGGCAAGTCTGCATGACTCATCATCGACCGTACCATGTCTAACAGAGTATGATTTCTCCTCTCAGACACACCATTATGATGCGGTGTCCTAGGTGGAGTGAGCTGTGATACAATACCACACTCTTTCAGATGATCACGGAACTCATGACTCAGGTATTCGCCACCTCGATCAGATCGGAGTGCTTTAACCTTTTTACCCAATTGGTTCTCCACTTCATTCTTAAACTCTTTGAACTTTTCAAAAGTTTCGGATTTGCACTTCATAAGATACACGTATCCGTATCTACTGAAATCATCAGTAAATGTAACGAAGTAGAAATACCCACCTCTAGCCATAGAACTCATGGGTCCGCATACATCACTATGTACAACACCCAAGAGATCCTCAGCCCTCTCAGTATAACCAGTGAAAGGGGCTTTAGTCATCTTGCCTAACAAACAAGACTCGCATCGCTCAAATGATTCATAATCAAATGAGTCCAATAGTCCATCTTTATGGAGCTTGGATATGCGCTTCTCATTTATATGGCCCAAACGACAATGCCAGAGATATGTAGGATTTGAGTCATTTGTACTTAGTCTTTTATTATTATCTACATTATAGATCGGATGGTCCAGGTTCAAAACATAAAGACCATTAAACAATTGAGCTACAGCATAACAAACATCATTCTTAAATATAGAACAACAATTGTTCTTAATTATAAAAGAAAATCCAATCATGTCTAAGCATGAAATGGATATAATGTTTCTAGTTATAGCCGGAACATAATAACAATTATTAAGTTCTATTACAAGCCCACTGGGCAAAGAAAGACGGTAAACCCCTACGGCTACAGCAGCAACTTTTGCTCCATTGCCGACGCGCAGGTCCACCTCTCTTTTACTCAGCAATCTCCTCCTTCCTAGTTCCTGCACATTTGTACAAATGTGAGAACCACATCCGGTATCCAATACCCAAGATGAAGGAGCAGAAAGGTTTATCTCTATAACGTAAATATTCGAAGCGGAAGTCATACCTCCCTTCATTTTCCGCAGACCGTCAATGTACGAAGGACAATTCCTCCTCCAATGACCAGCCTTGCCACAGTGGTGGCATTTCCCTTCCTTCACGGTGCTCTTCTTTTTCAGCGCAGAAGATTTGGGCTCAAGATGTGACTTAGGTCCCACCTTCGTCTTCTTGAAGCCCTTGGCCTTACCCTTGCCTTTATGTACCATCAATATGGGACTAGCAGGCTTGGCCTTCTTCATGTTTATCTCGGCAGTTCGCAACATGCCTAGGAGCTCGGGCAGTGTCTTGTCTATTTCATTCATGTTGTAGTTCAAGACGAACTGCTCATAACTATCCGGCAACGATTGCAGGATAAGATCTGTGGCCAACTCTTGACCCAGAGGAAAACCCAGTCTCTCCAGGTTCTCTATATACCCAATCATCTTGAGTATGTGAGTACCAACCGAGTCTCGAGCTCCCATTTTGCACTGAAATAATGCCTTCGTGACATCGAACCTCTCTTGACGAGCTTGCCCTTGAAACATTTTCTTTAGGTGCTCGTCAATCTCCTTGCACCCCATGTTCTCGTGTTGCTTCTGAAGCTCAGAGTTCATGGTGGCAAGCATAAGGCACTCGACGTCTTAGGCGTCATCGGTATACTTCTTATAAGCATCCTTATCAACACGGGACGAGTTCCCGGTCGGCACCTCGGGGGCTTCTTCTTCCAAGACGTAGAGCTTTCGCTCTTGCCTGAGAACAATTCTCAGGTTCCTATACCAGTCCATATAGTTCGTCCCACTAAGCTTGTCCTTCTCAAGGATAGCTCTCAGGGACAAGGTGGAATGTGAACCACTTGCCATGGAATTCTACAAGAATTCATGCAGAATTTAATCAGTTCCAAAATTTCTAAATACAACTTATTTTAATTTGGACTTCAATTAAATACTCCCACTATTTTATTCAAATTGATAGCTCTCACTATCAATTCGGAGAGTCCATGCGAGCTACTCTCTTAGTGGACAAAATCCATATTTCACCAACACCACGAGTCCGCTTTGGCGTTCCTCTCATAATGCGATTATTTAGGTAGGCAACGCTTGCCAATTGCATCCTCATGCAACTCTTGTATGGCTGGTGAATAACTCCTTATTCGCATCCATCATATGGTGCATGCCAACCCTATGCCTCTAGGCACTCAACCTTTGAGGTCACCTAGTTAAGTTAGACCCGATGTAGACAGTGGGATATCACAATTATCCGCTCGCACCCTTACCAAGATAGATTAATGCACCTTGCTTTGGCAAGCCCACACTTCATCGATCGAGGCAGGAAGAGTGTCATCCATCGGAAGGCATCTGAACACTTAATATTTGATGAAGGGATTTTAATTTTAAATAATAGGTTAATACTTAACCATGATCAACATTTGATCAAAGTGCACATCAACAGAAAAACAAGCTTTCTAAAATCCACATGCATCCCTTATGTGCACAACATAAGACTATCAACCTTTGATAGACGAAAGGGCTAAATCTGGACATTTAGAACTCTTCCAAATCTTCAGATTTACATGCATTGGACAAAGGCAAAGACAACTCGACTTAAAGCGGTAGACAAGCTCGTCTCTCATTGTTGGATTCAAAATCCAAAACAATACAGGGTTCATTAACCACTTGAGGGACGGTTACTGCTAAGGAGACAACAATTTCTAACAATTAGAAATAACCACGAAATCCCAGACGTTCCTGGCGGGGTTCCAAGGGGCCGCGCCCCTGGCGGGGTCTTAGGGGCAGAGCCCCTAACGGGGTCCAAGGGGTAGCGCCCCTGGCGGTGGTCTCGCTGACCGATCAGCGAGCGGGGTCGGTCGAAGCTTTGCACACCCACCCCTTGCAATCTGACCTTAGAACACTTGACATTTAGAACGCTTCCAAATACCTAGATTTGCACGTACTGGAATAACCTAACCTCTGAAATAACATTCATGACCGGAACCTACCTCTGATACCACTGTTGGGTTTTTCTAGAGCCATACATCACATGTAGGCGCAGCGGAAATAAAGAGAAACAACCCAAAAGACTTTGATCGGGCCATGAATATTGAATCAAGAAGTTAATAAAATACTAGGCAAAAATTACCTTTGCGGGATTGGATCAAATCCAACCTAGATGCTCCAAGAAGAAGATTGCCTTCGTCGGCTTTGCAAGAGTTCTCACGTAGAATATTGTCTACGTCTCTACAGCAGTCCACACGAGCCGGGAGAAGAAGACTACACCTTGCGCTTCCACGGATTGCTAGATCCGCTTCAGGAAGAACAACACCGGCGACAATCGTCGGAGAGGAAGTCGGCGGAGGCGATTCAGAACGGCGGAACACTTCCGTCTAGGGTTCGAGCGAGAGCGGAACTCCTTCCGTCGGCTTCTATTTCGTGTGTTATGAGAACCCTAAAAGAAGTCCTATTTATACCCAAAGGATAAACAGCTTCTAGAAGAATCGCTATCCGCAGACCACACAGCAAAATAGGGGCTTCTGTTACAATTCGTCGGGATTCCATGGAACAGCATTCGTCGAGTTTTCACGGGACAATCCGACGAATTCTGATGAATCACATCAGACGGCAACATTTGCCGAGTTAATGCTCTCTGTGACAATTCGTCGAGATTCCACGGAACAATCTGACGAATCCCGACGAATCCGACGAATCATGTCAGACGGCAACATTTGCCGAGTTAAGGATCTCTGTAACAATTCGTCGAGATTCCACGGAACAATCCGACGAATCCCGGCGAATCCGACGAATCATGTCAGACGGCAACATTTGCCGAGTTAAGGATCTCTGTAACAATTCGTCGAGATTCCACAGAACAATCCGACGAATTCAGACAGCAACATTTGCTGGACTTCCCCCATTCTATATGGTGATTGGTAACCTTTACCAACATAGTCAATCTTCCAACTTCTCCACATGCTCTTATGTGCGACCCTGCAGGCTCATATCGCGTTGGCAGTGACATTACATGTTTGACCACTTCTAGATCACAATGGTAACTCCAACATGTTGGACCAAAGATAAAGTCTGCTTCCAGTGCGGACAGAAAGGGCACATGAAGTTTCAATGACCGCGAGTTCAAGCCCAATTGCAGTCAGTTCCACTTCGAACCTTGCCTCCCCCGCAGCATTAGGGTAAAGGAAGAGGAAAGCTAAACGTGCTAACCTAGGAGCAAGCGCAGTCTTCGACCCAAGTGATCGCAGGTTAGACCTTAAGCCATCTGTTAAGTCTTGATTCCTTTTAGCTTCGCTGTATTAGACTAGTTTCCTTTTCTTTTCGCGCTTATAGGGAGATTTAAAGTAAAGGATCGTTGGGCGAGTGTTCTGTACGATTCAGGTGCTACCCATTCATTCGTAGCAAGGGCTTTCGTCGAGCGTCACTGTATGGCCCCAGAGATGGGCAACGATTCGTTCCTCGTTAAGTTCCCTTCTGGTGTTTTGGTATCCTCGAACCAGTGCATCCGAAGTTGCCCCGTTCTCTTAAGAGATTTCCTGGCTGTTGTTGATCTCAAAGTGTTGGACTTTGAAGACTTTGTCGTGACATTGGGTATGGACTGGTTGTCCAGTTTTGATGCGGTCATTCCATGAGCATTTTTTTTGTCTCCGCACCAATGTTCCCTGATAATTTCTTTGGTATGTGCTCAGAAACTGTTATTTTCCGGTTGCTTGGCTTACCTTGTTTTTTTAGTAGAAACTGTTACTGGATCACCGTGTATTGAGGGTGTTCCGGTGGTGTGTGAGTTTCCTGATGTCTTCCTTGTCAGTCTTCCTGGTCTCCCTCCTGATAGAGATGTGGAGTTCATTATTGATCTTGAGCCTGGTACTCGTCCTATCGCTAATGCAGCGTACCATATGGCCCCACGCGAGTTAGAATAGTTGCAAACTCAGTTAGATGAGCTGTTGTAGTGTGGATTTATTAGGCCAAGTTCTTCGCCCTGGGGTGATCCAGTTTTGTTCATGAAAAAGAAGGACAGATCTATGAGGTTGTGCATAGATTAAAGAGAGTTAAACAAAGTGACTATCAAGAACAGGTATCCGTTGTCGAAGATAGATGATCTGTTTGATCAGTTGCGTGGTAGCATGATGTTTTCGAAGATTGACCTTTGATCAGGTTAACATCAGTTGAGGATCCGTGAGTCGGACGTTCCCCGGACTGCCTTTCGTTCCGTTATAGTCATTTTGAGTTTCTGCTTATGTCTTTTGGTTGACGAATGCACCCTCTGCATTTATGGACATGATTAACCGTGTGTTCAAGGATTTTCTGGATCATTTTGTGGTGGTATTCATCGATGATGTGTTGGTTTATTCCAGAAGTGCTGAGGAGCATGCTACGCATTTGCGCTTAGTATTGTCTACTCTTAGAGAGCACAAGTTGTATGTGAAGCTGAGTAAGTGCGAGTTCTGGCTTCCTCAGGTATCCTTTCTGGGTCATGTGGTGAACAAGGACGGAATTACTGTAGACCCTGCTAAGATTTCTGCTGTGTTGGATTAGAAGACGCCTTCATCGCCTAAGGAGATAAGGAGCTTCTTAGTGTTGGTTGGGTACTACAGGAGATTTGTTCAAGTATTCTAAGTGTTGTCAACACCTTTAACTAAGCTTACCCAGAAGAATACCACTTTTGTTTGGAGCGATAATTACGAAGAAGCCTTTCAGGAATTAAATAGGTGTTTGTGCAGTGCACCTATGTTGGCCTTGTCGATCGCAGGAATAGAGTATGCTGTTTATGTGGACGCATCTCACATTGGGTTAGGATGTGTTTTGATGCAAGAAGAAAAGGTGATTTCTTATGGGTCTAGACAATTGAAAGTTCATGAAAGGAATTACCCTACGCATGACTTAGAATTTCCTGCAGTGATTTATGCTTTAAAGCTTTGGAGACATCTATTATATGGAGTTTCATGCAAGATTTATACGGATCACAAGAGTCTGAAGTATGTCTTTACCCAGAAAGAGCTAAATTTGCGCCAGCGAAGGTGGTTGGAGTATGTGGCGGATTACGAAGTTGATATCCTGTATCATCTGGGTAAGTCTAATGTAGTGGTCGATGCCCTGAGTAGAAAGACCACGCATATCTTCAATCTTTCCGTGCAGTCCTTAGTGGATGAGTTTATGTTGATGGATATTTCAGTCGGTAGCTGTACCGCGCTTTCGAGCTTAGAGGCTGAAGAGCCTTCTTGGATTACCCTTACGAGATTGTACCAGAAGGAAGACCCTGACCTACAACATCTCCGGAGTAGAACCGAGAGAGGAGAATTACCAGATTTTTCGATCGATGATAAAGATACTTTGAAGTACCGAGATAGATATTGTATCCCCGCATTGGATGATATTCGGGTAAGTATCTGTAGTGAAGCGCATGACTCAAGTATTTCCTATCAGCCTAGTTCCATGAAATTGTACAAAGACCTGAAGCAGATCGTTTGATGGTCAGACAGAAAGAGTAAATCAAATTTTGGAAGATATGATAAGGTGCTATATTTTAGATCATGGTGGAGCGTGGGATAAGCGTCTTGGATTGATGGAATTACCTACAATAATAGTTATCAGGAGAGTTTGCAAATGGCCCCCTTTGAGGCTCTGTATGGGAGGCGTTGCCAAACTCCCTTGTTTTGGGTCGAGGTTGGAGAGAGTCCGTTGTTAGGCCCAGAAGCTTTGGAAGAGATAAGTGTTGTCATGACTCAAATCCGAGAGAAGCTTCGTATCACTCATGAGCGGTATGAAAAGTATGCCAATCGGAGAAGGTTGGATCTTGAGTTTGTTGTTGGAAACTTAGTGTTCTTGAATGTTTCTCGGATGCCGGGCGTTAAGAAATTTGGAAGGAACCACAAGTTGGACCCCTGGTATATGGGACATTTCCAGATTGTTGAGCGCATCGGAGCGTCAGCTTATAGGTTGGATTTACCTGCTTCCTTCATAAATGTTCGCGATGTGTTTCATGTGAGTCAGCTGAGGAAGTGCCTGCGTAGTGATCGGCTTGTTCTTGATTCAGTGCCTGTATTGCAGCCCAATCTTTCGTATGTTGAAGTGTCTGTCCGAATCTTGGAGACTCAGGAGCGTGTGTTGCGGAGGAAGACGATCCTGATGGTTAAGGTTCTTTGGAAGAATCAGGGTGTCGAAAGCGCAACATGGGAGATGGAGTCTTCCATGAGAGAGACTCATCCTAGCCTCTTCTCTTAGTTTTCAGGTAAATCTTCTGTCAGATAACCTTTGGATTTGATTCTGTATCTTTCTTGATCATTGGATTTCAAGTTTCGGGACAAAACTTCCTTTTAGGGGGAGTGACTGTAACGCCCCTGATTTTCGTTAATTATTTACGTGGCCGCTGTGACGTAATTTTGGCGTAAGGGCGTTACGTCAGCTCGTCAGGATTAGTTTTGGGCCTTATCTTAGTTAAAGTATGTAATTTAGATCGAGCGTGCGAGTTTTCGTGTCGTTTCGAGTTGAAGAGAAGATTTTATGTAGTTGTCAAGACTTAAGCTTCGGGAAGCTTTATCCCGAGTTTGTCTCGTCGGAATTGACTTTTGACTTCGCCGTTGGATTCGTAGCGCCGATTATCAGTTTAGGTGCGATTTTCATTAAAATCCGAGGTGGTTTGCTCGTCCTCGCTATTTGAGTAAAAATGGGAGAATTATTTAATTATTTAAATATGGAATTTAGGGTTATATAAATACCTAAAATTCTCTCCCTATTCTTCTTCTTCGTTTGTCGAGCCAAACTAGCCGCCGAATGAGAGAGGCAAGAGCGGAGTGTCTTGGAGCTTCCGGTCGGAGATTCAAAGGCCGTAGTGGTCGGAATCGTGTTTGGTGTATTGATTTGGAAAGCTCTCAGAGAGATCATCGTTCTAGTGGTAAGCCTTTCCCGTTCCGTGAAGTTTTTGGAGTTCTGGTAGTGACCTAATTCCTCTTTTCGACCCGAAAAGTTTCAGAATTTCGTGCTCGGGAGAGTTCTTGGCCGATGCATAGCTTTTGGAGCGGTGGTCTTCGAGTTAGCAAGGTTTAAGGCAAGTGGCTTTTGTTTTTCCTCCTTCCTTCTGGTTTGTTGAAGCACTTTCCTTTTTGTTGGAACACTTCTTATTATTTGCATACTTTCCTGTAAATTTTATCGTATCTGGAGTTGCCCTGGTTTCTCTCCGCCTGCAGCCTTGGGTTCCCGAGAAATCAGCCTTGGATTTCTCGAGAATCGGTCTTGTTTTCCTTTTGGCATGCAACCCTTGTTTTCTTCTATTTCCTGACGTTCGTCGAACGAGCGTTCGACAAACGGATTTGAGTTCGTCGAACATTCCTGCGTTCGACGAACGGTCGGTTGTTCGTCGAACGGGCGTTCGACGAACGGCCTTGTGTTCGTCGAAAGGTCTTGCGTTCAACGAATGGTATTGCGTTCGTTGAACGGGCGTTCGACGAACAGTCTTGCGTTCGTCGAACGGGCGTTCGACGAACGGCCTTGAGTTTGTCGAATGTCCTTGCGTTCGACGAATGATCTTGCGTTCGTCGAACGGGCGTTCCACGAACTGCCTTATTTTTCTCTGTTGCTTCAATTTTTCTGGGAAACTGTTTTCTCTGCCCCTTTTTCTCGAGAACCTTGTTTCCCTGCTTCAATTTCTCGAGAAATATATTTTATCCCTGCTCTTTTATTTCTCGAGAAGCAGCTTTTCCCCTGCTTTAATTTCTCGAGAGGCAGCTTATCCCCTGCTTTAATTTCTCGAGAAATATTCTATCCCTGCTCCTTTCTTTCTCGAGAAATACTTGATTCCTGCTTTAATTTCTCGAGAAGCAGCTTATTCCCTGCTTTTAATCTCTCGAGAAATGATTGTCCCTGCCCTTGGATCTCTCTAGAACCTCTTGTTCCTTGTCTTTGACTTCTCTTGAACCCTTGTATTTTGACCATTGGGTTCTCAAGAATTGTTCTCTACTTCTTAGTGCTTGAGTTATGCCTCTGATTACTTCTCCTCTTTGAAACCTCATGCCCGTTATGGCTGAATGACTTATGTCTTCTCTTATGAATCGTCTTTTGCCGTGTATCCTGCTGAGTGTTTTTCTCGGGCTTCGTCCCATGCCATAATTAAAGAAATTAATTAATAAGACCATTGCCTTTGTCCTTGCACGGTGGGTCGTGTTTTGGGGGGGGGGGGGGGGGGCAGTGGGGAGTGTTGTAGCCTTGCACGATGGCCATTTTAGTGGTGAACCGCAGGCTTGGCCTGTGGTCCCCTGGGCCGTGTTTGGGTGGTCGGGGATAGAAACCCACACCCGTTTTTGGCTTTGGGTGGCAGTGGATAAAGGACCACCCCCGTTTAATTTGAGCTGATCAGTCTATTTAAATAATGTAACAAGATAAATGAACTTTACTTGTTCCTCGTTATGGCATTTTGGCGCACACGGTGCTTTGTTTAGTTCTTTGTTTGGAGCTTCTCTTTCGGTAAATCTGGCTTGGGTTGGTACACTTTATGTCTTATTTACTTTTTCTTCTTATTTTCAGCCACTTGTAACTCCTTGCTGAGGCGTTCTTTGTTTTATCGAATGCCTTAGGTTCAGAGCCTTGTTGCTAGTGGTGTAGCCCGGGGTCTCCGGGAGTTTTAGTTGTTGTTTTACCCCGCTGCTGCGAGGTAGTTGTGGTTAGTTTTCTTCTTGTGTTCAGACATGCTAGTTTGCAGCCAACGGGTTAGTGTCAGGTTGTTGACGCCCGTTATGCCCTTTTGATAATTTATAGTTTACTTGCCCGTTAATTGCTACTACTTTTTAGATCTTGTGTAACTTGCTCTCTGGGAATGATATATGTCTAGGTGCATTATTGTTATAAAAATGGTTTTTCTTTGATCCTCATTGCATTCTTTTTAACAGAAATCCTTATCTTTAAAGTCGCCTAAAAGATATTTTCTATACTTATACTAAGCCTAGATATGTGCATATCATTTACTTTATGTCTTGTCATCACGTGCATTTAGGACCTTAAGTGAACTAAATCAAGTACTTTCCGCTGCAATTACATATATTTTCTCGGTGGACTAGTTGATCCACGAACTAAGAGACACAGTTTTTACCCCAGACTCAAATAAATGGTTTCAAATGATGATCTATCATGTAAACATGTTTTGATTAAGTAAGTTATAGGTTTCCTCCTGAGCGTCTGCAGTTGTCTCCTGCATGACGTGGAATCATGACGCGTATTTTCTCTTACTCTTATATTCCTAAATTCGGAAAAAATGCGGGTTGTGACAGTATATATGGAGCAGGTCTCAGGTTTTGTTCATCCAACTCTTTCATCTTATGTCTATTTACTTAGGAAAGCATTATATGGTCTAAAGCAAGCCCCTAGGGATTAGTTTGAGACCTTTTCTAGCTTTAGATAGATTTCTTAGGGAAACAAAGGGCAAGTGTCTCCTATTCCAAATTTATGTTGATGACATAATTTTTGGATCTACTGATGACACAACCTTTGCAAAAAGTTTGCCAATCTTATGTAGGGGGAGTTTGAAATGAGCAGTATGAGAGAGCTCAAGTACTTTGTAGGCCTCCAAGTGAAATAGTTTGATGAGGGGATATTCATCTCTCTGACCAAGTACACTAGTGAGCTTATTAAGAAGTTTGGGATGGAATATGCTTCCACCATGGAAACTCCCATGGGATCCAACATTTCCCTGGACAAGGATGAGAAGGGTAGCCATTTGATGAATCCATGTACAGGTGCTGTATTGGATCCATGTTGTATCTGACTGCTAGTAGACCAGACATTGTGTATGACATATGTGTTTATGCTAGGTACCAAGCATGCCCTAAGGAATCTCACTACTCAGCTGCAAAGAGGATGAAAGTGGAGGTTAGATCTTAAGTTACTCTAGAGGGGGGGGGGGTGAATAGAGTATTAAGAACTTTTCCTTAGTTTTTATAGCGGAATTAAAATAGTGTTATATATATGTGTAAACAGTGTGAGATATAAAACAAAATAAATAAAAATAGAATAAGTAAAATCACACAGCACAGCACAAATAAATAGACAATCACAGAGGACACAAGGAATTTATAGTAGTTCCCCAAAAACCTGGGTATGTCTACTCTTCTACCACACTTGGTAGGATCCACTAGGAGGTTTGATTAGGTGCCCTCACACCAAGGGATTTTTGATAAGGTGTCCACACACCAATGGGAGTTTGATCAGGTGCCCAATTCGCCGATAAGCTTTTGATAAGGTTCTTAAAAATCACACAAGGATTTTTTGATAAGGTGTCTTGCCACCAGTAGGTTACACTTTTGAAGGGAGTATTAACCCTGTACAGAATGGAATAGAGAGGGGTTTAAGTGTTCTTCTCTGTCAAGATGTATAGAGAAGACTCTAGTGGATTTGATGTTGAAGAAAGACTCCTCTGTCTGATTGAAGTTGTTTGATAGTAGAAATTTTTGGAGATTTCTCTTTGTAAAACTTGATCCTCCTGTAGCTAATTAATCTGAGAGAAGTATTTCTTCAGATTATAGTTGCTATGTTGAAGATCTGTGTTTGTAGCAAAAGACTGAGAGAAGAATTTAAGTTCTCAGTTGAAATGAGATTGCTGCTGTTGAAGAAGAAGAAGATGATTTGTATTTCTGTTCTTCTTTTTCTTCCTGAAACTTTTCTCCTTTCTTGATCTGTTTCCTGCAGCAAGAAATCTGAGGGATGGTGTAGCTGTTCTCAGAAAATGTGTTTGCTGCTCGAGAAGGAGGAAGAAGATGAAAGTTTTGTGCTCTAAATGCTGCTTGGAAGGAAGAAGATGAAGATCTATACTTTTATTCTTCCTGTATATCTCACTCTTCCTTTCCTGTCAAATTATGTACAGCAAATATGTAAAGTATTTTTATTTTATGATCTGTCGAGAAGGCTTGTATAAAATCTGTTGTATATCTTCTGCCTTTTCAAATTTTCTGACAGCTATTAAATGCAAATCCCTTATATTAAGGAATATAATATATCTGAGAAGATATTCTAGGAACAGAACAGCTGCATGCCGTAAATCTCTTTCCTTTTTCATAATTTGTCCTTTTCTGCTGGAATTGTAAACGGCTATAACTTAAATAATAAAGGAAATATATTTCCTTACTTGATCTGAAGAAAAGAGAAGTTGCTGTCGTCGATCTGAGTGAATGAAAATAATATTCTGAAATTAAATCTGCACTTTAAATAATATTTCTTCGATCTGAACAAAATTCGTCGAACTCAGATTCGTCGACCTCAAGAATTTCGTCGAACACAACATTTACTTCGTCGACCTCAAAGGGATAATTAATTTTGTTGATCTGCGAGAAATTTCGTCGAACAGAACATATTCGTCGAACTCAAATTCGTCGAGCTCAAGAATTCGTCGACCGCTGAGCCTGGATGAAATCGTCGACCGCTGAGCTTGAGCAAAAGCGTCGAGCACTGCACTTAGACAAAATTCTTCGACCGCTGAAACAAGCCTGTTCGTCGAATGCAGAGAGCTTGCCGATCGTCGAAAGAAGATAGCCGTTCGTCGAACGCAGCTAGCCGTTCGTCGAACGCAGATTCTGAATGAAATTCTTTAATTCTAACAGCCAAATCTCTTGACCCATAAACAATACATTGGGGTCAACTTGTCCTTAGTCAACATATAGTGATCCTAGCCCAAATCAGAAATACGATTGTTCCAACAATCTCCCCCTATTTGGGTTAGGACACTATTTGACAAATATTGAAAATAAACAAATACTAAAACATCAAAAACAACAGAGCATGAATATATCTGATATATTTTAAATATTTTATCAGATATGAAGTGAAGGTACTCTGAGTTTTGAAAATACATTTCAATAAAAACAGAAATGAAAATATAAACAGAACCTTAAATTTTCTGAATTCTGCTGCTTCTGAAATCTGAAATTCTGATTTTATCTGATCTGTATTATTCTGAATTCTGATCTGAATATTTAACTGATTTCTGAATTTCTGATAAGCTGAGCTATAGCAATACCTGATACTTAATTTTGCTATAAAAGAATACTTCTTCTGAACTGTACTGTATCTACATCTGAACTTGAACTGAACTTTATCTGAATTTTTCTGAAACAGAAAACTGTAATTAGCAACAAGCTGCTATAAGCTTTATCAAGCTTCTTCATACAACTACTCCCCCTGAGAGTGTCTCCCCCTGAGTTCTGGAGGTTCTTCAGCTTTCTCTCCTTGCTTAGTTCATAGAACAACTCCCCCTAAGCAAAACATTGCATCAAATGGAGCTTGTTCATACAAACTTCTCCCCCTGCCTAGTTTCAGGAAAGGCCTGAAGCTAGGCCCCTTGAAGAAGGGACATTTGATGGAGGTAGGGAGGTATGCAATTTTGTCATTGTCATTGTTCCTGCACAATAAAATAGAGATCAAGTGCAAAGGGAACTAGAAAAAGAAGCAATTCTGTAGATATTCAGCTATAATAAAAAATTTTATTAATGATGACAAGCTGAAATAAGAAGCTTCAGAAAAACTGGGTTCGACGAAAAATGATTTTTTTCGTCGATCTCGGTTCGACGAACTTGATGACTTCGTCGATCTCCGTTCAACGAAAAACTTGATTTCGTCGAGCTCAGTTCAATGAAGAGATGGGTAAGTAGAAAACTTAATTTTTTTAACAGATTGAGTCTCTATCATACCTAGCTGATTTATAAAGAAGATATGTTTCTTTTCATCCAAGGACTTGGTGAAAATATCTGCTCTTTGCAAATCAGTAGAGATGAACTGTAAGCAGATTTTGTTTTTATCCACATTATCCCTAAGGAAGTGGTGCCTAATTTCTATGTGTTTAGTCCTACTATGGAGAACTAGATTTTGTGTTATAGATATTGCACTAGTATTGTCACAAAATATAATTGAATTATTTAAGTTGACACCATAGTCTAGGAGCTGATTTCGTATCCACAATATCTGTGAGCAGCAACTTCCAGCAGCTATATATTCAGCTTCAGCTGTTAATGTGGACACAGATGTTTGCTTCTTACAAAACCAAGACACAAGCCTATCACCAAGAAACTGACAAGTTCCTGATGTGCTTTCCCTGTTTACTCTGCATCCAGCATAATCTGAATCTGAGAATCCAGTTAATTCAAATTCAAATGCTTTTGGATACCAAAGTCCTAGATTAGGGCAACCCTTTATATATCTCAAAATTCTTTTTAGTAAAATTAAGTGAGATTCTTTGGGGTTAACTTGGAATCTAGCACAAATACATGTAGCAAATATTATATCAGGTCTACTAGCTGTTAAATAAAGTAAATAGCCAACAATTGCTCTATATACTTTTGAATCAACAAGTTTCCCTGATTCATCATTATCACCAACAGCATTTAAGGGCATGGGTGTTTTCATGGTGGAAGAATCAGACATACCAAATCTTTTCACTAATTCCTTAGCATACTTAGATTGGGATATACAGATTCCATTTGAAGTCTGCTTCACTTGAAGACCAAGGAAGTATGATAGTTCACCCATACTACTCATTTCAAATTTAGATTGCATTAAATAGAAAATCATTTGCACAAATTTGAATCAGTAGAGCCAAATATGATATCATCTACATATATTTGAACTAGTAGTGTTTGATTTTTATGTATCCTGAAAAATAAAGTTTTATCTACTATGCCCCTATAGAATTTATTCTCTAAAAGAAAACTAGCTAAAGTCTCATACCATGCTCTAGGAGCTTGTTTGAGACCATAAAGAGCTTTCTTAAGATTAAATACAAAAGAGGATTGAGTTGGAGAGATGAAACCTGGTGGTTGTTCCACATAGAATTCTTCTTTGATTTCTTCATTCAGGAATGAACTTTTTACATCTATTTGATAAACCTTGAATTTCTTGTATGCAGCAAATGCAAGAACAATTCTGATTGCTTCTAACCTTGCAACAGGAGCAAAGATCTGATCATAATCAATTCCTTCTTCTTGTGAGTATCCTTAAGCTACTAGTCTAGCTTTGTTTCTCACAATATTTCCATCTGTATCTAGCTAATTCCTGTAGACCCATTTGGTGCCAATCACTGGATGGTCTTTTGGTCTAGGAACCAAATCCCATACTTTGTTTGTCTCAAACTGATTGAGCTCCTCTTGCATAGCAATGATCCAGTTGGGATTTTGTTCTGCATCTTGTAGGGATTGAGGTTCAATCTGAGAGAGAAAACAAGTGTGCATCAAATTCTGATTTACTTGATGTCTTGTTTGCACACCTGCTGAAATATCACTAATTATTTGAGATTTTGTGTGATCTCTAACTGTGATGTGATCAACAGTTGGAGTGGGTTCAGCAGTAGTTTCCACTTGGGGAATTTTTTCAGCTGCTATATCCTGTGGAGGATGATCTGCTGTTATCTGTTCTTAACTTTCAGCAAAATCTGGGTGATTTTCTTCTTCAGTTTCTTCAGCATTTTGTTGTACAGAATTTAGAAATTCTTCTTTATGTTGAGCTAATTGATCTAGCTGCTCACATAGTATAGGTACCTTCATATTTTCTATGGTAGAAGAATTCTTCTCCTTATAAAACATGTTAGTTTCATCAAAAGAAACATGCATAGATTCTTCTATTTTAAGAGAAGATTTATTATAAATCCTATATGCTTTGCTGATTAGTTAATAACCCAAGAAAATTCCTTCATCAGATTTTGGTTCAAATTTTCTAAGATATTTCTTATCATTATTATGAACATAACATCTACAGCCAAATGCTCTAAAATAGCTAACTTTAGGTTTCTTCCCTTTAAGTAATTCATAAGAAGTCTTACCCTTAAGTTGTGTATCAAACTTCTGTTCAGTACATAATTTGATGTGCTAACAGCCTCTGCCCAAAAAGATAGGGGCAAATTAGCATCTGTAAGCAATGTTCTTGCTGATTCAATTAGAGTTCTATTTTTTCTTTCAACTACCTCATTTTGTTGAGGAATTCCAGGAGCTAAGAAGCAATGCCTGATACCTTCCTTCTCCCAAAATTCTTGCATAAGAAGAGACTCAAACTCAGTGCCATGATCACTTCTGATAAATGCAACTACAGTAGAGTACTCAATCTTTATGCTCTTAAGAAAGTCTGTAAGAACTTTAAAGTTATCTGACTTTTCTCTCAAAAAGAACACCCAAGTGAATCTAGAGAAGTCATCAACAATAACTAGAGTGTAAGACTTCCCCCCTAAACTCTTTGTTGCAATAGGTCCAAACAGGTCCATATGTAGCAAATATAAGATTCTAGGTGAATCACTTTTAGATAATGATTTAAAACTATTTTTAGTTTGCTTACCTAGTTGACATGCCCTACACATACCTTCTTTCTTATATGAACCTAAGGGTAAACCTGTAACAAGATTGTGCTTAGATAATTTAGCAATGGTCCTAAGGTTTACATGTCCTAATCTCTTATGCCAAAGTTCACTAAGTTTGCTTAAATCACTAAATAAACAAATTTCTGAAGAAGATGAATTGAAATTCACTAAATATATATTACCCTGCCTAATACCTGATAAAACAATAATATTATCAGCAGATTTAATAAGGCATTTCAATTTATTAAATGTTACCCGATACCCTTCATCACATAATTGACTTATGCTGGTAAGGTTGTGCTTCAGTCCCTTGACATAAGCTACCTCTTTGAAGGTGACTTCTCCAACCTTGACCTTTCCATAGCCTTTGGTCTGTCCATAGTTGGAATCTCCAAATATAACTTTTGGTGCAAGCTTTGCCTTGTAGTTGTTCAGGTTGGCCTTGTTCCCTGTCATATGTTTTGAACAGCCACTGTCCAAATACCATTTTTCACTAATTCTTGGACAGTTGTGTACCTGCAAAAACAAGAAAACAATCTATTTGTTCCTGACCCAGATTACCTTGGGTCTTTTTGTATTTCCACAAAAATCTGAAATAAAAGACATTTCAGGTTGGTCCTTGTAACCTTGTGGGTGATATCTCCTTGGAGGTATTATCCATTCAGTGAAAGGATTGATAGAATGTGAAGAATGAGAATTTTTCAGATTTGCTTTATAGTTTTTGTTAGATGAACTGGGCTGAGTTCGTCGAGCTCCGTTCGACAAATGACTGACATTTTGTCGAGCCCCGTTCATATAATAACTATATTGAAAATCTGTCTTCAGAGTTCGTTGAGCTCCGTTCGACGAAATGGATGCATTTTGTCGACCACGTTCGACGAATTCTGCTGAACTCTGCTATTCTCGACAACCTTACTTGAAATGTTTTTATTTTTATCTACAACCTCTTTGCTCTTAGCAGAGATGAATTTGATGGGTGTAGATAATATATTCTTCTTAATTAGAGGTGGCTCACTTGATGAAGCACCCAAGCCCAGTTTGCTATTAAGTCTAGCATTTACTGTGCTTGTGATATCCATCTGTTTGATGCTTCTCCCATTCAGGGATTCTTCAAACTTTTTGGCTTCAGACAACTAGCTCTCAATGAGAACAATACGTTCCCTGGAGGCAGCCAAATCTTTCTTAAGATTTATATTTTCTTCACTCATTTGATTCATTTCAGGTAGCTTAAGTCTGAGTGAGATTATTTCTTTCTCAGATTTAATTAAGTCTGAGCAAAGGACTTTGAATTCAGCTTTGAATTCAACTGAAGTAAAATCAAAAGTAGATATTACCTGATCTGCATCAGTTTCTGCTTCTGATTCTGATCCTTCTTCATCAGAATTGTTGGCTGAGGCATTGATAGCCATCATGCAGAAGATTCTTTCTTCTTCATTGTCTTCATCATCACTGGATGAAGAAGCATTTCCTGACTCACTGTCTGAGTCATAAATGGCCATCAGACATTGGTCATTTTCTTTTGTTTCATCTTCATCATCTGAAGAGCTGGATGACTGATCTGATTCAGTTTCACTCCAAGATTCTGCTACAAATCCTCTTCCCTTCTTTTTGTGTTTGTGGGAGGAAGACTTGTTGGAGCTTCTTTTCTCTTCCTTGTCCTTTTTCTTTTCTTTCTTCTGGTTTTCTGGACAGTCTGGTGCAATATGTCCTGGTTTCCTGCAACTAAAACATATAATTTCTTTAGAAATGTTTTTGTCATACCTTGGCTTTTCATAGCTTCTGGATGACTTTTTCCTGAAGTCTTTTCTTGCCATCTTGTAGAATCTTTTAGCAAACAGACTCATCAACTACTCATTGTCAGGAGTCTTTCCTTCTTCTTCTGTAGCTTTGAAGGCAATATTCCTGTCTTTCTTTGTTGAAGAGGAGGTGCTCACTCGTTCAGCTTCCCTTGTCTTGATGAGTTGCTCATAGGATTTGAGCTTTCCTAGAAGTGTCTCAGTAGTTATCTCATTAAGACTTCTGGCTTCCTTGATAGGCCAAATCCTAGAGTCCCAAGTGCTGGGGAAGCACATTAGGATTTTGTCATTGATCTCAGTTAATGAGATTTCCTTGTCCAGTGTTCTGAGTTCACTTATGATTACACTTAATCTAGTGTACATATATGCAACTGATTCTTCTTCACCTTTCTTGAAGTTCTCATACAGAGAGATCAAGTGAGATCTTCTGTCCTTTCTTTCATCAGCAGAGCCTGCAACCATATTGTTGAGAGAGGTCCATATCTCTTTAGCTGAGGTGCAATCCACCACTTTCTGAAAGATATCATCAGACATGGTTTGAGCCAGAATATTCATGGCTTTTGCATCAGCACTTCTCTGCTTTTTCTGAGCTTCAGTCCATTCAGGAGGTGGGACAGCAGTGTTGTTTGTTGCTGCATCAGTACTTGTTGATGCTGTAGGTGCTGGAGGCCCTGTCAAAATTACATTGAAGATTTCTTTATCAATAGAATTCATGTAAAGTCTGATCCTTGCTTTCCACGGTGCAAACTTACTGAGATTGCACATAGGAGGTCTTGTGCTTGAATACTCCTTGTTTTGTGCCATGAGTTTTTAACAGAAAATAAAAACAAGAAAAACTCTAAAATAATTTAAGATCTAATTGATCTTTATGATCCAGGTGTTAGCCTGTAAATAAGATCAACAACCCTCTGATACCAATTGAAAGTGGAGGTTAGATCTTAAGTTACTCTAGAGGGGGGGGGGGGGGGGGTGAATAGAGTATTAAGAACTTTTCCTTAGTTTTTATAGCGGAATTAAAATAGTGTTATATATATGTGTAAATAGTGTGAGATATAAAACAAAATAAATAAAAACAAAATAAGTAAAATCACACAGCACAACACAAAGAAATAGACAATCAAAGATGACACAAGGAATTTATAGTAGTTCCCCAAAAACCTGGGTACGTCTACTCTTCTACCACACTTGGTAGGATCCACTAGGAGGTTTGATCAGGTGCCCTCACACCAAGGGATTTTTGATAAGGTGTCCACACACCAATGGGAGTTTGATCAGTGCCCAATTCGCTGATAAGCTTTTGATAAGGTGCTTAAAAACCACACAAGGATTTTTTGATAAGGTATCTTGTCACCAGTAGGTTACACTTTTGAAGGGATTATTAACCCTGTACAGAATGGAATAGAGAGGGGTTTAAGTGTTCTTCTCTGTCAAGATGTATAGATAAGACTTTAGTGGATTTGATGTTGAAGAAAGACTCCTCTGTCTGATTGAAGTTGTTTGACAGTAGAAATTGCTGGAGCTTTCTCTTTGTAAAACTTGATCCTCCTGTAGCTAATTAATCTGAGAGAAGTATTTCTTCAGATTATAGTTGCTATGTTGAAGATCTGTGTTTGCAGCAAAAGACTGAGAGAAGAATTTAAGTTCTCAGTTGAAATGAGATTGCTGCTGTTGAAGAAGAAGAAGATGATTTGTATTTCTGTTCTTCTTTTTCTTCCTGAAACTTTTCTCCTTTCTTGATCGGTTTCCTGCAGCAGGAAATCTGAGGGATGGTGTAGCTGTTCTCAGAAAATGTGTTTACTGCTCGAGAAGGAGGAAGAGGATGAAAGTTCTGTGCTCTAAATGCTGCTTGGAAGGAAGAAGATGAAGATCTATACTTTTATTCTTCCTGTATATCTCTCTCTTCCTTTCCTGTCAAATTCTGTACAGTAAATATGTAAAGTATTTTTATTTTATGATTTGTCGAGAAGGCTTGTATAAAATATGATGTATATCTTCTGCCTTTTCAAATTTTCTGACAGCTATTAAATGCAAATCCCTTATATTAAGGAATATAATATATCTGAGAAGATATTCTGGGAACAGTACAGTTGCACGCCGTAAATCTCTTTCCTTTTTCATAATTTGTCCTTTTTCTGCTGGAATTGTCAACGTCTATAACTTAAGTAATAAAGGAAATATATTTCCTTACTTGATCTGGAGAAAAGAGTCGTTGCTGTCGTCGATCTGAGTGAATGAAAATAATATTTTGAAATTAAATCTGCACTTTAAATAATATTTCTTCGATCTAAACAAAATTTGCCGAACTCAGATTCGTCGACCTCAAGAATTTCGTCGAACACAACATTTACTTCGTTGACCTCAAAGGGATAATTAATTTTGTTGATCTGCGAGAATTTTCGTCGAACAGAACATATTCGTCGAACTCAAATTCGTCGAGCTCAAGAATTCATCGATCGCTGAGCTTGAGCAAAAGCGTCGAGCGCTGCACTTAGACAAAATTCTTCGACCGCTGAGAACATGCCTGTTCATCGAACGCAGAGAGCTTGCCGATCGTCGAACGCAGATAGTCGTTCGTCAAACGCAGCTAGCCGTTCGTCGAACGCAGAATCTGAATGAAATTCTTTAATTCTAACAGCCAAATCTCTTGACCCATAAACTATACATTGGGGTCAACTTGTCCTTAGTCAACATATAGTGATCCTAGCCCAAATCGGAAATAGGGTTGTTCCAACAGAGGATTTTGAGATACCTTAAAGGCAGCCAACATCTTGGCCTTTGGTACCCTAAGAACAATGATTTTGAACTGATTGGCTTTTCAGACGCAGATTTTGCAGGATACAAAGAAGATAGGAAAAACACAAGTGGAACTTGTCAATTCCTAGGAAGGAGGTTGATCTCTTGGAGCAAAAAGAAGCAGACCGGTGTGGCTATATCCACTGCTGAGTCTGAATATATAGTTGCAGGGAGCTGTTGTGCACATCTATTATGGATACCACACCAGCTAGAGGATTATAACCTCAAGGTAAGTCACTCTCCATTATATTGTGACTCATCAAGTGCTATCTATATTGCTAAGAATCCTGTCTCACATAGTAGGACTAAACATATAGAGATAATGCATCATTTTATTAGAGAGCATGTAGAAAGTGAAGATATCTGCCTTGAATTTGTCCCCGCTGACAATCAAGTAGCCGATATCTTTTCAAAGCCATTGGATGAGTCCAAATTTAATGCTTTCAAAATTGAGCCTGGAATGTTGAAGCTAGAATAGATTTCATCATTCCAATTTATCTTTCATGTTTGTTACTTTATTCCTTAGATGTGCTGAAACATGTAATTGTATCTCAAGCTCTGCTAGGATAGGTTGCTTTGTAAAATACTTAGTAGCATGATTAGGAATAGAATTATTCCTATTTAAATGGTTCATTGTTAGGCAGTGTGGTCAGCTGAAACAGCTGAGAAAGTTTTAGATGAACCGCCGAGACAGCTAAAGCAGTCTCAGCGGTTGACAATACCTTATCCCAGTGGGTTGTCACTCCGTCTCAGCGGTTCCACTGAGACGGTCTGGTTTAATTAAATATTGTCTTAATTGAATATTCAATAATATAAAATCAAGTAAATTGATAAGTCAAATCAACATCTGTCATTAGGGCAAACCTAAACCTAAACCAAGCCTATATAAATAGAGAATTGTTGATTAGATAATTTACAAACCTTTTCACCCTAGCCGGCGAGACGAACCATCTTCCCTCCCGTCTCAGCGACTCGTCTTTCTGAAGAAATGGCGCCAAAATGGCAGAGGATCTCCAGGAAGGCTATGAGATCATAAGGAAAGGATTGCAGCATGCCCAAACTGAGATTCAAGAAGTGATTCTACTTCTAAATGATCAAGGATTAGAACACATTCTATCAGAGCCATCAGTAATTCTCGGAACTGAAATTCTGAAATTATACAACAACGCAAAGCTATCATCTTCCAAATCCTCATTAAAGTCCAAGATTGGAAGCTTGAAGATAATGATATCTCCAAGGAAGATGGGGAAAGCTTTTCAACTGCCATCATGCAGTCATGATGAGGAAGATGGTGTGTCTGAATAGGACAAAGGAAAGGCCCTCAAATGGTGTGAGTACAGTGATGCCAAAACTGGCTCATTGAAGATGAAGTACTTCAATCAGAGAGTAAAGCTACTATCTGATATAGTTGGCAAGGCATTGCTGTGCAAGCTAGGGTCACATGATAGAATATCAAAGCACATGTTTGAACTGATGACAAGAGTGGTCTTGAAGAAATAGACCTCTTGGGCTGATGTTCTTTTCCAAAGGATAAAAGAATGTCTGCAGGCCCCCAACCTAGGCAGAATTCTTTCCCTATATCTTCTGAACACCTATCCTGGGGATTTTGATAAGTCAAAGGGATCCAACCTTCACTACTTGAAAGAATGAACATAAAGGCTTTGGACAGGTTCTTAAGGGTGCTCCCAATGAGTCAGCCCTCTGAGCTAAAGGAGAAGAAAAAGAAATTGGTCAAAGGACTAAAGAAGGCCAGAATGGTTTATTCTGATTCTAATTCAGATGGTGCTGAACATGTCCCTGCTGAGGATAATCAAGGACCAACCAACAGTCCAATCAGAGATGATCATGAGGACCATGACACTGAAGGTCATGTGGATCTTATTGCTGCTAAAGAGCATGAGAAGAATAAGGATGCTGTTGCTGCTGAAGAAAAATATGAAGGCAATGAAGGAGATCACACTCAAAGTGATGCTCCTAATCCTCATGTAGCTGATAACAGTGCACAGAATGTGCCCTCATCTTTAGAAGATCATGAAGATGAACAATTGGACACTGCTGCTGACTTACAAAGTAAGATTGATTTAATTATATCAAATCTAGAGAGAAGATTTAAACTAATCCCTCATGAACTAGCAGATTACTGGGGGGATGATCCTGAATATAATGATGCCCCATCTGAGGGGGAGCAACAGAAGAAATTATCTGCTAAAGATGAGGATGCTCCAAATGAGGGGGAGCAAGTAGGCACGGCTGAAAAAGAAAGCAAGGAGGCATAAGATAATGATGCTGCCAAGGCTGATGATGCAATTGAGGGGGAGCATATCCCTGCTCGGGCTGAGGGGGAGCATGAAAAGTATGCAATGGAGCCATTCACTGTGGTACCTGATGTCCATCCCTCCTCATCTGCAGTATCAAATGAACTTCTCCTAAGTTCAATAAGTACAATTATTGAAGGTCATATGACTTCAATAAAGGATTATATTGATAGGCCTGTCTTTTCAGTGAAGAAAGATGTAATGTGTGAAATTCAAGTAATTAAGGAAGAAACTTCTTACCTTAATAAGCAGATGACCAAGTGGTTTGACCTAGCAGAAAAATCAGTTGTTGCTCAGAATAGAATACATAGATTAATGGACAAGCATCTGCAACTGTTAGAGCAAGACATGTCTTATGTCAAAAATTATGTTAGTAAGATAGATGAGCTCATGGAGAAGGCCTCCAATCATATTGAAGAGTATGTATGGTCTACAACAACTACAATGATCGGAGAGGCAGAAAAGATGAAGGATGAGCTAAAACCAGATCTAGAAAATGCCTTCCAAACCTTATATGGGTCTGTTGCTGCTGCCTCCCAAAACTTAAAAGCAAAAAGTGGTTGAAGAAGCCAGAAAGGGGGAGGTGGCCAATGCTGAAACCAATTCTGAGTTGGCTCTCAAAGTTCTACAAGGAACAAGAATAGCACTAAACTTTCCTCTGCTGGACAACTTCAGAAAAGAAGATTTAGATTTTGAAGCTCAAGAAAAGATAGCACAAGATGCTCAGCTTGCAAAAAGGAGGAAAAGAGAAGGTTTCATGCTCGCTGAAGAGTTCATGGCTAAGAACAGAAAAGAGCAGGGCAATGACCCCGATTATGAGCATTGGAGTGATGAATCCAAAAGAATTATTCTGAATGCTTGGCTGAACCATGTCCTGATCTGCCAAGATATTGACAGGATATATCTTGTAGAAGAATGGATAAAGCGTATTGAAAGGAATTCCAAGAGGGACAGGGTCTTCAAAGAAAATCTTGTAAGGAAGAAAAATCCAAAGAGGATGCCTTCAAGATATATTCCCATGCCATATCTTTACTTCAAGAGGCAAGAGAACAAGAGGAAGTTAGCTGAGATAAAAGTTGATGTTGCAGGAAAGGAGGCTGCTGCTGATGATGCTGAATGCTCTAGTGCAGCAAAGAAAAGGAAAAAAAGATCTAATATACTTAATTTTTATATGAAGCAAATGTAAACTGAAAAATGTATCAACAATTTGTCATTAATGAATTTGTTAATTACGTTGAAATGATAGCTTGTGTTAATAGGCCAACATTAGTCAAGCTTAGTATTGTTCTATATTAATGCTTTATATATTTTGTGGTACCTATATGTGTTGAACAATGTTATTGTTATATTGTTATGTTGTCATGACCATTACTCATAATTTGTCATGATATTTTCTATGATGCCCATTTTCTGTTAACATTACTTGTTATGTTATCATGACTGTTATTTCATATATTGTCATGATAGTTCTTTTTGTGGTTATGTATCGTAGCATTGGTGCATGTTCTGCCTTCTTCAAATAGGGGGAGATTGTTGGGAATATTTCCCTCAATGTTCCCTTGATTTGAAGAGGCATCACACTCAATGTTAAGTACATATTGTATTTGATAAACCCTATTTTACATCATGTATATGCAGGGTTAGGTTGTTCCAAACATTGGAATAAGTTATGTGGTTTTACTGACAAAACCGCTGAGACGACATCACTGTCTCAGCTGAACCACTAAGATGAGGCCAGGAGCCGCTGAGAAGGGGTCTGCCTCAGCTGGGCTGCATTTAGACAGAATCTGCTAAGAAGACTATCTGTCTCAGCGGATCCGCTGAGACAAAGACAGATTCAGATGCTGAGACTGAAGACTGACTCTACCCAACCGCTGAGACAGATTCATATTTGAATAATGCACTGGCGGGATCTGCTTTTGGTGCAAGTGGTTGTAAAGGAAGATAAAGTTTTCTATTCCCGTCCATACTGTGTTAGGGCCCTACTTAGAGACATTGAAGATGGAAAAGAGTATACAAGAACATGTTTGGGCATTGTAGAAAGCGTGTTGAAAAGTGGAAAATAAATCTGAAAGAAATCACTGTTCTATTGACGGCTTTCACAAGTGTTCTCTCCCTGCTTCTTTAACCTACAAGCAGATACAAGGAGAGAAGATAGTTCTTCCTGATTCAATCAAGAAGAGCATGTTGATCTTTCTTCATCTACTGAAGAGAAAGATCAGATAGGCGCAAGGACTGAAACTATTGCCATTCAGCCCTGCTTCAAGTCAGCACCAGCAGTGAATCAACAACAGAAGACAAAAGATGAAGGATACATCTTAACCGTCCTCTGTTGTAAGCATAAATTATAACCTCTGTAAGAACATTAGTGTTCGGAGTTTGTAGGGCACTTTTTCTGAGTTCTAGGGCTGTTGAGCCTGAGTAGTAAGGTTGTTGAGCCTAAGTGAGTTGGGCTGCTGAGCCTGAGCTTGTAAAGCTGTACTCCCAGGTTGAGGTGTAGGATCTCTGTGGAGATCTGAGGTAGGGCTTCATGATAGGCCTGAGGTAGGAAATCAGTGGATTTCTGAGTTGTAAGAGTTGGAGTACTCTGAGTTGTTAGAGTTGTTGAGCCTGAGGTGGGGTTTGGAGCAAACCTGAGAGATCCTGAGGGATCTGTGTTGTAAGCTCTTGGAGCAGAGTTTGGAGGAGGTTGCCTTCTCTAACACACTGTTAGAAAGGTGTAGAGGGAGAGTGGACTACCCATAGACACACTGTCTTGTGGAACCACTATAAAAGGTTGTATGCTTTCTGAGTTGTGCTTTTGCTTTTTTACTTTTACCTAACAACTGCTAGCAATAACAAGGAGAAATTAAAGAGACCTATTCACCCCCTCTAGGTGAATTAGACTACTACCCTATAAACTATCAAAATCAAAATAAGCGACATATACAAATGGAAAAAGGCTTTTATCTCTCAGCTCTCTCTCTCTCTAGAAACTCACATAACTGTGTTCCCCGACAGTGGCGCCAAAAACTTGACGCGCTATCCCGCCGCACAACTATAGGCGGGAGCTAGACTACGGTCCGATTGGCAGTGAACCGGTCATTGTCAAGTAATAAATTTGGGGAAGTAAATCCCCGGATATTGAATCTCTCGAGGAACACGGTAAGGTGAAGTAATCTATTGAGGCGAGACTTGAGATAGAAGTATTTTTATGTCAGAGTTTTGCGGAGGGGGGGGGGGGGGGGGTGGATTCTACAAACAACTACTTGCAATTAAAGAAAAATAATTAACTATGCGGGTCGCCTTCACCGCTTCTCTCCTCCTTGGGTCTCCGACCTCCGCATCGCACCTATGTGGGTCGCCTTCCTCCGCTTCGCACATCCGCGGGTTGCTAGCTTCCGCTTTGCTTGTTGTCGTAGCAACACTCAACACAATCACAAACACTTCACCATAACACCACCTCCAAGCCAAGACTCATGAATATAACAATAATGATTTTCATTTAAGAGTAAACACATTTACCTAAATATAAGTGCATTTTATATTCATAAAAGCTCCATCATCACCATATATGAAGAAATCCACAAAGAAACAAACCTAAATAGGATGAGAAATAGGAAAACAATACGAACAATGCCCGAGTCTCTTCCTCGGAAGTGAAGGAGGTAGCAAGACTCCTAGCACGATCCTTGGCTGTCGTCCGGGGTCCTTGAAGTTATAACACCCTCTAACCCGCCCTCTCGATGGAATGCAGCGATCATGCTGAAATACACAAAATCACCTTCAATAGAGCTTGAATCCTTGGAGGAAGTCTTGAACTTTGAAGCTTTGATGATGGGGAGGAGCCTAGGGCGAACCCTAGCTTGGAGGGGCAAAAAATGGTGAAACGGCGCCAGAAAATTGAACAGAAAATAGGGCAGGCAAAATAAATCGTGAAACATGCTATTTATAGGCTGCGTGGAATTTTGAATGCACACGAGTAGGTGTACGACCAGTGGTCGTGCATGAAGAAAGTCCAGTACTCGTGCGTGAAGGAACTTGTACTACAAAAATGTCAGAAAGATAAGCGTGCATGAGTAGGCGCATGACCACTGGTCGTGCGCTAAGGAATGTCCTCTACTTCTTGTGCGAAGAAACATTCATCGAGATGAACTGGTGGGAGGCAAAAACGTCGAGACGAATCGAGGAGATTTTTAAGACACGTCCACCGGTCGTGCGCGAAGAAATACACTGATCGTGCGCGAAGAAGGGCCAGTACTCGTGCGTCTCTCTAGAGAATTTTGGCCAAATAGCGCGCATGACCACTGGTCGTGCACCAAGAGCCCACTATTCATACACTATGTAAAATGCATGATCATGGGCCAACAATGCAAAATGGGGCCGAAAGTCTCCAGAAATCTACACCAGTCAGTACCTTCATGAAACACAGTCATACCCACCAGAACAATGCATCCACATAGCCACACAAAACATCTAAATCTAGAAATAAAATGAGAGGGAGAAGAGGTCTCCCTCGTGCATGAAATAACTAGCTAACCTGCTCTAAATAGGCCGCGCAGAATTTTGAATGCTCACGAGTAGGTGCACGACCAGTGGTCGTGCGTGAAGAAAGTCCAGTACTGGTGCGTGAAGGAACCTGTTCCAAAAAAAATGTCAGAAAGATAAGCGCGCATGACTAGACGCATGGCCACTAGTCGTGTGCTAAGGAAAGTCCTCTACTCGTACACGAAGAAACATTCATCTAGATGAACTGGTGGCAGGCAAAAACATCGAGACAAATCGATGAGATTTTTAAGACATGTCAACTGGTCATGCGCGAAGAAATCCATTGATCGTGCGCGAAGAAGGGCCAGTACTCGTGCATCTCTATGGAGAATTTCAGCCAAATTGCGCGCACGACCACTGTTCGTGCGCGAAGAGTCCACTGGTCGTGCCCTAAGTAAAACGCATGATCAGTGGCCAACAATGCAAAATGGGGCTGAAACTCTCCGGAAATCCACACCAGTCTGTACCTGCATGAAACACGGACATACCCACCAAAACAATGCATCCACACAGCCACACAAAACATCTAAATCTATAAATGAAATGAGAGGGAGAAGAGGTCTCCCTCATGCATGAAATAACTAGCTAACATGCTCTAAATAGCTACAATACGCTCACATGTTATATAATTCGAATATAACATGTTTTATGATGAAGTCTACAAATAGATGAGTGATATCAATGGAAAAGAAAGCTAGAATAGAGCCTAAAACACTATATAAAATACACTCATCAATACCCTAGTTTAGTCATCTCAAAAATGTCTAATGTGACATCTCAGAAACAATTGTGTAGGCATAAATGATGAACTTGATGATTTTAATTAAATTCCATTCTCAGCCCAAAGATAATGTAAAAAAAATTCTGGAATATTTCACCTGCATATATGCACCTATTAAGGACATCTTAGATGCCTTTTATTATACCTCAAATGTGTAATGAAACATCTGAGATGTCATTTAGAACAACTCAAATGTCATGTGAGTCATCTCAGAAGTCTTATGTGATATTTGTGAAACTTTAGTTCATGCATTTGAGGATACAAGACATTTCACCTCCATACTTATTGAAACTAGGACTTGGTCTCTTGTGGAGCTCGGGCCCTCAACAAGTTGAGGGGCGACTAGCACTTACTGATTCCACGGAAGGAACAGACCGAAGACTCAAAACTAGACACAGACCCTTGGTCGCAGCGAGGAGGTCCCACTACACACCCGAAAGATCTTTGAGTGCTTCCCCTCCCAAGCCAAAGCTGAGACTGTGCACCTTGGAGAGCCTGAGAGCTAAGCCAAGATAACCTAGGGAGGAAGAAGCTCAGAGTATTGAGATTGGAATCCCGCCAAAGGTGCCCTTCAAGGTCTATTTATAGTTTCTTGTTTATGGTCAGCTAATAGTGGGATTCCGCCTTACTCTTTTGCTATACGGAACCCAAAGTGGGCTGTCAATAGCCAAACTCCGCTGTTCGGATGTGTTATTGGCAGCCCAACAGGGTAGAAGGGTAAATTCTCCCCAAACCCTCTTTGGGCAAGTGGCCCACTAGGGCGCCACTCGCCTACCCCTCAGCGAGTAACAACCCACTGGGTCCTCGTCGCGAGTGGCCTGCGAGAGCACCACCCGCTAGCCTCTCCCGCTCCGTACTCGCTAGCCCCTCAGCGAGCATCAGCTCGCGGGACTCTTGCCGCAGGCGGCCTGTGAGGGCGCTACTCGCTGGCCTGGCCTGCTCACGTGGGATGGCGAGCCCAAGTCCTTCTTGTTGGAGCCTATGTTCCGCATCTCTTGGTTTGAGAATAACAAATATCGTGTTGTGTTTGATCTAGTATTTTATGTGTTTATAGTATGCAGGTTGTACAGGAACTATAGCTACACATCCCTATGAATAGTTTGTTGATTGGAGATGACTCTCTGGAAAGATAGCTAATGCCCCGAGTTAGTTGTTAACGCACCGCGTTAACTTCCATTGAGAAGAAAACCGCTGAGAAGAAATGTCGTCGAGAACAAAGCCGTCGAGCTGCGGTCGACGAAAGAGAGCTAACGCTCGCGGTATCTGTTAACGCCCCGCATTAACAAGATGAGGAATGTCGTTGAGTTGAGTTCGACGAATCTGCGTTAGACGAACGAGGAGCTCCGTTCGACAAAATTCCCTACGTTCGATGAATTTGCGCTCGACAAGCTGCGTTCGACGAACGAGAATCTCCGTTCGATGTACTGAGTCTGCGTTCGACGAACTGAGTCTGCGTTCGATGAATTTGAAGCTCCGTTTGACGAAAGTCTTTCCGTTCGATGAAATTGTTCCGTTCGACAAAAGTTTGTTCTGTCACGTTCCTGGCGGTTTGCACGATCCTGATGGTGGCAGTTTTTCCATTCGACGAAGGATGCGTTCGACAAAGGTGAGTTTGATGAAATCAGTTCCGTTCGACGAAAATTTGTTCTGTCACGCTCCCGACTTTATGCACGATGTCAGCAACTGCCGTACACGATTCACTAACGTCGGGCGTTAGCGTTAACGCATGTGTTAGCTTCTGAGGCTATTTAAAAGTACAGCTCCTCACATTCAAATCAGCAAGAGATGATTCCAGAATTCTGATACTTTGGATAGAGGTTCGTGTACAGCGAATTAAGAGATCTCCCTTGGGATAACATGAAGATCAAAAGAAGATTTTGAAGGAGAAGGTCTACAACGCATATTCCATACGAAGGACGATCGTTTCAAGAACGCCAATATCTACATCGACTTCGTCTTCACCTTCAAAATTTCTTGGGGAGTTTCTCTTTACTTATCTTGTAATCTTTTATTTTTCCTTTTGTAATTTGTGTGGAGAAATCGTTCAGTGAGAACGTCGGATTCCGGGAAGGATTCCGTGGGTAAATTCGCCTTGTGTTGGCGACTAGGTCCTTGTGAGGCTTAGGGGTAATTCGTCGTCTTATGCATGGCGACTAGGTCGAGGGTAGATCTAGGGGTGGCTAGAGGCATCATCTGGGGATAGATAGGCTATAGCCAACTGGTCCTTGGGAGAAGGACCGGTGAAACAACAAAAAGTGTTTTTACATATTTTTGCTTTGATTTCTAGCGTTATAGAAATAAAACATTTGTGTATTCAATTTATTATGAAATAAAATCATGTCTTAATGTTCTATTCAATTGATTTTATTTCCTCTTTGAGAATGTTTTAATTTCTATTTCCATCAAAGTATTAAATTTAACATTTGTATAATTATCTTTGAAATACAATAATAATTTTCATTATCTCTGATGTTCTGGAATTGTATTTCATTTAAGATTTCATAAGTAAAATCACTGTGACAATCTTTTTGTTCTGAAGAATATTCTCTGGAGAGCTAACGCCCAGCGTTAAGACTTAACGCCAGGCGTTAGCAATAGTTAACAAAAAGTTTATTTCAATTATTTAAAAAAAGGAATCTTCAATATAATCTTATCTGGAATATTTTAATATATTTTCTTATAAAATATTCTGAAACTTCAGCTGCAAACTCTAATATTTTTAATTAAGATTTAAATTCCATAAAACCCTTATTCACCCCCCCCCCCCTATGGGCGCCGTAAGATCCAACACGTGGTATCAGAGCGGAGGTTATTCCAATACGGCTTCACAACCAGGAATAATGGCGCTTCATGATCTCGCATCTTCTAGAGGGGATATGTTTTATGAAAATGAAAAATCATTATCACCACCTTTATTTATGGGTGAAAATTATAATGGGTGGAAAACACTTATGGAAAAATTTCGTAAAACTTTTGATATTGAAGTTTGGAATATTACAATTAAAATGCCCCCAAATATTCTAAATAAAAATAAAAAGTTTTTAAATGCCAAATCTATGAATAGTCTATATTGTGCACTAGTTCAAAATATTTTCAAACTTATTTATACGCTTCCTAGTACTTTTGAAGTTTGGAAATTTCTTGAGATTACTTATAGTTTTCCTTCCACAGATGATGAACATGAGCAATTCCTTATTGATCCAAGAGGAGAAACCGGTGAGGACTTATACTTGGAGGAAGAAGAATTCAACGTCACAATATTGGACTCATTTGTTGGCCACACATCAAGCAAAAGAGAAGATGAAAATTCAACTATGGAAGAGGAATGCGAAGAAGTTGTCAAAGGAACCCTTGGTTCAAATCTTGTCTCATCCCATAGCAATGTAAGAAAATCAAAAACTTCTCTTTTTGTAACTAATTCTATTTCTACATTTCGTGTGCTTAAATTTGCTAAACATAAAATTTCAAAGTTGAAACATGCTAATTCTAAATTACGTTTAGAAAATAAAATCTTAAAAGCAAACATTAAAGTAGAATCTTATATTGATGTTTCAAATTCTCATTCATGCTCTTTAACTAAAAATTCAAAACTTTGTTTTGATTATAATACTTTTAAAGAAGAACTCAAGGTTTTGGAAAAAGGTCTTTTAACTTCAAAAGAGCATAATGAAAATTTGTTAAAAGAAAATGATAATTTAAAGGATAAACTAGAATCATTAAAAATGTTTATTCAAAACTTTTCATATAATAACATCTTTTATTTCTAGTTTATCAAATTATCAAAAGTCTAAAAGCTTAACTTCATATTACAAAAGTATGTCTATAAGAAAGAGTGGAAATGAAAATCATCAAAATAAGAATGAATCATTTAAAATTTATTGTAATCCACTCTTTCAACAATCACTTCTAAAGAAAGACATTCACTCTTATATACTTTCAAAGAATCCATATAATAAAATTCATTATAATTATCAACATCAATGTATTTTGAAAAATAATTTGAATAAACATAAATCACAAATGAATTATTTTTCAAACAACTATCATTCCAAAAAATATGTCAAATAATCATAATATGAATTTAAAAGAAAAACAACCAAAGTATGAATGGAGGCCCAAAATTAAAAATGAAACACTAACTCCACTTGTAAAGGCCCATTCATCATTTTCTCTCCAAAAGCCAACACGATGTATTTGGGTACCCAAAGGAACCATCACACTTGGTCCCCTTTGGATACCTAAATCTCTCATTCACTAGGAATCATCGTATTGCATGAAGTAGAAATAAATTAAAAATGAAATATCATTACTCTACTTCATGATATGCTTAATTGCTTTTTCTTTGGTTTGTTTTCTTATTTTTGGGCCAACACGCTAAGGTCACTTAGTTATATTATGAAATATGACTTTTACATTTTAAGCCTAATGTTTATCAAATCAAAATTGAATTAAATTGAACATAAAGTCATAATTTTTAAGTGATCTATCTTTTCTTTTTAAATGTTTTATCCTTTTTAAATCCTTTGCCTATAAATGTCTTATATTATCATTATAAATTGAATGCTAAATTTGCCAAATGATATTATCAAGACTAATGAAATTACTTTCAAAATTGGATTTAAATGGACTTTTAGGGGTCTTAGGCTAAAATATTAAATGCACAACTTATTACATATTTGTCTATTTTTCGTTGGTGCATATAATAACCCCTATATTGAAAATCATAATCGAGAAAAATTGGAATCAAATAATATCAAAAACAATGTGTTTTAAATCAAATTTTGTAACTCTATTGCTAACGCCAGGCGTTATCACTAACGCTGGCGGTAGCATATTTTCCAAAAAATTCCGATTTCTCTATTTTATTATTTTCTGAAAAATTATTTTACTATGTTAAGTATCATTATCTTCTACTTTCAGATAACCAAAACATTTTTTCCTTTATATATATGTAGTATAATATTCACTTTACAAGCAGTCACTACATATTAAAGGATGAATATGAATCACAATCACCACCATGATCTATTAATATCGTATGTTAAAATTCACTATAATCATATATCATAATTCATGATCCATCAAGACCTATCTTAAAATCAACTAATTCTATCAACCTTAGGAATTATGAAATATATGATTATAATTGGTATTATAGTTTCATATCTTGTTTTGTGTGTGTGATGTGCATCTTTATTGTTTGCATGTATCTCATTATCTTTAGACCTATGAATTAAATTGATATCAACAAGATGAAATCAACTAGAATTGTCACTTCTTTCTAGTTCTATGAAAATTCAAAACTATGTTTGAATACATGCAACTCAATCTTATATTTGTCCATCTTTACTTAGCTTTGCACCATGTTGTCGTAATTCATCATACTAGCATCATCATATACCATTGGTAGAAATCAATGTCCATGCTAGTTATATATCTTGCAATACTAAAGTAAATTATATTACTAGAATATGAAAATCATAATTTCCTTTGTAGTTATTTGCATGAATAAAATTTTTCTAAATGGATTTAAAATCAACAATCTTCGATATAACTGTAAATCCAAAACTAATCATGCAATTATACCATAGTTAATATATTTAAGGCTTAAACGCTTAGTATGTCCATAATCATTAAACCTATGACATGTGTCTCACAATAACGAGGGCGTAGGATTGTGTGCATTAGAGACCTAACCTCTAAGTCATGTCTTGTCCTTAACCGAGGAGGGTTCTAGTGGGGCCTTGAGAGGCACTGGGGGGAAAGAGTGCTAGGTTGAGCGTCATCTTTTGTATGCATATGGGATTAACACCCCAACCTACGGCATGCATGTAGCTCCTCATACCCATCCGTCACTTAGTACGGGGCTAGAGTGTAGTCATGTTGTTGAGGTATCTTGATCTTAGATATACTTATATTATATTCAATGCTTGATCATTATCTCACTATTTATACATAAATCATGCATATTTGTTTTTCTTCTAACATTGCAACTTGTGTTTGCATATTTTATTATTTTGATCTTTAATGATTTTACCAAACACAAGTACTTGAAAAATCACTAAAAACATGTTAAAAGAGCCTTCAAATCTAATCAATATACTCTGAAATTTCAACTGAAGGAAGGTCTCTTTTTACTTCAAATGAATCATAAAAAAGATTTTTCAAAACATCAAAATTTAATGTTCTGTTTTGGCGTTAAGAAGTTAACGCCTAGCGTTAGCTCCTTTGCTCCAAAATATTTTATTTTTGTTTTTTGAATTATTTCTGGTATTATTTTAATATTTTGTGTGTGTTTTATTTCTCTGTTTGTAAAAAGTTTTCTATCTTTTTATTTCCCTTAAAATAAAATTTTTTATTTTATTTTAAAAAAATTTATTATATGTATTTTCTTATGCATTATTTCTCTGGCATAGAATATCATTTACTGAAAGGGCTATTAAAAACTTCTATGTTTTCCAGAGAATATATAAAAAAAACAAATACAAAATTACAAAACAATTTCAAAGAACAAAAATTTGTTTTTCTTTATGTGTGTTTATTGTTTTGTGCATACATAAAAAATTCAAAAAAATTATAAAAACTGATTGTTATTCATTGCCATTGTCAAGGATGATTAATTATATCAATTAAAGATTAAATACAATGTTTAATTTAACTTTCAAGTTTCTAAAAAACATTATTTTGTATTTATCATGCCTTGAATACTATCTAGTTATGTGCAATGAAATTGATTGTAGATAAACATGTGTAGAAATGATTAGCATGCCTCTAAGCATGAGTAATGTATTATGTTTTGATAATGATTCATTCACTCACTTATTTTTGATAACCTACATGTGATTACAATCTCATTCTTACATGATTATGTAGTGTAATAACATAAATGATTAAAATGCATAAATAGATTACCTACACAATATTGAATTGGTTCTTACAATTCTTTGTCTTTCATGCACTTATTTTTTAGAGAAATGTGGTTTAAAAAAATGCTATGTTTGCAAATCAAGTGAATTCGGAGTCCTTAGTCACTAAACTAAAAAGCAAATAATAAATGACAAGGAAAACTCCACCAAGCACTACTCACCCTCCTGATAAGTCTTAATGAGCATTGTGAGGTTAAGCACCTTAGCTAAGAATTGTAAAGTGTCTTGTAGCAAACATTTTATACACCACTTCTCTTAGTACACCGGATCATAAAATTTGAAAATAAAGCTAAAAAGTATAAAAGTGATCCCACAAGCACTACTTTGCACCCTGATAAGTTTAATAAGCATTGTGTGTGCAGAGCACCTTGGTAGTTGTACTATTTATTCATGTGCATTGAAATAGTGTGGAAGTAATATTATTTGTGTATTTTAATGTTGTGTTATTTCATTATATATGTCATGTGTTTTTGATTGATTCACTTGTATACTTTATCAAAACACTACTTTGTACACATCATTATCTTTCATAAAACTTCTACTCATGAGAATTGGATCCTAATGCTCATCTACTCAAATCTCTACATACTTAAGTAAATTCACTAGATAACAAAGCATGATCGCTACAATGTTTATGTTTACTTGAAATGCAAATTTTATTACATTGTAGTTTGTGTATCTTTTCTTGATATTATAAAATCATGCTTGCAATATTATCTTAATGGAATAGCATCTCTTCAATCTTTAACTCAAACATCAACTTTTCAAATTTAAAACACATTATCCTTTATATGATTTTATCTTCTAAAAATGATGTTTATGTTTAAGAGTGCTTATTCTTCTGCTAAGATTACCACTTATGCTCATTTATGTCTATTATTTATAACATCATGGTTTCAACAAGTGGTATCTTAAAATAGAATGCTTACTTTATCATGTTAGCTATGTTGCTTACTACTTTATGTTACATCATGCTTATATTTTTCTCAACAAGTAGTATTTAACAAGCTTTTGATTGCATCCTATTTTTCTTCTCGACATAAAATATATTACTCCTTATCATACATACTCACTCCTAAACCCTCTTTTGATTCTACCAAAAGGGGAGATTAAATTGCATAAATCTAATATTTAGGGGGAGTGCATTATAATAATATTAAACAAAAAAGGGGTATATTTGTAGGGGGAGTAATCATATAGGAGGTGCATACACTATCATATGCTCGATCATGAAAACCCTTCAATAAGTGGTTCCTTACCTATCTTAAAAGATATACACTCATCCCTACCCACTTTTGTTAATAACAAAGGGGGAGAAGAATTTGAGAAATCTAGTAAAATAGATATTTAGGGGGAGTAAATTATAAAAGAACACTTATGTAGGGGGAGGACTTCATATAGAAAGAGTATGCATTATCGCCATCAAATCAATCTTGCTTTAAACCTATTATTCATGCATATCTTATTACCGCACTTATCTATAAACACAAATGGTTTTAAGTTCACTAATTTCTCATACAGGTATTTGTTATTATCAAAAGGAGGAGATTGTTGGAGCCTATGTTCCGCATCTCTTGGTTTGAGAATAACAAATACCGTGTTGTATTTGATCTAGTATTTTGTGTGTTTATAGTATGCAGGTTGTACGGGAACTATAGCTACACATCCCTATGAATAGTTTGTTGATTGGAGATGACTCTCTGGAAAGATAGCTAACGCCCCGCGTTAGTTGTTAACGCCCCGCGTTAACTTCCATTGAGAAGAAAACCGCTGAGAAGGAATGCCGTCGAGAACAAAGCCGTCGAGCTGCGGTCGACGAAAGAGAGATAACGCTCGCGGTATCTGTTAATGCCCCGCATTAATAAGAGGAGGAATGTCGTTGAGTTGAGGTTGACGAATCTGCGTTCGACGAACGAGGAGCACCGTTCGACGAAATTCCCTGCGCTCGACGAATTTGCGCTCGACAAGTTGCGTTCGATGAATGAGAATCTCCGTTCGACGAACTGAGTCTGCGTTCGACGAACTGAGTCTGCGTTCGACGAATTTGAAGCTCTGTTCGATGAAAGTGTTTCCGTTCGACGAAATTGTTCCGTTCGATGAAAGTTTGTTCTGTCACATTCCTGGCGGTTTGCACGATCCTGATGGTAGCGGTTTTTTCGTTCGACGAAGGATGCATTTGATGAAGGCGAGTTCGACGAAATCAGTTACGTTCAATGAAAATTTGTTCTGTCACGCTCCCGACTTTATGCAAGATGTCAGCAAATGCTGTACACGATTCACTAATGCTGGGCGTTAGCGTTAACGCACGCGTTAGCTTCCGAGGCTATTTAAAAGTACAGCTCCTCTCATTCAAATTGACAAGATATGATTCTGAGGCTATTTAAGAGATCTCCCTTGGGCTAACATGAAGATCAAAAGAAGATTTTGAAGGAGAAGGTCTACAACGCATATTCCATACGAAGGACGATCGTTTCAAGAACGCCAACATCTACATCGACTTCGTCTTCACCTTCAGAATTTCTTGGGGAGTTTCTCTTTACTTATCTTGTAATCTTTTATTTTTCCTTTTGTAATTTGTGTGGAGAAATCGTTCGGTGAGAACGTCGGATTTCGGGAAGGATTACATGGGTAAATTCGCCTTGTGTTGGCGACTAGGTCCTTGTGAGGCTTAGGGGGTAATTCGCCGCCTTGTGCGTGGAGACTAGGTCGAGGGTAGATCTAGGGGGTGGCTAGAGGCCTTATCTGGGGATATATAGGCTATAGCCTACCGGTCCTTGGGAAAAGGACCAGTGAAACAAAAAAAGTGTTCTTACATATTTTCGCCTTGATTTCTAGCGTTATAGAAATTAAACATTTGTGTATTCAATTTATTATGAAATAAAATCATTTCTCTTAATGTTCTATTCAATTGATTTTATTTCCTCTTTGAGAATGTTTTAATTTCTATTTCCATCAAAGTATTAAATTTAACATTTGTATAATTATCTTTGAAATACAATAATAATTTTCATTATCTCTGATGTTCTGGAATTGTATTTCATTTAAGATTTCATAAGTAAAATCACTGTGGCAATCTTTTTGTTCTGAAGATTATTCTCTGGAGAGCTAACGCCCAGCGTTAAGACTTAACGCCAGGCGTTAGCAACAGTTAACAAAAAGTTTGTTTCAATTATTTAAAAAAAGGAATCTTCAATATAATCTTATGTGGAATATTTAAATATATTTTCTTATAAAATATTCTGAAACTTCAGTTGCAAACTCTAATATTTTTAATTAAGAATTAAATTCCATAAAACCCTTATTCACCCCCCCCCCCCTCTAAGGGCGCCGTAAGATCCAACACTTCTCGTCATTTCTAAATGTCCCCTAGGGGTGTCCAGCCTCACCTGATCTGTTACCGCACTATGTTCTCGCTCTCAGTCCAGGCACTCCCCTATTGGAGGCCGATCATGTTCAATCCTCCCAGGCAAACACGGGGTTGTGCATAATCCCCGCTCTTCGCGAGTTTAGACTAATCTCGCGAAGAATCATCCAACCCCTGGTGTTCGCTGGGCAGATGCTGACCTGGCAGGAATCTTTTTGTGGGACCCTGCCCCCATGCTATAAATATCATCGATCATGGGTGAACAGTACCCCACTTCTCCTTTCACCTTATCTCACCGCTCCATACTATAGCTGTCAGAAGATTCCTATTTCTGAGAAGACACGGGCTCGCCTCAACGCGGCGCGAGCTAGCTAGCACACAGACCTAGCTCAACCCGCCCTTGGGCCTCGAATCTAACTCCTCCTAGAATCTTGAAGGCGATGTCAATCTGGCGTCAACTGGGGGGAAGGGTCTTTGGCCCTGCACCTGTCGCCCAACCTCTCGCTCGTGGATCAGGTACTTTGGTTGATAAACTGACCCTCCCCTCTTTGCTGCTGATACTTCTTTCTTTCAGAGCTTACTCCTGCTGGAGAACCTGACGAGTGAAGCCCGGGAGGACACTCGCCTTGCTACCCCCCGGGGAGGCGGCATGGAGATAATGGATCTGGACGCCACCTCACCCCGCTCAACCTTGTCTTAATCCTGTAAGCCCTCTCGCGTGATTCCTCGACGAACTCACAATATTGACCTGATGACATTGTCTTTCTGCAGAGTCTCCTCTCACGACTCCTGGGAGGCGAGCGACACCACCGCTCTCGCAGCCCCCTTCAGCGTCAAATATCCCTGCCTCGAGCTTTACCCTCCTGGACCAAGTGAACCCTGAAACCTCGCTCCTGGGCGGGGTCCAAGGCAAGGGTGTCGTATCTACCCCCTCGGGCTTAGGTAAATCAGTGACCCTGCCCCACGGGAATCCCTTCCAGGTTCGGCCCAGTTCTTCTCGCCTCTAGCCCGGTAAAGCGACTCTTATTTCGCCTGAAAGGACTAAGCCAACTAACAACTGGCCTCTCCCTTCTTTTTGTTGACCGCGTTCTTTCGCAGATCGCCCAGAGAGCTCCAGTGACTTCGATTTTGGGGAGGAAGAGTTATCGCCCCTTCCTTTGCCGGAGGAGATTGATGATTTCCTTGGCTACCCGTGGGACCCCGAGACTATGAAAAGGAGAACCTCAGAATTATTCCAGAAGCACGGGCGAATGCTGCAAGACTTATACAACCAGGTGAAGAATGACAGGGAGGCGGCCGAGGAGCAAATTGCCTCACTTGGGGATGAATATGCGCGGATCTAAGCCAAGCTGCTATAGGATACTCGCGAGGAGGCCACTTCTCCGGGGGTGAACCTCGCGCGGGTGGAAGATCATGCTCATTTGATCCAGCACGAGGTCCGCGCCGCCCGCGCATACATTATCATGCGAGGCTGCCGAGCTCGGGGGGTGCGAGGCAGAGGTCGATGGAGGTGGATTAAATATTGACATTTCTCACGCTCGGGTACCCTTTCGACCAGGCATCCTTTTTATAACCTTTAAATATTGCGAACAATGATGGCGACTTAGACACCTAACGCCTGCCCCCTCGGGCTTTCTCTATCTGAATTTTTCCAGTGTTGCTAATATCGCATATAAGTATTTGTTTTTGTTTTGCTATTTCCTTTATTACTGCTCTGTTGCGTGAACCGCGTAGGTCCGCCTTACTGACCTTATACCTTTTTTTCTGCTTTTCCTTTTACTGTTCTAGCGCGCGACCCACAAGGGATCGCTCTGTTTACTCGTTGTATTGCTTTATATTACTCTGAGCCGCAACCCACAAGGGCTCACTCTGTTTACTCATTGTATTGCTTTATATTACTCTGAGCCGCAACCCACAAGGGCTCACTCTGTTTACTCACTGTATTGCTTTATATTACTCTGAGCCGCAACCCACAAGGGCTTGCTCTGTTTACTCATTGTATTGCATTATGTTACTCTGATCTGCAACCCACAAGGGCTCGCTTTGTTTACTCGATGTATTGCTTTATATAACTCTGAGCCGCAACCCACATGGGCTCGCTCTGTTTACTCGTTGTATTTCTTTATGTTGCTCTGAGCCGCAAGCCACAAGGGCTCGCTCTGTTTACTCGTTGTATTGCTTTATATTACTCAGAGTCGATGTTATCAGGTCGCTGCGAGTGGTTTGAAAGAGGGCGGCCCATATATCGAGGTACATCGTAGCGCGTTTTGGCTAACCGCACCCCCTGGCGCTTCAACTCCTCCCTGCCGCCTTTGTTTTTTCTATAAATAGGGCTAGCATTTATAGCCAACTACCGTATTGATCTTCTTCTTCCCTCTGCCTTCCTGCCTTCTCGCACTCGCACGCTTTTTCTCTTTGTGCTCACATTTTTCTTTGTAGGAGCACAGATGTGTGGAGACGGTGCTCATGCCGAAGGCCGGGCTAAGTGAGCCCGGAGCTTCTGTGATCACATTTTTCTCAATTGCTCACTTTCGGAGAGCGAGTACCACACGATCGTAGCGAACTATATTACGCCGGGTTTTTCTACCCGGCAGCCTTCAAAGGATGATGCGATCAACTTTCTCCTCCCGGATGAGCTCGCCATCCCGACGGCTCATTTTGAGGTGGGCTTGCGACAGCCATTCTGGCCCGAGATCAGCCAGGTATTCGCTTATCCTCATACTTTCCCTTTTAGTACTCGCTAAAAAACTTCCATATGACTTCTCGCTGCAAACCGGTTAGATGTTCAAGCACTACGGCGTGATCCCGGGTCAGATGACCCCCAACGGCATCGCCATGATGGTATCTTTTACATGCTACCTGCGGGAGGAGCAGATAGAGTTCAACCTATCTGTCTTGCGCAAACTGTTCTCCTTCAGGGCAAACAAGGACGGGACCGCCTTTCTCGCGAACAGCCACGCCAAGGTCCATGAGATGGTCAACAAAAGCCATTACTGGCCACAGAAATTCGTCATTGTGAAGGGGCCTTTCAGCAAAGTCCCCTTCTCCCCCGTCCAACGCACCGAAATAACCTACCGCCCACCCCCCCCCCCCCCCCCCCCCCCCGACGCTCGGCGGCCATGAAGCTGAGATTTTTAAGTACATGTCGACTAACTTCGATGTCTCATACCTCCGAAGGAACGTTTACTCGTAGGAGAGCAAAACATTCCGCTCAACCCCCCCCCCCCCTACGCGAAGGTTGGTCTATCTCGCCCAGCCTTCGGCTCGCCACTGTCGCCGCCAAGGCGTGCCGAATGTCTGCCTCCACCCCGGCTCCTCTTCCCAAGGAGCGTCCCGCACCTGCGAGCCGCGGATCGCAATCTCTATCCCCCCCCCCCCCCAAGAAGGAGAAGGCCCCTCCCCTGACCAAGGGGAAGGAGGCTCTCGAGATCTCGCCCAGGGGAGATCGCCAGGTGAGCCTGGCAACAGAGAAGGTGGTCGTCGAGCCCGCCAAGGTGGTTGTCAGTACCTCAAAAGTGCCTCGTCCGACGCGCCACCGGAACTTTGGCCTCAGTGCCAAGCATCTGGACGAGGTCCGCGCACCTCTGCTGGTTTGGGATGAGGAGGCCAATCGGGCCTCTTTAATCACTCTCCTCCCTTCCCGCGTGGAGCAGGATACGATCGGCAGTGATGCCTTCTGAAAGTGAGGTTAGATCTTAGATTTACTCTAGAGGGGGGGGGGGGGGTGAATAGAGTATTAAAAACTTTTTCACTTAATTTTATAGCGGAATTAAAATAGTGATACTTATATGTGTATTGCAGAGTGAGTTATAAAACAAAATAAAAATAAAGCACATAGCACAGCATAGAAAATAAACACAACACAGAGGACACAAGGATTTTATAGTAGTTCCCCACTAAACCTGGGTACGACTACTCTTCTACCACACTTGGTAGGATTCCACTATATGTTGTTGATCAGGTGCCCTGCCACCAAGGGAGTTTTGATCAGGTGTCCACACACCAAGTGAGCTTTTGATCAGGTGCTCTAACTCAACTACAGGTTTTTGATCAGGTGCCCTGCCACCAATGGCTGTAACTTTTGAAGGGAGTTATAACCTTTTATACAGGTCAAAAGAAAACAGAAAATATATTGTTCTTCTCTTTCTAAGAAGACTCTAGTGTATCCTTGATGATGTTGAAGAGCTCCCCCTGATTTGATTAATGTTTGATGATCAGGTGAGGAAGCTTCTTCTCTAGAATGTAGTACTCCTTTCTTCTTCTTCTTCTGCAATTGAGATCCTGAGCAAATGATCTAGATTGAGTGTCTTAGGATGAAGATGATCTACAGAGAAGAGTTAGCAAACAAGATAGATAATAATATGTTGTTCTCTGTCTTTCTCTTCTTTGTGCTTGCTCTGTCTGAATGTAATATGGAGAGCTTCTCTCTTATGTTGAGTTCTTCACTCTATTCATTCTCTTCTGTCCAAAAGGGGAAGAGATAAAGTCTCTTTTTATTAGCTGGACTCCTCGAGAAGATAAACTGCCATCTTTAATTTAAGGTGTTCTGCAACGGCTATATCATTAATGTTTCTGCAACGGCTATATTAATTGTTGTTCTGCAACAGCTATATCATTAATGTGAGGCAGTGATAATTCAAACAAATATATAAACAGAAACTTATTCAAAATATTACTTTATCAGATTTGACAACATATATAATTTTAGTCGATCTGAGAAATGAGAATATATAAAGCTGAACATATTTCGTCGATCTCAGCTTGAAGTTCGTCGGGCTGAGCTCGACGTTTGTCGATCTGATAATTGATTAACTGCTGGAGAACTTTCGTCGAGCGCTACTTGGAATTCGTCGAACGCAGCTTTAGAGTCCTTTCATCGAGCCCTGCTTGGTTTTTGTAGAACGCAGCTGAAGAGTCCTTTCGTTTGGCGCTGCTTGGTTTTCGTCGAACGCAGCTGAAGAGAACTTTCGTCGATCGCAGTTAGCTTTTTGTCGATCGCAGCTTCCTTGATATTTCGTCGAGCGCTGCTAGCCTTTCATCGAACGCAGATTATATTATATTCTTTTCTGTCTTAATGAGATTTGATCTAGTTTATATAATGTGTGTTATGAAAGAAACTTTAGACCAAAGATGGATCCTAACTCAAATCAAAACAAAGGTTCCAACACCTTCGCTCTATCCTTTGGCCTTTCTGGGCGAGAGGACGCGAATGACTTCAACTTGTTGTCTTACCGGAAGATCGCTCACGAGAGCGCGCTATTCCAACTCCGCTCTCTAGAGCTCGCCCATATGATGGGTCTACGCAACTTCCAATCAGAGAGGAATTCTGAGGAGCTCAAGCGCTAGCTGAAGGACGCGGCGAAGAAGATCGCGAGTCTGTAGAAAGAAAAAAAGCTCTGAAGGACTTCGAGATGAGCTGAAGGCCGCGATCGAGGAGGTGGCAATCCTCAAAGACAAACTGGACATCTCAGATGGCCTCGTCGCCAGCCTCCAGGGCGGAATGGTGAGTCTTGTTGATCACACGCCTACAATTTCTCGCCTTTTTATACCCTACCCTAATACTCTTTCTCGCAGGATGTCAAGACTACTAGTGAGCTTCTCGCTCGCACCACCGCCTTGGAGAAGCAAGTAGATGGGCTAAAAGCCCTTAATCTCGAATTGGTTTGGGAGACCCTTCCGCCTAGCCCTAGGTCTTTGAGGGCCAAGCGGTAGGAGCAAAAGACGGAGATGCGAGAGGGAGCGCTCCACGCGGCGAGGTTCGCCTTCCGCACTCTCCAAAGGGCCGGTCTTCTTACTGCCGAGGCGGCGGAGCTCACGCTTGAGGACGTGATCCCGGAGCTATTCGTGCTCACCACACCCCCCGAGAGGAGCGAGGGCAAGCAGTCCGCGGATGAGTCTTGACATCATGCATTTTGCTTTCTTGTTTTTCTTCTTCTTTTTTGGCTAGCGAGATCGCCACGGAACTTTGTAAGGATTTTTAATGAAATGGAAATGGTGTTTTGTATATGTTTATCGCTTGCTCATCTTCTCTGTGCATGCTTCTCTCATACATTTTTCTTTTCTTGCTTCTGTGATTGATATCATGCTTGTTGTGCTCTCTTCCGCCTATCACGCGGTCGCATAGCTCAGGCGTATAGCTCGCCCCCTTCCCTGCCTCCTTACTACATGTCTACCGTAAGATCACAATTTTTGGAACCTGCCCGCCCCGTCTCTCCCCTGCGAGGAGTACACCTTCCAATTTGTCTCTTACGAGCGAGAACTTCCTCTTGGCTTCTCGCCCTTTCCCCTAGTTTGGAATAACCTTTTTCTTCCACCACCCATGCCGGCGAGTACTCGGCTTGCCCCCCTGGGGTGTTCCTTTCTGCGAGAACTCTATTACGTGAGGGCCTTCCGCCCCTTGCAAGAGAGACGGGTTCTCTATCCCCCTGCCACGCGAGATTACCCCTGCTTGCCGAGCGAGACGACCCTTTTCTGGTAACCATGCAAACCTCTCCGAGAGATCGACCTGACCCACCGGCTAACGAGAGCCCGATACCGGGATCGTCCGGGGCATTCCAGCATAAAACACTTGATACCTTGCCAGCCTCTCCGCGAGATCAACCTGACCTACCGGCTAGTGAGAACCCGGCAGCGGGATAGTCCGGGGAACTCCAGCACAAAATACTTGATACCTTGTCAGCCTCTCCGCGAGATCAACCTGAACCACCAGCTAGTGAGAGCCCAGCAGCGGGATCATCCTGGGCACTCCAGCACAAAATACTTGATACCTTGCCAGCCTCTCCGCGAGATCAACCTGACCAACCGACTACTGAGAGCCCGGCAGCGGGATCGTCCGGGGCACTCCAGCACAAAATACTTGATACCTTGCCAGCCTCTCCGCGAGATCAACCTGACCAACTGGCTAGTGAGAGCCCAACAACTTGATCGTCCGGGGCACTCCAGCACAAAATAATGGATACCTTGCCAGCCTCTCCGCGAGATCAACCTGACCCACCGCCTAGTGAGAGCTCGGCAGCAGGATCGTCCGGGACACTCCAGCACAAAATACTTGATACCTTGCCAGCCTCTCCGCGAGATCAACCTGACCCACCGGCTAGTGAAGTCCCGACAGCGGGATCGTCCGGGGCACTCCAGCACAAAATACTTGGTCCCCTCCCAAGCCAAAACTGAGACTGGGCACCTTGGAGAGTCTTAGAGCTAAGCCAAGATAACCTAGGGAGGAAGAAGCTCAGAGTACTGAGATTGGAATCCTTCCAAAGGTGCCATTCAAGATCTATTTATAGTTTCATGTTTATGGTCTACTAATAGCGGGATTCCGCCTTACTCTTTTGCTATACGCAGCCCAAAGTGGTCTGCCAACAGCCAAACTCCGTTGTTCGGAAGTGCTATTGGAAGCCCACCTGGGTAGAAGGGTAAATTCACCCCTAACCCTCTCTGGGCGAGTGGCCCACTAGGGCGCCACTCACCGACCCCTCAGCGAGTATCAGCCCGCGGGGTCCTCGCCGCGAGTGGCCTGCGAGAGCACCACCCGCTAGCCTCTCCTGCTTCGTACTCGCTAGCCCCTCAGCGAGCATCAGCTCGCGGGACTCTTGCCGCGAGCGGCCTGTGGGGCGCTACTCGCTTGCCTGGCCTGCTCGCGCGGGATGGCGAGCCCAAATCCTTCTCGCCATTTCTAAACGTCCCCCAGGGGTGCCGAGCCGCACCTGATCTGTTACCGCACTATGTTCTTGCTCTCGTGCCAGACACTCCCCTATTGGAGGCCGATCCTGTTCAATCCTCCCAGGCGAACACGGGGTTGTACAATACTTATACTGATACCATGGTCTTTTGTGAATATTCATAACCCGCAATCATATTGAAGGGTATCGAGAGCGTTAACTTGTTCTCATGAAGATGTTTTATTTCTACTTTTTGTGCTACAATTAAGCCTTTTGTGGATAAATTGGATCAAAGCCTTATTAAAACACTAGTGGACAATTGGACATCGGTGTTATGCACCTCATTTATTCTGCACCATTGCCCCAAAGCATCTATGTGTTGGTTGCTATTGTAATGAGCTACAACATAACAGATGAATACTTTCTGATAGGATCTAACATGATTAAGCTAAATGAGATAGATATGATCCTAGGCTTGCCAAACAGAGGGCAATACGTTGAATTTGATCATCTATCCATCTCCAGGAAAACAAATAAAGAACTAAAGGATACAATGGTAGCAATTTCAGCTATGGACTACAAGCCAGAATACAACGACTTGAAAGCTTTGGTTTTACACTACTTTGTCATTATTTCTTTTCATGTAGTAGTACCAAAATCCTAGAGATGTACCTTGCACTTTCTGACCCCACAGAGTTCGACAAATGTAACTCGCAGAAAGCTATACATGCTTATTTTATGACTAATGTACATGGCTGGCTAACAAGAAAATAAAGCTAAAGGGAAAGCTTCTAATTCAATTGGGGATCTAAACGGATATTAACAATGACTACTTGTAAGTAATCCCTAGCTACTTCATTTATTTCTTAGCTTTACACTTGTTTTTTTTTCATAATATTAATTATCTTCCTCCTTCAGATCTGGCTTCGGGAGCACACGAGGGTCATAGTGACTGAATTTCCAGCAAAAAGGCCATGTATATATTTATGATCTAATGTTAATTCTACGAGTATTTTTATGTCCAATATTAAGAATAATAAATTATGAGTCCTTGACATTACAAAATGTTTTGAGTTTCTATGTTACATCCCTGACCATGTTTAAATCTATAGGTGCCCAATTTCTTCGAGTCCATTGTAGAGGAGGATATGACATTTTGTCATATAGAGGACCAGTTGACAGTTTCTCAGCACGAGATGACACCAAATCAAATTAATGTACTTTAAGACAACTTGTCTTAATGATTATGTATTTTAATTATATATTGTAATTAGGCGCCGGGAATCAAACCTCTTATTCACTCATCCCCACTTGGCTCCCCCTTAATCAAATTCCACTCTTTCTTTCTCACCAAATTACATTTTATGAGACGTTAAATCGGGGACTACCGGCAGCCCAAATGGCATTAAAATATGGAATTCAAATTCGGCATTTTACAACATATTAACAAACAAGCAAGGGGTCCTCTCAGGGGCGGAACTATTTAAGGGTACACCGGCGGGCACGTTCTCGGGTTCGATTTTCGAGGGAGTGGGGATACATATTTTTTGGCCTATACGAACTTATAAACTTTAGTGGTTGATTTTCGGGGCACGTGCCCTGGCGTGGTAGATCCTACTTTGGCCGGGATCTATGGGGCTTTATTTATACTCCAATTTGAGCCAATTTATGTGGTTGTATTTGCTCTAGATCACCTTTTCATGGGTCGTAATGATTAATTTTAATCACAAGAAATTAAGAAATATGAAACTCTGGTATTTTACAATTATTTTAAATACCAGATTAATTGTAATCCTATCACATTTGAAAAAATTCTGATGAGAGAAAACTGATTAGCTTCTTTCAAATTACTCGGAGGAATTGCATCATCTGGATGTTGTATGTATGTGTGTGTGTGTATATATAAAGATAGATAGAGAGAGAGGCCCGAGTTGATGATCCAAGCTGATAACACCAAGTCAAATTAACATACGTAAAGACAGTTTGTCTTAGTATTTATGTATTTTAATTATATATTGTAATTATGCACCGGCTAGCACAATTCTCATTCTCTCATCCCCATTTGGCTCCCCCCCCCCCCCCCCCCCCCCCCCCCTAAGCAAATTCCTCTCATTATTCCTCTCCAAATTACATTTTTTGTGACGTTAAACCCGGGACTACGGGCAGTGCAAATGACATTAAAATATTGAATTCAAGTTTGGCGTTTTGTTGCATGCTATTGTCCTGGACCCTCTAATGTTTCTTAACAAAAGATTAGTTGGTTTGTATAAATAATAGATTGAGTCCCCTTCTCATTGAGTGGTCTTTTTAAAATGCAAAGATAAACAGTTGAGGGCATAAATTAAGGCACGGTCTTGATTTGGCTGAGCCAGACCCTAGTCGTAGTCACCCCATTGAGTGGGGGAACTTGAGCACAGGGCTATAAAAGCTCTGGCTTGGCAGACCTTAGTATAGTCAGGACCGGCATGGTTTTATTTGTACTTCTACTTAAGCGGGTTTTTGTGGCACTATTTGCTCTAGATCGCCTTTTTATGTGTAGAAATGATTAATTTCTATCTTTAAAAATTAAGGAATTTGAAACTCTTGTACTTTACAATTGTTTTAAATATTATTATTTTAAATACCAGATAGACTTTATCCAATCATACTTGAAAAAAAGTGATCCAAAAAATTCGATCAGCTTTTTTGAAATTATTATATTATTATATATAATACGAGATATTTTATTTTAATCCAATTAAAAAAATCCAATCATACTATATATATATATATATATATATCTTTATTATATAAATAAAGACAAAAGTAGTCATGGTGTAACTTTAACATACCCAAAATACCCTCAAAAATTTACTATTTACTTTAAATTATTTATATATTTTGGTCATTTGCTTTTCCACCAAATATTTCCCGCCAATATCATTTCTCATCATTTCAACTCCTCAAAAATTGTCCAGCTGTACAGCCCAGCTTTCAGCTTTCAGCAGGGACAGCTTTGGGCAGAGAAAACCACTCCTACATGCCTCACCCTCATTTCCCACTCTAAACACCAACCCAACTTTGGACAGTCTGCACGCATCTCCTACACGCCTCGCAGAGAAAAGGACTCCTTGACTGTGACCCTTCACAAATGCTATCTCCTCCTCCATTCTCTGCCCAATCAACTAACCCGTTGTTTCTTAAAACCAACGAAACCCTCTCGAAACAGCTCCAAACACCCCACAACACTAATCGCCCTCTCAACAGCTCGCTGGATCCGGATCCCCTGGAGTTCGTGCGGGTTGGCTTCCTCAGAAACATCCTTGCCGATGGCTCCTCCGCATCTCCTACTTGCGATCCCTGATGGCAGTCGAAAAAGAAGTTGATCCCTGATGGCTGCTCGAACTAGGCGATCGTCTCCGCGCGCTCGAAAAAGGCATTCCACTCTGCTTTCTAGCATAGGTCGCCCATCCTTCCAGGACGATGCTAGCGCATCTTCCCAGGAGATCATCTTCAATGGCGACGCCTCTACTCCTTGAAACTCCGACGTCAGCAGATCCGCCGATTGTGAAGACCTTGCCAACAACACAACCTTCAAACCTTTGGTAAGATCCCTTTTCCTGCAACATTTCTCTAATCTTCTCACGTGGTCTCTGATTGCAACATATTTTCTGTTCTGAATACCTGCACGCCATTGTTGAATCTTCTGCCCTCTTCTCTTTAATGTCCATGCACTGGTTTAGGGTTCAGCATCAGCAATCTGAGAACTTTTGGCACTTAACACCCTTTAAATACAGGGCTTTGACATTTTGCACCCTAGCTTTTAGTTTTTGGCACTTTGCGCCCTCAAAACACCTAATAAAAGGCAAGTGCACCCTGATATTTGAATTCGTATAATTTTTATTAGGAAAAACAAATAAAAGAAATAAAATGGGGGGTATTATAGGTAGTTCATTCTAATTTCTAAAACCTAAAACATCCCATACGGCATATCTCTCTCGTATTTGCCGTTTCCTCCTGCCATACGCCACTTCCTCCCCACCGCGCGACTCCCTCTTCCAGTGACCTCAGGCGGCGCCGAATCCCTGCTTCCAGCGACACCAGGTGGCGCCGACTTTCTAATTCCAGCGACACTTAGCACCGTCGACTCCTGCTTCCAGCGACACCAGGCTCGCCGACGCCATTCGCCATTTCATCCCATACCGCACATCTCCCTTTTTCCAGTGACCCCAGGCGACACCGAATCGTCCCTGCTTCCAGCGACACCAACGCCGAAGAAGGTACCAGATCTGCATGAAACCTTCATTTTTACAGCAATGTTGAATTTGTTCCGCATTTTGTGAGTTTGCTGAATATGTTGACAGGGATCTTCCGGCGAACTCCATTGCTATTGGGGATTGTGATATTGTGTTCAGCTACTCCGGCCATTCACCCTTTTCAGGTTTTGTACCAGATCTGTTTTCGCATTTCCCCATTGCTGAATATGTTGACAAGTTGCTGATTTTTTTTTCTGCATTTCCGATTTTGCTGAATGTTTAGGTATCTTTCGGCGAACTCCCTTGCAATTCCCGTCTCCACTCCAGGGACATTCGATTTTGCAGTGATCTGTCGGGCAGGAATAATCTCGTTTCTACTTGTGACTGTTTTTCTAGGTGAATCTTGTTAAATAAAATTAACTAATTGTTTGTATTAAAAAAATTTGACATATAAAGCATGGTTTGGGTGTTGAGGCCAAATGATTCAAGATCAGGATGTTGTTATTCTCTGTTTGAACTATCTCTGTTTTACAATCAAATTGCATCATTCTGGGATGTTTATTGGCTCTGATAGACTTTGTTATACACCTGATGTAGTTTGTCACTTTGATTTCTGTGATTGCAACTATTTATTGCTGAAAGATTTGCATGATATGGCTGAAGTAGTTGGCCATATGGGTTGGGTTAGATTTTTTCGTTGTATTGCCGGAACTAATGATTGCAGTAATATGATTCTGATTGAAAATGATGATGATGTAGAAAAACTGATAAGGTTTATCAATCCGGAAAGGGTAGTGGACATCTACGTTGAAAGTATTGTAGCTCAGTTTGACTCCGTTGAAAGTATTGAGCCAATATTAGAAGTTCAAGATGACAGTGATTCTATTAGCAACGAAGAATTATTACCTAATTCAGAACATAGGTTTTGTGTGAGACCTATGTATAGTAACTTCAAGCAAACACATAAAGGTTTACAACTGAAATCTTTATTGTGGAATGCTGCATCTGCCACGAGAATTGTTGACTTCAATGTGAGATGGAAAAACTCAGCATTCAATATCGAGGCGTATAACTGGGTTAGAGCAAGACATCCTAGAAATTGGGCAGGGTCTCACTTTAACAGATGGCCAAAATGTGATATGCTTTTAAACAATTTGTGTGAAAGTTTTAACAATGTTATATTAAAGGCAAGAGATAAACCAATTATTACTATGTTTGAGATTATTCGAATTTTTTTGATGAAGAAATTGCATACACAAAGAGATAAAATATTGAAACTACATGGCGATATATTTCCAAACATTCAAAAAATTTTAGAAAACAACAAAAGGATGGTACAAGATTACATTTTGGAATGGAATGGGTTGGACAAATTTGAGGTGAAGGGGTGGACAGGTGATAAATGGACAATGGAATTATCATCTCAAAGCTGCAGTTGTCATAAATGGGACCTTACTGGAATTCCGTGTGTCCACGCTATAGCTTGCATATTTTTTAAAAGAGAGAAAGTTGAGGATTATGTTGACTTTTGGTTTAAGAAAACTACTTTTCTAGAAGCCTACGAGTACATGTTAAATCCAATTAAAGGGTAGAAGGAATGGCCAAACACTGCGTTAGATCTGCTGGTGCCATGGAAAGCAAAAGGGAAGAAACCTGGAAGACCTTCATTGCATGCAAGAAGAAAAGAACGAGATGAGCTAGATAACCGGAAATATGGTTTAAAAAGGCATGGGACAAAATATACATGCTCCAACTGTGGAGTGACAGACCATAATAAGAAAGGTTGTGGTCAAACAAGCAAAAACGCCGAACAACCATTGCCAACAACATCGGGTTCGAGATCGAAGTTACCGGTTAGTGTTTTATAATTAGCTTTTAATTTCATCATTAGTCATTTAAATCTGTTGTCTAATTAGATTTATTACATAAATAATTGTCTCGTGCAGGTAAAGAAGAAAGTTGCATCGCAAGATACGTTTGCCGAAGCTACAAATTCATCACTTCCATCATTTACAACTGGTTAGAATTGGATTTTGAATTCAAATATTGCATCAGTGATTTTTTATAAGTACACACATTAATAAATTTTATGGTTATTTGCAGGATTTGAAGACTTCATGTGACAATTTGGACTGTGGTGATAGTGTGCTCAATTTAAATTTAGATGAAAATTTATCATTATCTCTAATTACTAGTATAGTAAATGTTTACTTGTGAACTTTAGATGAAAAATTATCATTATCTCTAATTACTAGTATAGAATATTTTGAGTTTTGAACTTTAGATGGATCCGTTGTTGCCATTGCACTCTATCTTTAATATTGCGTCGAAATTGAGTAAACGTCTAGTAGCAATGAATGGTTACCAAAGGAATGAGAAAATGATTAAAATTGCTCTGAAATTGAGTGAACGACTAGTAGCAATGAGTCGAAATCGAAATAAAAAAGTCATTACAAATTATTTCCAAATCTTAACATTCTTAAAAATTTTATAAGAAACAATAATAGGCTCTATTAGGCCGTTCTGGTAACTCAATATGGTCTCTTTAACATCGAATGAGATCCAAATGATCCTCTGGTGATGATCTTCGGGATATTCAAATAATCAATGACGTTCAAAACATTGATTTGCGATCAAAATGATCGCTTGTTGGCCTGCAAATACCAAATAATAAATGACGTTCAAAACATTGCTTCGACATCAAAATGATCGCTTGTTGGCCTACGAATAACAAATAATGATCAATGGCGTTCAATACATTGATTTCAAATCAAAAAGATCATTTGTGGCTTGCGAATAACAAATAATCAGCTTTACAATAAAAATATATTGAACAGTGAACATAAATAAATATATTGCCCGAAGCTATCATGAGAGCATGTGTATGGTAATATTGCCAGAAAATATTATCCGAAGATAATATTTTATCATCTGCAGTAAAAAAAAGTCTAATGAAAAAAGAGGACCAAATACCCCTCACATTTCGAATTGTAATAGAACAGAAAAATCAAAAAAACTGCCAGGGTGCAAAGTCTTTTATTTAAGAGTTTTGAGGGTGCAAAGTGCCAAAAACTAAAAGCTAGGGTGCAAAGTGCCAAAGCCCTGTATTTAAAGGGTGCTAAGTGCCAAAAGTTCGCAATCTGACGGCATCCAACATGTTTGTTCTCAATTCCTTCGATCTGAAATTTCTCTAATCTTTTGACACAATTTCTGATTGCTACAATTTTTGTGGTCAAGATAAGGTAAATCCTTTTAGCTAATCATGTCGTATATGTTTGTCTCCATCAATTTTTTTAATCTAGAATAGGTATCCACTTTTAGGAGATCAATCTACAGTAGATAATTATGTCGTATATGTTTGTTTCTATCAATTTCATGCTTGAAGTTTATTGCGCCTTTTTACATTTTATTTGAGATTTTCATCACAAAAACAATTTGTTCTTTTTTTATTTCAGAGTTCATTTCATAACACATGACTTTTTCTTCTCTTTTTTTGTTGTTCATTTTGGTCGCCAGTTGGAAGATCTGAAACCCTGTTAAGGTTAGTTCACTTCCTTTACTATTGATGTTAGTTTCAGTGCATCAGAATAAGAAAATGCTTCACACGAAGGCTTCATCTGAACAAATGGATTTTGGCTTCATTTCATATCTTACGTTCATTTTCATTTCATAACAAATAGATTTTTCACTTATTTCTTAGCTGCCGGAGAGACAGCTTACTACCTCCATTCTTATTTTTATTACCTCATTTAACTCATGCTCTCACAAACCTCTCTGCTGCCTTCATCGATTAGAGACATTTCTTACGGAACGTGAGCCCTTTTAACTTTTGCTCATTTTAATTTCCAAACAAATAGATATTTTTTCTTCTTTTGCAGTTGAATATCAATCCATGAGCTCAAGTTTCAATAGGACTTTGTAACTTTGATCTCCGCCTACACTGAAATGTCAGGTATCCACCAACCTACTTCTTCATTTTAGCAAGCCCAATGTTACTTCACGTTTTCAATTTAAAAGATAATATCTTATCAATCACAAGACATAGCCAAGATGAATGTACATTGGTTCCAATAAATGAAATGTTAGACTGAAATAGACTATATAGATGAGAGATGTTTAAGATAGAAAATAAAGATTCAATACACGAAATGCAATTTCAATGAACATGAAGATCAATTGAGGATAAAGTGATATCTATAGGTGATTAGTTTTTATGTGTTTTAGATCACTTATACACATGAATGGGACATCAATAAAAAACATAACTTCTAGAAGTAAGGGTACATGAAGGGTGTACTTTTAGAATTAAGGTTACGTCGTAGTTCGGGAGGAGCGAAGCCCCATACCATTTCAATAACATAGAGGTGAAGCTCCATGCCATTTCACTAGCATAGGGACACGATTCGCAATTAGAGACGTGGGCAAAGCACTCGTTGAATGTCGGTACCTCCCCCAAATGTCCCCGCCCGCACGTCCCCCCCGACCAGTGTCGCCCCCCCCCCCCCCCCCCCCCCCCCCCCGACTAATGTCGCCCCTATGACTAATATAGCCCCCACGATCAATGTCACCCCCCACGACCAATGTCACCCCCACGACCAATGTCGCCCCAACGACCAATATCACCACCCACGACAAATGTCGCCCCCACGACCAATGTCGCCCCGAAGACCAATGTCGCCCCTGATGCGCGAATCCTGCACACCGCTATAGGCGGTAGCAAGACTGCGGCACGAAACGGCAGTGTACCGATCGTTCAAGTAATATAAAATGGGAATGAATCCTCAAGTATCGATATCAAAGGAACACAGTAAGGTGGAGTTTACAATCGAGGAAGGACTTGAGATCAAAGTCCTTTGGTCGGATGGGTTGCGGAAACAGGGGGTTTTGGTTGTGGAAAATAAAGAAAAAGAGCTACAACTACTCCTATGCAATGCCGTTATGCAATGCTTCGCTTGGCGGGATGGAAACTAGGCAGGCCTTGAGCGCGCTGCGTCGCAAGGGCGGATGGACGAGTAGGCAAGCGTAATTGAACTGTGCAGGCCTTGAGCGCGCTGCTTCGTTAGGCGAATGGATTACACGGGACGCTATGCCACGCTTCGCTGGGCGGATGGACGAGAAGGCATACAGATGAGGGTGGCAAGCCCCTCGTCGACAAGCACGCCACTAGCAATTGCTAGTGCGGCACACGAACGTGACGGCGGGATGGAGGATGGAATGGGGCGCACCTCAAGCAACATAAACATAAAATGAAATCACATAGATATGAAATCAAGAAATATAAGCTAGTTTAAGTGCTGCTTCATCATAATAATAAAGATCCACAACATATACACATCAATAAGAGAAGAACAAGGCAAGAAATCGAACGAATCCGAAGGCTCGTTGTAAATTCACGGTTGGAATCGTTGGGTTGTCAATCCGCGTCCAAGCTCGGTCCGCAACTACGTCCGGGGTTGAGAGAGCTGTCACGACTCTCCAATGAACCCATCTTCTTCGTCTCACGATCCGGTAGAGGTTGCAAACTTCCTCTTGCTTGAAAGTAAAGGCGGCTAGATCTTCCTTTGAAGCTCTAGGATGAAGGAGGAGGCCGAGAGGAAGCTCCGGCTCAAGATTCGCGTGAAGAACAAGCCCGGAGCACCTCCTGGTGGTGGAAGACGATGCAGGGGGCGGAAGAGGCGAACAAGACTCGAAAACGGCAGAGCAGAATGGTCGTCCGACCTAATTTCGCGGGCTGGATATTTATAGAAAACAGGGCGCACGATCAGTGGCACACGATCAACTGATCGTGCGCACTGAAAGCTGGTGATCGTGCGCTCTGTGCCCGAAACCTGCAAAACAAAACTGCAGAAAAAATATAAAGCGCACGATCGTGCGTAGCAAACGCACGACCAAAATTCGAAGCTTTTTTTGGGCAGCAAATGAACTCGCACGATCAGAGGCGCACGAGAAACTGATCGTGCGCGAAGAAAACGCACGATCAGTGGCATTTCAGGCAGAAATTGCCCCCAAACAGACTCCGAGCATCGCACGATCAATGAACCTGCATGAAAACCTCCAGGACTACAGGAAAACAAAGGATCACACCAAGAATGGGCATACATGTGCACTAAGAGTGGAATAATAGACGGCTATTAAATATAAATGAAAATAAGCCTAAAGTGTGGTGCAAAGACTAGAAAATCGGCCCAAATGAGTCCAAAAATATGTATATAATTGGGACTCATCACACCCCCAGACTTACCTATTTGCGCGTCCCGAGAAAACCATCTCTTACGCGGACAAGAAAAACATAAGCTGACATAGAAATTGTAAAGCGGAGTACCATGCGAAGTCGCATCCTCATACACAAAGAGAAATAGCAGAAAACAATTCTAAGTATACCCATTAATTTCTATTTTCTATAAGCGTAAAGAAGATATTACTTGTACTCCTACTGTGAATCACACTGAATCATCCGGTTACGCGTTGAACGAAAGTAGACGGACAATGAGGTGAGCATTGCCAAAGATCAAGTCTCGGGCGGATCTCCAAAGGAATCCACCAATGTCGATGACCATACGCTTGCCCGTTCACACTCTCTCCACGGCACTGGTTTAACTCAAGCGCACAAATCAATAGGACTTGTAGGTTTATAGCATGGCTTAGGTTCAGGTGCGGAAAACAACGGTAAACATGAAGGCTAAGCACGCCCAACCCAAATGAGCAAGTACAAGAAATCAGCTAACACCACAATATGAAAGCGCGGGTGCACCACACCACCAAACTTGGCTTTTACAATGAGGTGTGTGCACCGCCTACTCTAATATACAAAGCTCATAAAGTTTTCAATTCAACTTGCCTTTTTTTTTACTTCATTTCTTTTTCAACATTTTCATCTTCATTTTTTTTAACATATATATATATATATATAATGAACACATCCACGCATCTGCAAAAATGAACACTACAACAACACCACCACATGATACCATAAAAAGAACTAAACTCGACTGGGTGTGCGACTAGGATAGGCTATTTGGCTTTGGTGAGATATAAGTGGAGCTGAATTAAAAGGAGGGGTAGGCACAACTGGGCTAGCGAGGGTAATGTGGTAGGAACGGGTACAAGGCTCAACCGGGCCAAAATGAGGGCCTGCATCACATTTGCTTCGAGAGTCGCTTGGGGCAAGTTCTTAGCCACCGAGAAAGATCAACCTTCCTCCCGACTCGAGCAATACGAGGCTACTGAACGCCTACACAATTCCACGCCACCGTTTGATTCATGACCGGATTCACAACTAGAGTATAGTAAACAAAATTTACGCTAATAGAAAAATAGAAACTAAAAGCATATGAAGAATTTTAATCTACACAAACTCTAAGTGAACATGAGTGTACGACTAGGAACACTCTTGGAGTCAACATTTTACTCCGCCATACAATACTAAGCCAACACAGAATTCTTCGCCTTGCGCACAGGTGATAAACAAGCTCGGCACGTGTAAAAATTTAAGCACGCGCTCAAGTGGGTGATGTGGTGTGCGACGCAAATGAACAAAAGCAAATATCATAATAAAAGCTCCTAGCATGCAAAAGATGTGTGAACGTGAGTGGGTAACGAAGCGCGGTTCTCCCCCCAGACTTAATCTAAGCAATACATCATATGATATGACAGTAGAAAAAAAATAGCGGCTAGGAGAGAAGTTACCCCATGCTCAGCAAGTGAGCATACCAGAAGATTGGCGATAATACTGCAATGGAAATCCAAGTCCGCCACCAAAAGATCACCACCCTACAAAAAGGACGCACCAAGCAATAGCAAAAATGATATATTAAGGCATTAGCGGATTAGAAAGGAATAAAAGCAACAAAAACTTGGGTTGTCTCCCAGCAGCGCTTTTGTTTACCGTCCTTAAGCTGGACTTAATACCTGTATTATGCAGTTTTAATAAAAGTTTAAGCATAAAAGAGAAAACTAAAATATCCTAATTATTACAACCATTCCAAAAAGATCAACTGTAAGTTGATTTAAAGTAGTAACTGCAAATAAAAGAAATGGGTCCGAAGACCCAACAACAGCAGTACAGAAGATCAGGAGCTTTCCATCTCCAGATTTCATCTTTCTTCATCCTCTTCCTCTCCTCCAATCGGCGGTCATGGATGAAGTAGCGTTTACCACCCTGCACCCAGTCTTTCAAGGAAAGCGCAGGCAATGATGATAAGGTGGAATAGACGATGGATTTCATCATTGCCGGTTGCTTTTCCTTCCAAGACTGCCACACAGGATCGCCCAAAAATGGGTCTAGATATTCATGCACCTGCAAAGAGATAAATGAAATATCAGACAATAAAGTAGGCGAGGAAGCAGGAAGGATGAATTTATCGATATTAGCATTAAAATAATGATGATTAGGAAATAAAATAGATGAAGAACTAAAAGGTTCAAATAAAGGAGTGGCCCCGGTTTCACTCCTGGCAGGTTCCACAAAAGGCTCATTGTCGACCGCATTAAGAGCACTGCAGGAAGGATATGAGCAGCTAGGAACTTCGATGATGTGTTGGACCTTCTCCTCCGGTGATGAGGTAGAAACCTCATCACTAAGGAAAATGTCCTCCTCAGTGCAACTTAGCATAGCTTCAGGCTCCATAGGCTTATCCTGCACATCTAAAAACTCGGCAATAAGAGCAGTAGATACATGCATACTGATACAAGAAAATATCTGAGTAGAAATAGGACTCAAGATAGAGTCCGATAGGAGTGAAGAAATATCCTCAGATACAGAATCCACAGGAAAGGATGGCACCAAAGAGGAAGAAAACTCCAAAATGTCATCGTAGTGATCAACAGCGACGTTGATCGACGCATTCGTTGTGCTCCCAAGATGACCCGGGGGCCTAACGTATGTGTCATCAGCGATGGAAGGAGCGGCGGCATAGGAAGGCAGTGGAATGGTGATAAGTGCTGGCTCATCATCCTCTCCCAATTGCAATTTCCATTGCTCACAGTCCTTCAGCACGTGATCAAGACTCTGACAACACAAGCAGCGCTTCCCGGTAGGTTTTGACTGTAGAAAAGCCAAACCACCCGGTGAAGGCGATGCTCGCGATGGGGACGCATACTTATAATACGTAGGTCCATAGTATGAACTACACGGATTATAATTATGGCTTCTTAAATGGCACTCATCACTAGAGTGACTAGACGCTCTACACCACCTACATTGTTGATAAGCAGACATATTGGTGCAAAGAAGGATTCACTAATAATATAAGCTGAAAAATAACTCAGTATGCACGAAGGGAAAAATTAAATCAACAGGAACCTGATTTTTGAAATACAAAAAAAGATAATAAGAGAATTTACAAACACTAAATTAAAACAAATGCGATAAACAAATGGAAAAGACTTTATCTCTTGTCGCTCTCTCTCAAGTAACTCACACGACTGTGTTCCCCGGCAACGACGCCAAAAACTTGATGCGCGAATCCTGCACACCGTTATAGGCGGTAGCAAGACTGCGACACGAAACGGCAGTGTACCGATCGTTCAAGTAATATAAAATGTGAATGAATCCCCAAGTATCGATCTCAAAGGAACACAGTAAGGTGGAGTTTACAATCGAGGAAGGACTTGAGATCAAAGTCCTTTGGTCGGATGGGTTGCGGAAACGGGGGGTTTTGGTTGTGGAAAATAAAGAAAAAGAGCTACAACTACTCCTATGCAATGTCGCTATGCAATGCTTCGCTTGGCGGGATGGAAACTAGGCAGGCCTTGAGCGCGCTGCGTCGCAAGGGCGGATGGACGAGTAGGCAAGCGTAATCGAACTGTGCAGACCTTGAGTGCGCTGCTTCGTTAGGCGAATGGATTACACGGGCCGCTATGCCACTCTTCGCTGGGCGGATGGACGAGAAGGTATACGGATGAGGGTCGCAAGCACCTCGTCGACAAGCACGCCACTAGCAATTGCTAGTGCGGCACACGAACGTGACGGCGGGATGGAGGATGGAATGGGGCGCACCTCAAGCAACATAAACATAAAATGAAATCACATAGACATGAAATCAAGAAATATAAGCTAGTTTAAGTGCTGCTTCATCATAATAATAAAGATCCACAATATATACACATCAATAAGAGAAGAACAAGGCAAGAAATCGACCGAATCCGAAGGCTCGTTGTAAAATCACGGTTGGAATCGCCGGGTTGTCAATCCGCATCCAAGCTCGGTCCGCAACTACGTTCGAGGTAGAGAGAGCTGTCACGACTCTTCAATGAACCCGTCTTCTTCGTCTCACAATCCGGTAGAGGTTGCAAACTTCCTCTTGCTTGAAAGTAAAGGCGGCTAGATCTTCCTTTGAAGCTCTAGGATGAAGGAGGAGGCCGAGAGGAAGCTCCGGCTCAAGATTGGCGTGAAGAACAAGCCCGGAGCACCTCCTGGTGGTGGAAGACGATGCAGGGGGCGGAAGAGGCGAACAAGACTCAAAAACGGCGGAGCAGAATGGTCGTCCGACCTAATTTCGCGGGCTGGATATTTATCGAAAACAGGGCGCACGATCAATGGCGCACGATCAACTGATCGTGAGCACTAAAAGCTGGTGATCGTGCGCTCTGTGCCCGAAAACCTGCAAAACAAAACTGCAGAAAAAATATAAAGCGCACGACCGTGCGCACGATCGTGCGTAGCAAACGCACGACCAAAATCCGAAGTTGTTTTTGGGCAGCAAATGAACTCGCACGATCAGAGGCGCATGAGCAACTGATCGTGCGTGAAGAAAACGCACGATCAGTGGCATTTCAGGCAGAAATTGCTCCCAAACAGACTCCGAGCATCGCACGATCCATGAACCTACATGAAAACCTCCAGGACTACAGGAAAACAAGGGATCACACCAAGAATGGGCATACATGTGCACTAAGAGTGGAATAATAGACGGCTATTAAATATAAATGAAAACAAGCCTAAAGTGTGGTGCAAAGACTAGAAAATCGGCCCAAATGAGTCCGTGTATATAATTGGGACTCATCAGCCCCCACGACCAATGCACCCCCACGACCATGTCGCCCCCATGACCAATATCGCCCCCACGACCAATGTCGCCCCCACGACCAATGTCGCCCCCACGACTAATGTCGCCCTCCGACCAATGTCGCTCTCTCGACCAATGTCGTCTCCTCGACCAATGTCGCCCCCCCCCCCCCCCCCCCCGTGCACGACTGCTCGTATATATATATATAAGTTAACGAATATTATTTGAGTAATTGATTATTAAAATTGTAAAAGCTGAATTTTTGCCAAAAACCGAAACTAATAATCAAAATTATTATTCAGGAATCTGAACATTGCCAAAAATTCTGAACATTGGATGAGCATTAAAACGATAAAAAAATCTAAACAATGACAAAAACAGTCAATGTGGATAAAATCTCGGTAAATCATATAAACTTGAGAAGAACACGTAGAACTTAATGGAAACAGGAAAAAAAGCTTAAAGCCTCCCTGCAGCGATATGGAAAATGCTTAAAACACTCAAAATCCTAAATCGCTGATAAAACGTTGAAATAAGCATATAAAAAGGCTCCTTGCAGTGACTCGCTGATGGAAAAGCCTCCCCGGTGGTAGAACCGGCTCGAATCGTGTAGTCTACGTGGAGTCGTCGCCGGAGCAGTTGTCGTGGAGTCATCGCCGGAGTAGTCACCGTGGAGTAGTCAGCGTCGAGGAGTCGTGTGGGAGAAGTGCGAAATCGACTCTCATTTTCTGGTTGAACCGAAAAAGCGAAGGCCCTTTACCCCCAATATTTCTGTTAACTTTAATGGTTTAGTTTAGGACTGAAATGAAAAAGTATGAAAAGTTGAGAACTGATTTGTTCAAAATAAAAGGTTAGGGACTGAAATATTAAAACGACTAAAGGTTGATGACTGAAATGTGTATTTTGGCTAAAATTAAAGAACAAAACAAAAGAAATGTAATAGGTTCCAGGCTACATCAGCCACTCCCTAGACCTAGGCTCCGTTTGGGGGGACTTTTTTTCACCGGTCAAGCGGTTACGACCGCATGAACCGGACCTTAATTAAGGTCCGGTTCATGCGGTCGTAACCGTTTGACCTGTGAAAATAAGCCCTCCCAAATAGAGCCCTAGCCTATCCTTCAAAATCAGCTTTTTCGTCTCCCCAAAAATGCATGCTGCAAGAAACCTTCTGCTACAAGTCATCTCCCTCGGCAAAGCCTCCTTCTAGCTCCTCTTATACCGAATCCTCCTCGACAGAGCCCTAATTAACCTCCAACATTTCCGCCTAAAACTCCTCTCTTACAACAAGCCACAACTCCGATGGTCGCATGAGCTCTGGGACTCTAAGCCATGGCAAACGCACCTGAAGTGCATGATGATTGATCTTCTCGGTACCTGACGACTCGAGGTAACTTCCTCAGGCTACTGTAACCAACTGTTTCTCCCTTCGACCTCTGATTCTTCACTTCCAGAGCTCCAGATCTGCTGATCTTGACAACCCTGGTCATCACCTTCTTCTCGCCGAGCATCCAAGTCATTGTTCGTGACTCAAGATTTCCTTCTTGACATTGCCAACTCATCCAACTCTACAATTTCAGAGCTTGACAAAGAGAGGTACGCGTCTCTCCAAAATTTTTTGTGATTCATTTAGGTGTAACTTCTGCAGCACAGTTCACAAAACGTTAATTTCTTCTTAGGAGGTGGAATTGATCATTGTAGGTGTGCTCGCTCTTCTGCTCTTTTTGTGATTTATGGCTTCTAATGTCGTCTAACTCTTTCTTTTCAAGCAAAGATAACCTCATTTCACTTATTTATTTATTTGCTGAACAACATTTATATGATATTCCATTTTTATAATTTAGATTCTTAACTGGAACTCTTTAGTTGAATCAGCTATAGCACAGGTGCTTCTTTTCTTAAGATCATCATAGTTGTAAAATGGGTTGGATAATTAAAATTTTTTGTATGAGTGCAATGTAATTCCTCATTGTGTAGACCAAGATGTTGACTCATGTGGAATCTCTCTATTGGGGTGTACTTATTATTCAAACACAAAGGGAGAGCTAAGAGAAAGTTGCTGCTGTTCTTAAGTATTCAGTATATGTTTCAGTAAATGGCTAAGTATAGACCAAGGTGTTGTTCTAAGTATTCAGTATATTCAAACACAAAGGAAGAAATTCATGTTAGTCAAAGAGAAAAGATCACCCGACGAAAATTGATTTCGTCGACGAAAATTGATCACCACTGATTTGAAAAGATCACCGGACGAAAATTGATTTCGTCGAGCTCCGTTCGATGAACTGTAGTATTTTCGTCGAGCGCTGTTCGATGGACAGTTTTTACAGAAATTCTGAGTTCAGCTTTCGTCGAGCTCTGTTCGACGAACTGAAGTACTTTCGTCGACCGCTGTTTTTACTGAAGTTGAAGTAGTTTCGTCAATCGACGTTCATCGAGCTCCGTTCGACGAACTGAAGTTGTTTCGTCGAATGATGTTTTACTAAAGTTGAAGTAGTTTCGTCGATCGTCGTTCATCGAGCTCCGTTCGACGAACTGAAGTGGTTTCTTCGAACGCTGTTTTACTGAAGTTGAAGCAGTTTCGTCGATCGCCGTTCATCGAGCTCCGTTCGACGAACTGAAGTATTTTCGTCGATTGCTGTGATGCTGAAATTGAAGCGGTTTTCGTCGATCGCCGTTCGTCAATCTCCGTTCGACGGATTGAAGTATTTTCGTCGATCGCTGTCATACTGAAATTGAAGCGGTTTCGTCGATCGTCGTTCGACAAATCGAGATTCGTTCGATGAATTTTCCTCAGCCGATGAATTAGCTCTGCGTTGTTTCGTTTTTCAAATTGCTGTCGGCTTTTAATTTAGGGCTTCCGCCATGAACGGTACACGTGGAAGGTTTTCCCTAAAGCTCGCTTATAGCCGTTAGAGAAGATGTCTATATATATTCCCTTAGGTTATTTCGTAAAACCCAAATCGTTCAAAATACAAAATTTCTCTCAGTCTGTCGGCCGATCTTTTCTCACGCAAGTTCCTCACCTCCGACAAGAAAGAGTTTTGCGATTCTTCTTCGCTAAGAGCAATCGACAAGATCAAAGCTAATCAAAGATCTAATCTCTTCTTGATCCAGTCGACTCTAAGTTTCAGATCAAGCCATTAACAACTTCAGGATTTCTTCTTCCTCCATTCTCAAAGGACTGAACGTATTTTTCAGGAAGAAGAGATTTATTTTTCAGATCTGAAGAAGAACTTCATCAGAAGTTTTAAGTGTATTTTGTAAAACACCCTTACATCTTTTTGTAGGAGGTTTGCCTCCGAGTTTTGTAGATCCTTGTTGAAGGACCGAGTTGTAGGAGTGGTTTGCTCCGAGTGGTAGGAGAGTTGTCTCCGAGCTTGTAGGAAGTTTTTCTTCCGAGTTTGTAGGAGTTTTACTCCGAGTTGTAGGAGCATTGTCTCCGAGTTTGTAGGAAGTTTTCCTTCCGTGTTTGTAGGAGCCTTGTCTCCGAGTTGTAGGAGTGGCGACTCCGAGTTGTAGGATTATTCATAATTCGAGAATAGTAAAGTAGCCTAGTCTAGTCGGTCGTGCTAGATAGGTGAGGTGGAAAGTGGACTACCCACATCGGGGAACCACTATAAATCCTTGTGCTGTGCTCTTTTGGTTTCTGTGCGCTTTTATTTAAAGTTTCTAATTCCGCAAAAAGCCATAGAATCCACCTATTCACCCCCCTCTAGGTGATTTAGGTAGGCAACTAGACACTTTCAAGTGGTATCAGGGGTAGGTTGTTCACTAAAGGTTAACACCTTGAACAAGATCTCTAAGTCTAGTTACAAGAGACAGTATGTCTTGAATGGATAGATCCAAGGATTCCGCCAAGTTGCCAGTCTGCACTAAAGAGAACTTTCTGATGTGGAAAGAAAGGGTAAGATTCTACATGGAAGCCGCAGAACCAAGAATTTTTCAGATTGTTGAAGAAGGCCCTCATGTCCCCATGAAATCTTCTTCAATAAATTCAAATATTCAGATAGACAAGAAAATGCTGGAATTGACCAAGGATGAGATTGCTCTCATCGCTTTGGACAAAAAGGCCAAAAACATCATTGCCGGTGTAGTGGACGATTCAATGCTGCAAAATCTGATACACTGCAAATCTGCCAAAGAGATGTGGGATTCACTAGTGGTTCTCATTGAAGGTACAGAAGAAGTGCGAGATGATCGACGATCTTTCCTAAATATAGAGTATGAAGTATTTAAGCAAGATCCGAGAGACTCCATCTCAGACACTTATGAAAATTTCTTCAAGATAGTCAACGGTCTAAGAAACTACGACCGAAAATTTTCTGTTGGCGAACTGAATGATAAGTTCTTGAGATATCTGACAAAAGAATGGGATACTAAGGCGATCACAATCAGAGAATTCGGAAAGTTGGCTACGATGGAGCCACAGATTCTGTTCGGAAAGCTTCTGTCCCATGAGCTCAAGCTGAGTATCAGAAGAGCTGAAGAAGAAGGATGCTCGACCTCTGGAAGGGAGAAGTCGGTAGCTTTGAGAGCCGAAGGGTCAAGAAGAAATAAAGCCACGTCATCTGTTAGGAGACAATCCTCAGATAAAGATGATGAATCAGATGCTTGCTCATCAAGCTCAGTCATGTCCGATGGAGAATTCTCATCTCTCTCCAAGAAATTCAAGAGGTTGATCAGAAAAAGAAGCCAAAGGAAAAGTCAGTCCTCTTCAGATCATAGAAGATCAAGGCATGATGATGAATATCACAAGAAGAGACACAGCAACGACAGGTATAAAACTAAACCGAATAAACATATTTCGACTGATATTATTTGTTATTGCTGTAATAAGCCAGAACATTTAAGTACGGAATGTCCACAAAAAAAGAAGGAAGAGAAGATATCCTTCAAAGGAAAGAAGAAAGAAGAAAAGAGCTTCATCGCTAAGAAATTGAAGACTCTTAGCGACAGCGACTCAGTAGAGTCAAGCTCGAATGATGAAGCCTATTTTGGGCTTATGGCAAATTCAGATTCGGATAACTACGACACGCCTTATGAAGTGAAGGTAAACTCACACACTCCTCTTTCTGATTCTGAAATTGGATCCATTGCGAATGAAGGTTATTCTTCTGAGGAAGACTTAGATCTATTGGTTCAGTATAAAGCCTTATTGATGGGATTTGACAAATGCCAAAAGGTAGTTAAATCTCAAGCAAAAGAGATTGAATCTCTCAAGACGATGTAATCAAATTTGAGGGAGGAAATTGAAAAATTAACTCCTTTCAAAGATGAAGTCCAAATCTTGAAAGAGGAACTTAAAGGCTCAACGAAACTATTAAATCTAAAGGAGAAAGCCGTCAAAGAACTGAAAGAAAAAATAGTGGTGGAAAGGAAGCTCGTAGAAAGCTTCTCAAAGCCAAAGACCATCCTTCCACTCATTGATGGATTTTCAGCTCTTAAGAAGGGTAGTGGACTTGGTCTTGAAACCAAGAAAAGTGAAGCTGCAAAGAAAAGAGTCGTGAAGGGTAAGGGTAAGGCTGATCAAAGTCAACCTTCTTTCAAGAAGGTAGTGTTTCCCACTAACACGTATGACTTTGAGATAATGTATGGTCACTTTACGAGACCAACTCACGTTGAGTCAAGTAAGAGTAACCAAGGTTGGAGCCGTCCCCGAAACTTCGGAACGACTCTTTCAAAGCTCCTTACAAAGAGATAGTCCTCAAGGACTATGGTTCATTCGTGCATAGACCATCTGCTAAGAAAGCACCAAAGATTAAATCTATTGTTGCTAAGCCTCTTGAGAAGAAGGAGCCATGTGTATGTTGCAATCACGAGGCTTCTACTTCTAAGAATGTTGCTCCTACTAGACCTCCCGTCCAAAAGGTGAAGCAGGAGAACAAGAGATGATACAATCGATTTGATTGATGGTGTTGTGGCAAAGTTGGTCACTTCGCCATAGATTGCTGGTTTAATCCCAGAAGTTATAAGACTATACTAGTTAACAATGCAAGGCCGACCACTCGCAAGGTTAACAATCCAAGTGGAAGCCGTCTAACCAGGAACCTAGGACCCAACTCCGTTTGGGTTCCTAAGGGCAATTAATCTGTGATTGCAGGTATGTCCAAAGGCCAACCAAAACTCTAATCAGGCATTTGGACAGTGGATGTTCGTGGTACATGACCAGAATAAGAAGTCTAGAGTAAGGTTGCTGAAAAGCTTAGGAAATCAGTCCAGACACTGAAATTCTAAGGGGGAGAAAAGATTGAGGGGGAGATGATTCAATATTTTCAAAGTCTACTTCCAAATGAGGACTCCTATGCAGTTGCTGAGGGGGAGCACTCTGTTGATCTCTCATGCTTTTTCTTCCCTATCTGAAGTAGTCAGAAAGGGGGAGAGAAGTTGAAGTTGGGAGAGAAATTGAAGTTGAGAGAAAGTTGAAAGGGAGAGAAGGTTGAAAAGCTAAGTTCTTAACTCTCCTTATCTCTTTATGTATTTATTAATATTTACTCTCTGTGCAATTCAACATAATACATAAGTTCTGACTTCTTCAAATAGGGGGAGATTGTTGGGAATTGTATCCACAATTACCTTGATTTGAAGAAGTCCCTTTGAACTAAGTTGAATTGAGATTGTATTTGATATATCCTTTCAGTTATATGTTTGCAGATTCGAAATGGTTAAGTACAAACCAATGTCAGGTTTCAATGAGTCATTAAACACAGGCTTATGCAATGTAATTCCTCATTGTGTAGACCAAGGTGTTGACTCATGTGGAATCTCTCTATTGGGGTGTACTTCTTATTCAAACACAAAGGAAGAGCTAAGAGAAAGTTGCTACTGTTCTTAAGTATTCAGTATATGTTTCAGTATATGTTTCAGTAAATGGCTAAGTATAGACTAAGGTGTTGTTCTAAGTATTCAGTATATTCAAACACAAAGGATGAAATTCATGTTAGTCGAAGAGAAAAGATCACCCGACGAAAATTGATTTCGTCGACGAAAATTGATCACCACTGATTTGAAAAGATCACCCGACGAAAATTGATTTCGTCGAGCTCCGTTCGATGAACTGTAGTGTTTTTGTCGAGCGCTGTTCGATGGACAGTTTTTACAGAAATTCTGAGTTCAGCTTTCGTCGAGCTCCGTTCGACGAACTGAAGTACTTTCGTCGACCGCTGTTTTTACTGAAGTTGAAGTAGTTTCGTCGATCGCCGTTCATCGAGCTCGGTTCGACGAACTAAAGTGGTTTCGTCGAACGCTGTTTTACTGAAGTTAAGTAGTTTCGTCGATCGTCGTTCATCGAGCTTCGTTCGACGAACTGAAGTGGTTTCGTCAAACTCTGTTTTACTGAAGGTGAAGCAGTTTCGTCGATCGCAGTTCATCGAGTTCCGTTCGACGAACTGAAGTAGTTTCGTCGATTGCTGTGATGCTGAAATTGAAGCGGTTTTCGTCGATCGCCGTTCGTCAATCTCCGTTCGACGAATTGAAGTATTTTCGTCGATCGCTGTCATACTGAAATTGAAGCGGTTTCGTCAATCGTCGTTCGACGAATCGAGATCCGTTCGATGAATTTTCCTCAGCCGACGAATTGGCTCTGCGCTATTTCGTTTTTCAAATTGCTGTCGGCTTTTCATTTAGGGCTTCCGCCATGTATGGTACACGTGGAAGGTTTTCCCTAAAGCTCGTTTATAGCCGTTGGAGAAGATGTCTATATATATTCCCTTAGGTTATTTCATAAATCCCTAATCGTTCAAAATAGAAAATTTCTCTCAGTCTGTCGGCCGATCTTTTCTCATGCAAATTCCTCGCCTCCGATAAGAAAGAGTTTTGTGATTCTTCTTCACTAAGAGAAGTCGACAAGATCAAAGCTAATCAAAGATCTAATCTCTTATTGATCCAGTCGACTCTAAATTTCAGATCAAGCCATTAACGACTTCAAGATTTCTTCTTCCTCCATTCTCAAAGGACTGAACGTATTTTTCAGGAAGAGGAGATTTATTTTTCAGATCTGAAGAAGAACTTCATCAGAAGTTTTAAGTGTATTTTGTAAAACACCCTTACATCTTTTTGTAGGAGGTTTGCCTCCGAGTTTTGTAGATCCTTGTTGAAGGATCGAGTTGTAGGAGTGGTTTGCTCCGAGTTGTAGGAGAGTTGTCTCCGAGCTTGTAGGAAGTTTTTCTTCCGAGTTTGTAGGAGTTTTACTCCGAGTTGTAGGAGCATTGTCTTCGAGTTTGTAGGAAGTTTCCCTTCCGAGTTTGTAGGAGCCTTGTCTCCGAGTTATAGGAGTGGTGACTCCGAGTTGTAGGATTATTCATAATCCGAGAATAGTGAAGTAGCCTAGTCTAGCCGGTCGTGCTAGATAGGTGAGGTGGAAAGTGGACTACCTACATCAGGGAGCCACTATAAATCCTTGTGTTGTGCTGTGCTCTTTTGGTTTCTGTGCGCTTTTATTTAAAGTTTCTAATTCCGCAAATAGCTATAGAATCAACCTATTCACCCCCTCTAAGTGATTTAGATAGGCAACTAGACACTTTCAATATACATATATATGTATATATATACATACATGGGGCTTCGCCCCTACTGCCAAGCGCGACAGTACCCGGCCGGTGACGGCGGGCTTCACCCGCCCTTGCGCCCATAACATATACATATGAGTACTCAAAATGACTGCAAAAATATTTTAATTAATATTTTTTTCAAAAATATTTATATTTTAACAAAAAATTATTTTAAAGTAGGTCTAGGAGGTCTAATGATTACCTACCATAGTAGGTGTAGGAGGTCTACTTTTTTCTTTTTTTGAATTTTATGAATTTCCATCATTATTTTTATTATAGGGATATATTGTAATTACACAAATTGCAATTATATTTTAAGAATTTTCATTTTTTCATAATATATGTTAAGTCATTGGAGTAAAAGAATGAGGTTATATTTGATAATTTTGAATGTTACACCAAAGACAACTTCTTGTATATAGTAGTAAAGATATATATATATACCTATATATATACATATACATATATATACATATATATATATATACTATATTATAAAGAAATATCAATTTGGAGTAGATGTGAAGGAAATTAGGAAGTTTATGGCAAGAAAATTGAGATATAAGCAGATCACAGCCGTTTGATCTCAAATCAAATCAGGAAAATGGCCTGCGAATAGCGAATATCCTAAAACAACCCTCCCTCCCTCCCATGAAAATCCCATGCCCCCTCACCCCTCCCCTCCTTCCCGCCCCTTTTGGGCTGCCGCCGGCGGAGGAGCCGCCGGATTGCCGGAGCGAGACCCCGGCAGGTTCGCCGGACTCCGTCGAACCTGCTGGAGGTGTTCCAGCGGGGCTCCGGTAGGGCCACCGCCGGCGGTGGCCCTGCCCATGAGGCCCGCCGGCGGTGGCCCTGCCCGTGAGGCCCGCCGGCGGTGGCCCTGCCGGAGCCCCGTCGTAACGCCCCCAGCAGGTTCGACGGAGTCCGGCGAACCTGTCGGGGGTCTCGCTCCAGCCATCCGGCGGCTCCTCCGCTGGCAGCAGCCCAAAAGGGCATTGGCCTGGTAAAGGCTAAAAAGCTCATGCATTCGTCGAACGGCACGTTCGACGAATGGCCAGGTGTTCGCCGAACGCGCTTGCGTTCGTCGAACAGCCCGACGTTCGTCGAACGGCTTTTTTTAGCTGTTCGTCAGCTCGAGCTTCTTTAGTGTTCTTCGTCGATCTCCCGTGTTCTACGCTGATAGGAGATCGTCGATCTCCGATCGACGAATGGGCGGGAAGGAGGGGACGGAAGGGGGGCACGGGAAAAGGCTTAAATTTTTTTTAAAATTTATATAATAAAATAAATAAATAAATATATATATATTATATTTAAAATATATATATCTTATATTTAAAATAAAATGAATATATATAATTTCATTCATTTTTTATATCTTAAAATAAATGAATATATGTGCCCTATGTGCCCTCACATAGGGCACATAGGGTCGGAGGCTCGTGCCTGTCACTCGTATACATATATATATACATATATATACATATATATATACAATCATATAGATATATACATACATATAGATATATATATATATATACATATATATATACATATATATATACATATATATATACATATACATATATATATACATAAATATATACATATACATATATATACATATACATATATATATATACATATACATATACATATATATATACATATATATACATATACATTGATATATATGTTGGATCTTGTGGCGCCCTTAGAGGGGGGGGGGGGGGGGGGAGGTGAATAAGGGCCTTTTTAAAATATGATTTTTTACTTAAGAATTTTTAAAACAAATTTTGCTTTTCTAAAAAACACTTATAAAAATTTTCAAACTATGAAAATTTTAAATTAATTCAAACACAAAATTTCTAAGTTAAAGATTAAGCAACCAAATTTGCAATTAAAGAAAAAGTCATAATAATTTTTTTTTAATCATGAAATTCACATACAATAAAAATGATCTTAACAATGCTTAAGATCAAGACACAAATATGATAATAAACTTTTAACAATTTGTGTTTACCAATCCTTCTCCCAAGGATCGGAAGGCTATCACTTGTCTCTCCCTAGACCAAGCCCAAGCTTATCCTCTAGATCTTCCCAAGATCTAGACGTAGCACACAAGGCCACGATTTCCTACCAAGCCACGCAAGGACTTGGACGCTTCGCACAAGGAACCGATTTTCCCCTAAGCCACGCAAGGACTTAGACGTCACGCACAAGGAGACGATTTCCCTACCAATACAAAGTGAAATGTATATAAATGAAAATACAAAATTAAATGAAGAACTCCCTAGAAATTCAGATCTCTGAAAGGAAGGTTGAAGCCCCGAGATGATCGTTGATGTAGAAACGCGTCCGATCTCGTCTTCAATCTCAAACCTTCTAAGCACAAATGGGAGTTGATGAGGTTCTGGAGCTCTCTGGTTCGTATGCACTCAGGAAAGGACTTAGAATTCTCAAAGCTTGGAATGCACGAACAAAACGAACAAATTTATAGTTTTTCACTGTCGCCGGGGCGACATCGCTGTCGAATTCCGACAGCGCCAAACTATCGCTCGTCGTGCTGTCGTGCAGGGCTGTTGCTGTAACTTCTGTGCTGTCTCCTAGGCGACATCGCTGTCGGAATTCCGACAGCGCCAAACTGCTGCTCATCGTGCTGTTGTGCGGGCTGTTGCTGTAACTTCTGTCCTGTCGCTGGGCGACAGTAGATGTCGGAAAATTCCGACATCGAAAATCTCCATACAGTTAAATTGAGCTCCAATCAGAATTGTGAACATCTCATACCTATTACCTGCACACCATCAATAAAAATAGAATCAAATAAAACGAGATTTTGTTATTATCAAACCGAAAGAGTGCGGAACGCATGCTCCAACAATCTCCCCCTTTTGATAATAACAAATCCGTATAAAAAGAAATCATGTCTATTTAGGTTGTTGTTTTTAACATATGGTGTTTGCACAAAAATAACATGATATATTCCTCTTAAATGTAAGCTCCCCCTAGATGAATGCTCCCCCTAAATGAATGCTCCCCCTAAATGTTATAGTAAATTGAAATGATGTATTGTTTAGGTGGAAGATTTAGGTGGAATTGTTCTTATTGTTCTTTGATTTCTTGAATATACTTATAATTCTCCCCCTTTTGGTATTAGCAAAAGTTAATTTGAAATGAATGAGTAGTTCTTAAGGGAAGAGATAGGATGTAGAAAATAAGAGTAGGCGGAAGCACTTGTGTTGAAAATGATTGAAAGTCTTGAAATAATAGTAATATGCCATAGGATTGAATAAACTCATGAAGAGATGGTATAGCCATATGAAGTAGTAGAATAAAATAAAATAAAAACTTAAACATGATTAATGTCATTTTAAATTATCATAGAAAGACACAATTGTGTATAGAAATTTGGAATCTTTTCGGTCCAATTCTCATGAGATGAAGGTTTATATAACATAATGATGTGTACAAGTGTTGCTTTGATCAAACATATTTACATGATCATTGGAATAGAGAACATAATATAAGCATATAAAAACAACTTTTACCTTGAAGATATAGCACAATAAGAATAGAATTCCATTTTTTTTCTTTTGCACAAGACACTTTACAATTCTTTCCAAAGTGCTCAACCTCACAATGCTTATAAAGACTTATCAGGAGGGTAAGTAGTGCTTGGTGGAGTATCCTTGTCCTCAATTTAAACTTTTTGTTGATCACATAGTTTGGGTTATCTTAACTTTGTAGTTTGTATAGATATTTATTTTTAATTGACCAAAGATCTCCGAATTCACTTGAATCGCAAAAGATGGTGTATATTTGGTTGTGCTAACAAATCAATGTTGAAAGTAGTATTTATGAAATGTTATTGTATTATGTTAAAGCAAACATGATTCACGTATATATTAAATAGAAAGACATATGTATGGATCAAAAGAAGTGAACATGATAGCCCATTATTATATATAAACAATTTCTCAAACTAGAGGCATGCGAAAATAATTTCCAATAGTCTAAACCACTTAGCAGGAGTGTCAATACTATGATAGAGCGGAAATGAAATCATATAATCATGTAAATAGCCATTTTCAAAAAATAGAAAGCACATGGCTTGGCATCAATTCATGAGTTGTGGCATTAATAATGACATATAACTAGTGTAGAGTATCAGAGAGACCAAAATTGAAGGTTAATCAAATTTGGGAGCTGTCGGAATTTTTCGACACTCACTGTCGCCTGGGCGACAGCTAAAAGTATAAAAACGGCTAAAAACCGAGTCAAACCCGATTGTACCTCATTTTCTGGACTGGAAGGCGAGAGGAAAGTGTCGGAGTGCGGCGACAACCCTAGATCTAAGGTATGTTTGGTTGATTTTGAGGTTTTTGACTTAAATTTTTGAAATAAGGTATGTTTGAATCTTGTGTTTTTGTGTTTGGGGTTTAAGATTTGTATTTTTAAATTGATTAATTTCAAAAAACTGTAGATGATCTTTTTGAAGATGGTTGAAGAAGATGAATAGTAAATGATATGTGAGAAGGTTTAGTTTTGATAAAAAAAAAATTTTAGCAGAAATATAGCTTGATTTTGAGTAGATCTGGAAGTCTATGTTGAAAACAAAAACATATATAAAAAAAGCTCACTGGATCACTGTCGGGATTTTCCGACATTCAATGTCGCTTGGGCGACATCATCCCAGTGCACAGAACAGTGATTAACTTAGTTTTGTTATGTTTGCAGAATGACTTCCAGTTCTAAGGCTCGTAATAGTATATCTGAAGATGCTCATAGTTCATATCAAGTATATCTGGGGATTGAGAAGGCAATAATTGGAGTTTCAAAATATGTTGAATTTGACTCTTCTAAGCACGACCATATCTACACTCTTCTTCCTAATGCAGGTTATATTATCAGTAATTTCAGTAGATATGTTCTCATCTGTCTTGATCCGAGAGTTTTACAATCATTTGGAAGACCCTAAATACACTGAATTGGATGGGGGAGTGCGATCGAGAATCCAAGGTCAACAAGTTGAAATAACACATGTTGATCTTAGAGATGAATTTGGTCTTCTTATGATTGATCATATGCCAGACATAATAGAAAGCTATTGAAAGGACAGAGATTGGACTCTTGTAAACATGAGTTTACATGGAAGTAAAAAGAGGACCCTAATCACGGAAGTCTTTTCACTCACTCCTGATGCCTATTTAGTCCAAGACATATTGAGAAACACAGTCATGCTAAAAAGTGGTGATACAAGGAGTATCACAGCACAGTTGACGTTGTTTACATATTTTATTATAGAGGAGGAACCCTTTGATGTAGCGGACCTCATCCTTGCCCAGATTCGTTATACTTTTAGATTAAAACAACCAAAATGGGTGAAGATTCATACTTTGCCAATGGGGGCTATAATTCAACGTATTCTATATAAGAAGTATGAATGGATAAGTCAAGATTCGTACTTAGATGATTGTATTCCTGAAATATACTATACGGGTACCATGAAAGTTAAGAAGTCTCATAAAAAGCCTCATCCTGGAATAGAGATTAGAGAGCCTACAAATCCTAGAGGAGGATCACTACGAGAGTCTATAGATGATCTTCGTGATTCATTTGAAGAACACAAGAAAGAAGTGAAGAAAGATCGCAGTAGATTGCAGAAATTTATGAAATTTCTGGTGAAGGGACTGAAGTTAAAGCCTACTCCTGAAGAAGCGGCCGAATGAGAAATCCCAGATGAAGAACCGCCACGCCAATCGGTTAGGCGGACTCGACGTGGAAAGGCTGTAAGACGTGGATCTTCAGAAGACTGTCCAGAAAATAGTGGGGCTGGATATGAAGATTCTGAGTAGTTTCCAGCAGGTTGCTGCTTCTGACTGATGTCGGAATTTTCCGACACTCACTGTCGCCTGGGCGACAGTGAACTTACCCAGATTTCATTTTCTGTTTACTGAACTTAATCTTATGTTTATTTCTACTGTTTTTCTGGAACAATTTGTATGAAGTATTAATGATGTGAGAATTTTTGTTAAGTCATTCAAATTCTATGTGTTGATTTAAAATTATGTTTTTCCATTGTTCTTTATCTTGTTAAACTTGATTTGTCATATTAGATATGCTTAGTTTGAAATATCTAGGATTCCTAATTCAAGCCTTAACATTGAAAACCAGGAATCCGGCAATGATTTTGTGAATATATCGGCTAGTTGATTATCCGTTCCTATGAAGGAAATTTTAATCTGATTATTTTTAATGTGGTCTCTTATAAAATGATGTCTAACGTCAATATGTTTAGACCTAGAGTGATGAACCGGGTTGTAAGTTAAATCAATTGCACTTTTGTTATCGCACCATAACTCTATAGTTTGTTGTTTAATGTTAAAGTCTTCTAAAGTTTGTTTCATCCAAAGAGCTTGTGCGATGTATTCACAACTACCAAGTGCGATGTATTCGGCCTCAGTGGTTGAGAGGGCAACAGAATTCTGTTTCCTACTCGACCATGAAATGAGTGAAGGGCCTAAAAAGTGACAAGTGTCACTAGTGCTTTTCCTATCTAGTGAACAACCGGCATAATCAGAATCAGAGTAGCCAAAAAGAGTAAAATCATCGCTATGAGGATACCATAAACCAAGTTTAGATGTGCCAATTAAATATCTAAAAATTCTTTTTACCGCTTTTAAATGTGATTCTTTGGGATCAGCTTGAAATCTAGCACATAAACAAACTGAAAACATAATATCTGGTCTAGAAGCGGTTAAGTATAAAAGTGAACCTATCATGCCTCTATATAAAGTTTGATCTATGGATATTCCACTTTCATCTTTTCCTAATTTTAAAGAGACACTCATAGGAGTGCTAACTTGTTTAAGATTTTCAAATCCAAATCTTTTCAAAATATCATGTATATATTTTGATTGGTTTATAAAAATTCCATCATGTTTTTGAATAATTTGAAATCCTAAGAAATATTTTAGTTCTCCTACCATGCTCATCTCAAATTCACTTTCCATCATTTTAACAAAATAATTACATAACTCTTCATTAGTGGCTCCAAAAATAATATCATCAACATAAATTTGTAAAACAATTAAATCATCATCAACTTGCTTAATGAAGAGTGTACAATCAACACCACCCATTTTAAAACCATTTTGTAATAAATATAAGGTCAATCTATCATACCATGCTCGTGGTGCTTGTTTTAAACCATACAAAGCTTTTAGTAATCTATACACGCGATTAGGAAATTTTTCATTTAGAAAGCCTGGGGGTTGTTCAACATAAACTTCTTCTTTAATCAACCCGTTTAAAAATGCAGTTTTAATATCCATTTGCAATAATTTAAATCTTTTATTACTAGCAAATGCAACAAAAATTCTAGCTGCTTCCAATCGTGCAACGGGTGCAAAAGTTTCATCAAAATCTACCCATTCAATTTGATTGTATCCTTTCGCTACAAGCCTAGCTTTGTTTTTAGTGATCCTAGAGTCAGTATCTAATTTATTTTTAAAAACCCATTTGACTCCTACCACAGGATGATCACTAGGTCTATCTACAAGAATCCAAACTTTATTTCTTTCAAATTGGTTAAGTTCTTCATTCATAGCTAGAAACCAAGATTCATCATTTAAAGCGGTGACAACATCTTTTGGTTCTATATTTGAGACAAAACATAAATTTGAAAAACTTTCATGTAAACTAGAACGTGTACGTACCCCACTTAATGGTTCTCCAATAACAAATTCTTGCGGATGATCTTTTGAGAACCTTAGCTCGGTTGGAGGTACATATCCTTGTTCTTCTTCTTCTTCACCATCTTTTTCGTCTTCTTTCTCTACTTTTTCTTCATTATCATCATCATTTTTCGTCAGATTTTGTTCCACATCTTCTTCATTTTTCTCATTACCTGCAACTTTAGTATTTTCTACACAAGAAATGTTTTCATCAAATTTTACATGAATAGTTTCTTCAACCACTTTAGTACGTTTATTATAAACTCTATAGGCCTTGCTAGTTGAAGAATAACAAATGAAAATTCCTTCATCACATTTTTCATCAAATTTACCTAAGTTATCTTTTATATTCAAAATAAAGCATTTACAACCAAAAAACTTTAAAGTAAGATACATTTGGTTTTCTTTGAAAATAAATTTCATAAGGAGTTAATTGTAATGTAGGACGAATCATGACACGATTAATAATATAGCATGCAGTACTAACCGCTTCGGCCCAAAAATATTTTGGCAATTTAAATTCACAAAGCATAGTACGTCCTAATTCTTGAAGTGTTCTATTTTTCCTCTCCACTACACCATTTTGCTGTGGTGTGCGAGGAGCGGAAAATTAGTGTTTTATCCTAAATTCATTACAATATGAAATAAATATTTCATTATCAAACTCTCCTCCATGATCTGATCTAATGCATTTTACTTTTAAATCAAGTTCATTTTGAATACGTGAAATTAGTTTTACAAATTCATCAAAAGCATCAGATTTTGAATTTAAAAACAATGTCCAACAAAATATAGAATAATCATCAATAATAACAAACGTATATTTTCTACCTCCTAGACTTTGTGTTATAATTGGACCAAACAAGTCCATATGTAATAATTGTAAAGGTCTAGTAGTAGAAATAACATTTTTGCTTTTAAAAGATGATTTTGTAAACTTTCATTTTTGGCACGGTGAACATAATGAAGAAAGCTTTACATTCAAATTTGGTAAATCTTTTATTATTTTATTTTTAGAAAGCTTTACTATGCATTTAGCACTAGAATGTCCTAGTCTCCTATGCCATAATTCAAGTTCATCATTCTTTGAAATAAAACATTTAAGTGTAGAATGAGATAAATCATGAAAAGTGATTGTATAAACATTGTTTATTCTTGGTGCAGTAAGTATGATTTCGTTTGTTTTAGAATCAATAATTTTGCAAAGGTTTGAGCTAGAGTCAAATAAAACATTTAGATTTTTATCACATAGCTGACTAATAGAAATTAAATTATGTTTCAAACCTTTAACATATAAAACATTTGAAATTTTAAATTCTTCGTTACCTACTACTTCAATGCCTTTGACTTTACCCTTGCCATTATCTCCAAATGTCACTGTTCCACCTTTCTTCATCTCCAGGCTAAGGAACTTTGATTTATCGCCCGTCATGTGTTTTGAACATCCAGAGTCCAAATACCACACGTCTTCCTTATTCCTAGCCTGCACGCACACCTAAAAAGATGATGAGAGTAAAGATCTGGTTACCCAAGTGGTCCCTCCCATGGTATAGGTGGAAGCCTTAGGTACCCAGATTTGTTTAACATTAACTTTTCCTTTCTTCCAGCATGAGTCCGAGATGTGACCAAATCGATGACATTTGACACATGCAATGAATAGTGAGGAACCATTCTTTAATGATTTCTCTGGACTCTTGCTGGAGGAAACATCTTTATGTGTGGACTTAGAAAAAAATTTATTTTGAAAAAGAGGTTTTCTGAAACTGGAGCTATCGCTGGTTCCGACATCAGCTGTCGGAAATTTCCAACAGCTTCCAGAGCTTCCAGAAACGTATCCTAGTCCAAATTTTGCTGACCCATGGCATTGGTTGCCTAAAATCATATCTAGATATTTTTTTCCAACACCAAATTTTCCAATTGCTATGTTCAATTCATTTACTTTGGACTTTAAAATTGAATTTTCTTTTACTATCATGCCACATCGATTTGTAATATTTTTCTTATAATTCTCTAATTGAGAATGAGAAGTTTTGACAACCTTTTTTAAGTCCTTTTTCTCTTTTAGAAGTTGATCAATTTTTTGATCGGACTTATAAATATTGTTTTCAAGTTCTTTTATTCTTGTCGAAGAGTGATCACACTCTTGACAAATTACCTTCTCGTTCCCAATAGATTTTAACTCATTTGATAACTTTTTATTTACTTTCAAAAGATCTTTATTTTTACATTTTAAAAAATCGATTTCCTTTAAGCTTTTATCCAAAAATTTGCAAGTTTTCATAAGTTCAGAATTTAAATCATCATAAGATGGAGGAGTTACCTTAGTGTCGCTTTGGACACTACTATCGTCGTCAGATGACGCATTTTCTTTCCTCATCAAGCATATATTTGCTTCTTCTTTATCTGCATCGCTTGCTTCACTTGAGTCTTCAGAAGTTGTGTCATCCCAAGTCTCCGCCTTCTGAACCTTCTTTTTGAACTTCTTATCGTGCCTCTTCTCTTTCTGCTCTCTCAGATATTTTGGGCACTTGCTTCTTATATGTCCAATCTTTTTGCAATGATAGCATTCCGGTAGCGGACGTTCTTCTTCATCATCCATTTTTCCTTTGCCTTTGTTGTAGGAAAAATCCTTCTTTTTGAAAATTTTTCTAAATGAGTTTCTCCTCTCAGGATTTCTCATAAACTTCTTAAAGTTCCTCACAAACAGTCATTCTTCATCTTCCTCACTTTCTTCAGTCTCACTTTCAATTTCCTTTTTAGATTTCAACGCCAACCTCTTCTATTTAGGCTCCAAATTGTACTTTTGGCTTTGAATCTTCAACTCCACTTCATGGGTTTTTAGATTCCCAATGAGGCTCTCCAATTGTAAGGTTTTAAGATCATGTGACTCAGAAATTGCAGTCACTTTAGGATTGAACTTCAGGGGAAGTGATCTTAAGATTTTCCTTACTAAATCTCCATTGGAGAAAACCTTACCCAGCACCTTTGAATCGTTCACGATTTTAGTGAATCGTGTGTACATTGTATCAATTTCTTCATCCACCTCCATTTTGAATCTTTAGAACTCTGACACCAGTTGAAATAGCTTTGAATCCTTTACCTGCGAAGTACCTTCATGAGTAATTTCTAAAAGATTCCAAATTTCAAATGCAGTATTACAAGCACAAACTCTATTAAATTCAGTGCGATCTAGTGCGCAGAATAAAGCATTCATGGCTTTTGCATTGTTCTTACATTTTAATTTATCATTGTCATCCCACTTGTCTTTGGGTTTGTCCATAGTTACATCTCCTACAACAAATGTTGGGGAAGTATAACTCGTCTCGACCATATTCCAAACTTCTATGTCGAGAGCTATTAGAAAACACCGCATTCAGGTTTTCCAATAGTTATAGTCTGTGCCCATAAAAAGTGGTGGCCTACTAATTCCTTGCCCCTCAACGAACGCATGATCGTTGTGCGCCATTACTCCCGGTGGTAAAACCGTTTTGGAGTAACCTTGCTCTGATACCACGTGTTGGATCTTGTGGCGCCCTTAGAGGGGGTGAATAAGGGCCTTTTTAAAATATGATTTTTTACTTAAAAATTTTTAAAACAAATTTTGCTTTTCTAAAAAATCACTTATTAAAATTTTCAAACTATGAAAATTTTAAATTAATTCAAACACAAAATTTCTAAGTTAAAGATTAAGCAACCAAATTTGCAATTAAAGAAAAAGTCATAATAATTTTTTTTTAATCATGAAATTCACATACAATAAAAATGATCTTAACAATGCTTAAGATCAAGGCACAAATATGATAATAAACTTTTAACAATTTGTGTGTACCAATCCTTCTCCCAAGGATCGGAAGGCTATCACTTGTCTCTCCCTAGACCAAGCCCAAGCCTATCCTCTAGATCTTCCCAAGATTTAGACGTAGCACACAAGGCCACGATTTCCTACCAAGCCACGCAAGGACTTGGACGCTCCACACAAGGAAGCGATTTTCCCCTAAGCCACGCAAGGACTTAGACGTCACGCACAATGAGACGATTTCCCTACCAATACAAAGTGAAATGTATATAAATGAAAATACAAAATTAAATGAAGAACTCCCTAGAAATTCAGATCTCTGAAAGGAAAGTTGAAGCCTCGAGATGATCGTTGATGTAGAAGCGTGTCCGATCTCGTCTTCAATCTCAAACCTTCTAAGCACAAATGAGAGTTGATGAGGTTCTGGAGCTCTCTGGTTCGTATGCACTCAGGAAAGGACTTAGAATTCTCAAAGCTTGGAATGCACGAACAAAACGAACCAATTTATAGTTTTTACTCTCGCCGGGGCGACATCGCTGTCGGATTCCGACAGCGCCAAACTACTGCTCGTCGTGCTGTCATGCAGGGCTGTTGCTGTAACTTCTGTGCTGTCGCCTGGGCGACATCGCTGTCGGAATTCCGATAGCGCCAAACTGCTGCTCGTCGTGCTGTCGTGCGGGCTGTTGCTGTAACTTCTATCCTGTCGCCTGGGCGATAGTAGATGTCGGAAAATTCCGACATCGAAAATCTCCATACAGTTAAATTGAGCTCCAATCAGAATTGTGAACATCTCATACCTGTTACCTGCACACCATCAATAAAAATAGAATCAAATACAAACGGGATTTTGTTATTATCAAACCGGAAGAGTGCGAAACACATGCTCCAACAATATATATATATATACATACATACATATATATATATATACATACATACATACATAGATATATATATACATACATACATATATATATACATACATACATAGATATATATATACATACATACATATATATATACATACATACATATATATATATACATATATATATGTATATATATATCTATATATATGTATATGTATATATAGGGCTATGTTCAGGTGCGAATGTTTTCATATGCGAAGAACATGGCGCAAATGTTTTCATATGCGAAGGTGCGAAGGTAAAGATCCGACCGTCCAATATTACCCTTCGCGATTTCCCCTTCACGATTTTCCTCTCTCCCTCCCGGCGCGAAACTTCCTCCCGCGGAACCTCTCTCTCTCCCGCGCCGCGAAACTCCCTCCCGCGGCAACTCTCTCCCACTCGCGGCAGCTCTCTCCCTCCCGAGGACGCGAAATTTCCTCCTGGCGGCGCTCTCTCCCTCCCGAGAAGTTCCTCTCTCCCTCTCGGCGGTACTCTCTACCTCCCACGACAACTCACTTCGACGCCCAGCACCTCCCGCGACGTTCCACTCCTCCACCAAGCGCTCTCTCCCTCCCGCGGCGTTCCTTATCACCATCTTCCTCATAGCAAAACTGAAACTAGCGTGAAGAGTGCTAGCAAAACTCTTCTTTTATTCAACCAAAATGCAATCATCAACAAGCAAACCAATTAAATATAGTCTTTTCTGTGATTTTTTGGTCTCAGGAACAATGAGATATTTTCGACCTCAGAGACGAGGCCTTGATAATCGCACAGTTTTTCGACTTCAGCCATGGTGAATGTTCCTCTTGCCAGCAGTTTTAACTCTTCTGTCAGTTTTTCTTATTAGCAACCTCTGATTATTCAGTAGTTCATTTTTATTAGATTTGAAAAAGATAGTTTGGTAGATTTTTTTTTTTTGTGGTTGAAAACATTTCTTGTGAATTTTTCAATTCATTTGAAATTCATATTATGAGGCCCTTGTGAGTATATAAAATGATTTGTTATACATTATTCCTCGGTTCTCCCTTTTTTTAGTTACAAAGTTATGCTCCAGAACAACAACAAATGAACCTTATTGCAATTTACTTGCTTGGCCAGGTTGTATGCTTTAAACCACACTTCTAAGGCTATTTCATGTGTGCATTCAGAACACTTGGATGCTACTGATATTTGAGATGTTTTGAAAAACAAGTGAAGTTGAATGTGAACTTGTCATGGCAAATTCATCTGAATTTATTGCTGAATCTTCTCATGGAAGTCATGTTAGTAAAATATAGTGTCGCTACACCTAATAGTGTTATCGAAAATTTTGGACAACACAAAACACTGAATGCAGTGACGATTAAATGCAAGATATAGGATCGTCTTATTTCAAAAAACTACTAGTCTCTATTGGAGTATTAAAATGCAGAATTAACATTTCTAATTAATTAATGAAGTAAGAACACACAAATAAAATATAACTCAAACCAATGGTATAGTACTGAAGTGCGGAAATTTAATGTATACCGTTCTTTGGGTTCAAGCTTGTGTTTCGTCTTGATCGTAATAACAAAATGCCTTGATGTATTCCTTTTATAAAATCCAAGGCGCTAGTGGATCCGGCTAGTAATGCAAGGCTGTCCAATGCTCTAAACGATCACAAGATGGGTCAGTGTAACAATATATATATGTATGTAACACCTTCAAAACCGCCTCCTAAATCAAATATTAGAGCGGTATATGAATAAATCAAGATCTTCATAAATAATATGAATGAGCTTCATATGAGATCTTAAATAGATTCAGAACACTGTAATTCAATAGTATCAAAAACTATAGATAAATGCTAATAATACCTGTACCTGTTCTTGGCAAGATTAATGTAGGATTCAAAACTTATACCAGCAAATGAATAGGTGACTTGTCCAAATGCATCGAAAAAACCAAGCTTTGTTTTTTCTACCCAGAACTGTGCTGAATGGAAGGCACTTGATGAGTAGTGCTGCTTCTCAAAATCTTTAGTCCACACGATCTTTCCTCCTCCAAGATCTGAGCAGAGAGAAGAGAAAGGAAATAGGAGCAGTTTTTCTTCTCTCTCGATTTCTCCAAGATAAAGATCATGCCCCTCTAGGTCACCGGTCAGATGGACGAAAAGTGGTGACACAGGATCTCTGCTCGCTGACTTCCTAAGCAGTGGCGGAACTAGGATTTAAGTTGGACCCGGGCACCATTTGAAAATTAAGTAATTACTTAATTTTTTAATTCAAAATTTTTAATAAAAAATCGAGTTCATGAAAATAATAGTCAAATTACATACCGATTAACCAACCCTTATATTCACTAAACCACTCCTTGTTGAATCTTTGAGACTTTTGACTCATTAATGTTCGTGGAAAATTAACTAAATGTGGCTGACAAGAACCATTTTGTAAGTAATATCTTCGTATTGAATCTTGAAGATTAATCTCATAACTTGTTATTGGTTGTCTCAAACCCGGATCAGTGGGTAAATCCTCTAATTTAAACTCTAACCGAGATCACTTGGTCTCTTCTAATTCATCTGCTTTTGGAGTTGTTCTTGAGAGAAATTTATCCATCAAATTGTATTACAAATTTATAATAGACAATCTTCACAGCTACAATTGAAATATATCATAATAAATACCAATAGTAATTGAAAAACTCAATACCAATAAAAATGAAAAAAAATTGCTTAAGTATACAAATCCAATACCAGTTCTGCAGTCAGAAGTTCAATTCAAGCAATTATTCCTGAAATCCGCACTGAAATCCAATCCAAATGCAGAGGCGCAGAGCAAATCCACACTGAAATTTATCCATCAAATTGTATAAAAATTTTAGAAAGATCTACAAAAACTTTAGAAAGATCTACAAAATCTAGAACAGATTGGTAACGAAAACTTCAGAAATAGAACAGATCTAAGAAATTTTCTGGCTTGGTTTTCTGAAGTTTCCATTAAATATCGGTACCTAATATTTGGAAATTTTCTAGCAATGCCAGAAAACTTCTGAAATCATGATATTTCAGCAAAAAAAACTTTAGAAACCTGTGGTTTCTCGGATGAGGAATGACCGAATGAGGATCGACTGAAGTACTGAACAACTCTTGTTGTCGTCCATGGCAAGAAGCCAAGAAGCAGGGGCGTCGACTTTCTCAAGAAACACCGAAGCAAGATGCAAAAAGTGGAACCAAGATGCAAGAATCGGAAGCACAGAAGCACGATGCAAGAAGCCAAGAAGCAGGGGCGTCAATGGCGGCGCCGTGATTCTCGTGGTCGTTCTCCGGCCCTAGTCCCGTCGGCCATCGGCGAATCAGCGTCGTAACCGGTCCTAGTCGTCACTCGCCTGCTCATGACTCGTGAGAGATGGAAAGACCGAAGACGGGACTGTTAGAGGATTGGGGCAAATGACCAATAACAGCGGAAACCAAAACAGCGGAAACCAAAACAGCGGAAATCAAAATTGACGCGCGCAGGCCGAATAAATCGATATTTTGAGCCCAAATAGTTCCGTGGGTGTGCCCAAATTACACCTAAATATATTAGGTTGGACCCAAATGAATAGCACTACTTTATTTTTCCGAAAATTTGGACCCGGGCACGTGCCCGGGTGTGCCCGTGAACAGCTCCGCCCCTGTTCCTAAGGGAGGAGCACTTCCTGGCGGTTCGATAGGAGGTGCGGCAGCTTCCACGAAGAGGAAAAGGGAACGGAAGAAACCCTAGAATCAACCCTTGTTCATTTTTTTATACACGAGGGGTTTTGCTTTAGACTTTAATAGGTGAGCCAAAAAAGGAGTTGCAAAACATGGGGCTAATTAACCTCATTAACTCCAAAATGAAAACACAAAACGAAATAAATTAAATCCTATAAATTAATTAGGATTTATTCTTCATGTCTATTCATATGCCAATGGTGAGATCGGGTTCGCGTCCTGAAGTTACGAGACGATCTAGCCCACCAATCACAGACGTCGATCGTTCGCGCGACTGAATTAACACATGCTCGTAGGAGTCTGAATAGATTCTAATTTTCGTGTACGACTTTATCGGTATTGTTATACATCCATAAAGGCCTTGGGGTGCGTCTAGAGAAAACTCCACTAAAGAGAGGTGGGGTCAACGGTCAACGCATGATCGCTCAAGTTGGAGAAACCGAACCCGTCATTTCCGCCGCCAACCGCCAGCACGAGAACTCGCACGAAACTCATGTCGCGCGCCGCCATGACCGAACCCCACTACTGGGGTGCAATTAGCCCGTAGTGGGGGTGCTGCCATTCGCACCCCCCATAGTGGGGGTGCGGCCAAACCGCACCCTTGAGGGGTGCGGCCAGGCCGCACCCCATGTGGGGTGCGGCCAGGCCGCACTCCCTTGGGGTGCGGCCAGGCCGCACTCCCTTGGGGTGCGGCCAGGCCGCACTCCCTTGGGGTGCGGCCAGGCCGCACTCCCTTGGGGTGCGGCCAGGCCGCACTCCCTTGGGGTGCGGCCAGGCCGCACTCCCTTGGGGTGCGGCCAGGCCGCACTCCCTTGGGGTGCGGCCAGGCCGCACTCCCTTGGGGTGCGGCCAGGCCGCACCCCATGTGGGGTGCGTCCAAGCCGCACCCCATGAGGGGTGCGGACAAGCCGCACCCCATGTGGGATGTGGCCAGGGCACTCCCTTAGGGTGCGGCCAAGCCACACCCCATGTGGGGTGCGGCCAAGCCGCACCCCCTTGGGGTGCGGACAAGCCGCACCCCCTTGGGGTGCGGCCGAGCCAAACCGCACCCCCTTGGGGTGTGGCCAAGCAAAGCCGCACCCCCCCTCGGGTGCGGCCGCGCCGCGCCCCCTTTAGGTGCGGTCGAACCACTCTCCCCCGTAGCAAGATTGGGGTGAGTCGCCCTTCTTCTGGTTCGCCGCCCACTTTTCGGGCTCCGGATTCCGTTCAGAGCGCTTCCCCATTCGTTACGCGCTCAGAACACTTCTGAGCGCGCTCAGAGCACTTTCACATTTCGGGCACGCTCACTTTTTGTCTTTCCGACATGCTCACTTTTTGTATTTCTAACATGCTCACATTTTATCTTTCTGACATGCTCATATTTTGTCCTTCTAGCTTCTCAGATTTCAGGAACAACCCGTCGCCTTTTTTGCCTCCAGCAAAATTGCCCGAACTGCCCGAACTGCCCGAGGGCGAGACGGTCATTTATGAAAAATGGCGATCCGTGTGCTCCGAACCGGAAAATATGATTCGTCCGCCAGGTGGTTACGGTGGTTACAACGGTGAAATTACCGGGCTACCCCCGACCAAAGCTATAAAGTAGCCCCAAGGCTTCATTTCAAGGGACTTTGCCTTCTGCACCCGGGAGAGCTCCTTGAAGACTTTCACGGAATTCTCCTTCGGCGCTTGAAGATCTCCTTCGTGGACTTGAAGATTTCCCTCATCCCGAAAGGCGACTCAGCATTCTCACTTTCGTTCCCCGGAGCATTCTCACTTTTGTTCCCCACAGTTCTCAGAAGGAAAAAGACTTAGTTTTCCGAGAGGTGGTCTGTCACCCTCGGAACTCCCTCTCTCTCTCTCTCTCTGTTATTGTAACGAGCGGCGGCCTGTCGCGCTCGACTTCTAAGTACCTAACTGTAAGCTCTCAGAAGATAGTGAAGTTTGGTCGGCACAGCTCCGGCCGCGTGGTTTTTTACCCTTTCCGGGTTTTCCACGTTAAAAAGTCTCGGTGTACTTAAAGAATCTCTAATTGTCTGTTTGCGCGCTCGGTTCGCTTCCGAGCTAAGGTGGTTCAATTCGACCGGTCTACCAGAGCACCCGAGCGACCCGCAACAGTTTGGCGCCGTCTGTGGGAACCGAGTTCCCGAAATTCTGCAAAGACTCACTAGAAGAAGCACTAGCCGCCAATTGCAATGACGAGAAGAAGCGCTCGCACCACTGAAGGATCAGTCCCGGAGGGGCGCGTCGACCCAGCTCCCTCCCAGTCGCTTATCAATACGCCTCTTGCAAAAGAGGCAGCGCCTGCGCCCGCAGCAATAATGGAAGAGCGCATGCGGTAGATGGAAGAACAACAAGCCGAGATGCTGGCTCTTGTAAGAAATCTCGGGGCTCCTCAAGTTCCCGTTCAACCCCCAGCGTTGAACGTTCCGCCGCCCCCAGCTCCGAATCATGCTCCCAATGAGGAGGCCGTTCGAGAAGAAGAAGCCTCAGAATAATTCTCCGACGCAGAAAGCTCCGCCCATCCCGCTCCGCCAACCAAAGGACCAGAAGCTGACCACCATCACCATCGCCAAGGAAGAGTTGTTCCTGGTCGAGCAGTAGAAAGAACCACACGAGAAGAAATACGCGATATGATAGAGGAAGAATACATCCAGGCGGGGCGACGCGCAGCTCTTGCCCGCCGTCCCGCACACCACGACTCCCCACTATCACTTCAAGTCCTAGCCCATCCAGTTCCAAATGGTTTCAAGCTTCCCAACATCGAAACGTTCGATGGGACGGATGACCCGGTGGAACATGTCAATCACTTCACCATCATCATGAGGATATACAGCGCCCCCGACCAGCTCCTCTGTCAAGTGTTCCTGGCAACTTTGAAAGGACAAGCGCGCACTTGGTTCCACTCCCTGCGAGATGGGGCCATCAACAACTTCGCAGAAATGGCGCAGCAGTTCGTGGACCTGTTCATCGCCAATCATAGGATTGTCTAAGATCCCTTCCATCTCTCAGGAATCCGCCAAAATGACGGAGAGAATCTCAAGGATTTTTTCCGACGCTTCACCTCGGAGGCTCGGCAGATCTCGGGGGTCGACCCTAAGCTCTTGCGAGGAGTCTTCCTTGGAGGTCTCCGCCCAAGTGGCTTTTACTCAGCTCTAATGAGAGAAACCGTACCAAGCTATCCTTACCTCGTTCAGCGAGTCGAGGCCCAGATTGTAAGATCCCTCTCCCGCACCTGGAGAGCTTCCGGATCTTATGCCCAGAACCGTCGCCTTACGGTGACACTAACACCCGAGTTAGCTGCCTCCGCAAGACGCCGATCCTGCCGGCAAGAACGATCAACTAGGCCAACAAGAATAAAAAAAAAAGTAAACAAGTCCACAATCACACACATCTGTATATATATATCCAAATATAAACTGTCCATCAATGAGTACAATAAATGAAGGAGTAAAAGGGGCTTAAGCCCGGTACATATCCAACCAAAGTACAAAAACTCTCTCACACTACATCTATGCGGAAGCTAAACAAACTCTCAACTCTCGAACACCTGTCTTGTAGTAGAAGTAATGCGTGGCATAAGCTCCTCAGGTCCTGTCTCCTCTTCTAGCTGGGGGCTCCATCACCTCGGGTACCTACGGTCACAACCGACCGTTAGTCATATAGACTAAGCCGATTTTGTCCTCGCCTCCCCCCGCGACTCCTAGGCACCGTGTGGGAGGACGAAGCGGAGGAAAAACAAAGGGTAATAGAAACAAGACAGGTGACAAATGTCTAGACTAGCAGGGTATATAAATACTAAGCAAGTAAAGGTAACAATTCTATACTAATCAGAGTAAGTATGACAACAAATAGTAAAAGACAATGCAATATGAAGAAACGGGTACAAGAAATAAGAGCAGCTACGAAAGTAACCTTAACTTATATGCACACACAAAAGCACATAAGCTAAGGGATCTGGCAGAAGTAAACTCATCGTATAAAAGAGCCCATACAGATTTATACGATTAGGTCTCTGTTTGTGCAGAAATGCTATGCTATGATGTGCAATTCAATGATGCAATGTTTGTATTATTATTTCATACACATGCAACTCACCCACACGAATCTGTACGTACAAACTTTTAGTTCCCACTTTTCGGAGGTAGCTAACCTCTCGGGCACCTCCCGTCATGGTCAAGGGTGGCAGAGGAGCGGGTGTCTCCTCACCTAGGTGGGTAAGTCACACTACCAGACCTAGGCCCTAACGTACGCTGTGATACCGGTACCTGGTACTCACGAGCTCCTGCATACTAAACTAAATTGGCCAGACAGGGTTTAGGGAATCTGTCCCGTCGGACGCGCAGTAAGACAACCTGACCCCCTCATAAAACCACTAGCACTGTCGAGTCAACGAACTGCTGTCGGTGTGATGACTAAGACAGAACCGAAGACCCACCACATCTTATACACAAGCAACATGTATTAGCCATTTACTACCGAGCCTCCAGCTCGCAATTCTACATCAACATATGGAAAGTAGAGCCTACCGCTCGCCATACTATACCAGTCTTATATTTAAGCTACGAGCCTACCGCTCGCTACACTACACCAGACTTATATTTAAACTACGAGCCTACCGCTCGCTAGACTACACTAGTCATATATTTAAACTACGAGCCTACCGCTCGCTAGACTACACTAGTCTTATATTTAAACTACGAGCCTACCGCTCGCTAGACTACACTAGTCTTATATTTAAACTACGAGCCTACCGCTCGCTACACTACACCAGTCTTATATTTAAACTATGAGCCTACCGCTCTCTAGACTACACTAGTCTTTTATTTAAACTACGAGCCTACCACTCGCAGGACTATCCCAGTCCTTCCTTATATCTCGAGCCTACCGCTCGCAGGACTATTCCAGTCCTTCCTTATATATCCCGAGCTTGCCGCTCGCAGGAATATCCCAGTCCTTCCTTATATCTCGAACTTACCGCTCGCAGGACTATCCCAGTCCTTCCTTATATCTCGAGCCTACCGCTCGCAGGACTATTCCAGTCCTTCCTTATATAACCCGATCCGGTTTGGGATGAAAGATAACTTGTCAAGTTCTCCTACTTAACTAGTTTTATTTATAATTTAGTTGATCTTAGAAGCTTAGGGTTAGCCTTGGACTTCCGAAGGGTTACCCGGTGAGGGGCTCGCAGCGGTACTAGGAAGTGTGGCGGGCTGACACCCCGAACTTCCTCTTCCCAAGGCACTTAATCTTGTTGGTATCTACCCCACTCTACTTGATCCCCATTTTCCTCTCCAATTACATTAAATCTATAAGATGAGTTAAACTTGGCTCTTAGGAGTGGGGGAGTTTTTTTGAACTCCAACACCGCCAATTGTGACCGGGTGCTGACTCTCCCATCGTCACATTCTAAGCTCGAGTTCCCTTCTTCACCGAGGAACTGCACACATTCAATTAGCATTCTCAATCTTACTTGGACCCACACTCCTATTCTTCGTCATCCTTAATCTAGGGTTTGCCTTAGATATTTCTCGACGTCTCCCTTGAGTATTTACCTTAAGATGGCTCACCCGGCTAAGGGTAGTTTTACTTCCATATAATCATTTAACACTGATGAGTTGTCTGTGGGGCCCTTGACGAGGTCTCACTTCATTTTCTTATCATTGTAAATTCCTACACTTATAGCTTTGCTAAACGCACCCCAACCCTAATTTCGTAAATTCTCTAGGGAATCTTAAATCTTAGTCTCTATTTAAAATAAAAGATGTGCAAATAGTGATTTATACATCGATTGTCAACTAATGATCACCATAAATTCTGATAAATTCACTGTAACATAATAATGGTCTGAAAACCTCAAAACTTAAGTTGCACATTTTTCCAAGGAGTATTTAATCATAATTTCTAATTAAAACAAATGGTGTGCCAATAAGGGTTTACACTAAAACTACCCTCTACAGGTCACAATAAATTCCGATAAAATCACAGAAGTATAATATTGACCTAAAAACAGCAATGCCTAAGTTTCATAATTTTCCAAGTAGCATTTGTCCATAATATTCATTTAATACAAGTGGTGTGCCAATAAGGGTTTACACTAAAATTACCCTCTACATGTCACAATAAATTCTGACATATTTACAGTAGTTCAATATTGGCCTAAAAACTTCAATGCCCGAGTTTCATAATTTTACAAAGGATATTTATCCTCATTTACCAATTAATACTATTGGTGTGCCAATAAGAGTTTACACTACAAGTGCTATGTTAAGGCTTCAATAAATCTGTACAACCCCGATATTCGCCATGCAAGGATACGGTCAAAAAGAAGGCAATGGAATGGAGCTCGCTGAAGGGCGAGCGAGAAGGGTCGACGAGGCAAGCACTCGCGGGTGTGTTCGCAGAACTCCCCAGGTCTCGTCGACCATACCCCTGTTCGGTGAGATCATCAGCAGTCGACGAGGCGTTCTATGATCATTAAAACCAAATGGATGGTCTCGTAAGGGGAGTCGCGAGAACCCGACCTCGGCAATTTACCGCGGAGAAACAACAGCCATCGAGCCACCTGTCTCGGCAGACATCGCCCGAATTGGCCGGCGAGGTCCTCGCAAGGGATCGCCTAAGAGGGGCATTGCGAGTAGGGCTCGCGAGGAGGCCCGCTAGAACACAAGATCTCGCAGGAAGGTTCTCGCAGCCCCTTGCCCATAAGCCGATAGGGTCAAATTACCCTTTTACCCTAGGTGGTCTGCCTTTAGCCTCTCCAAACAGCGGAGTTTGGCTGTTAGCAGACCCATTTGGGGTGCGGATAGTAAAATCAAAAGGCGGAATCCTGCTATTTGCAGGCCAGATCAGAAAATCTATAAATAGGACCTTAAAGACACCTTTGGAGAGATCTCACTTCAGCTTCTCTCTCCCTAGGCTTTCTTTGGTTAGCATTTTCAGAGCTCTCCAAGGTGCCCAAGTCTCAGCTTTGGCTTGGGAGGGGAAGCGCTCAACGATCTTCCGGGTTAGTGGAGGGACCTCCTCGCTGCGACTAGGGCCTTAGTCGTTTTCTTAGTTTTCCGTCCATTTTCTCCGAGAGATCAGTAAGGGCTAGCTGCCCCTCATTTCAGTGAGGGCCCCGAGCTCTACAAGAGACCGAGAAATCGGTTTCAACATTTTGGTGCAGTGAGCGTGGAGCGTGGCTGGTCCAAGAAAGTTCCGAAGAGCAGATATGACGGGAGGCGAGGTTCAATGCGAGGGGTTCAACGAGTCACCAGAGGTGGTGACGCCGAGGATGTTCGCGGACTTCAGGCGGGAGGTGCTTGACACCTTCGGGCTCGCGGTCGCAGCACTGCGAAGCGAGTTCGCGACCCCGGCACCCCAGGCGACCCTTCCCCCAGCAGCGGTTGGCGAGAATGCCCCGGGGGGGGGGGGGGGGGGGGGAGGGCCGGAAGGAAGTTGTGGGAAGTACAGTGCAAGACTTAGGAGGACGAGAGCTGTTCGCCAGCCCGACGAGCCGTGTGCCGACGAGCTCCATGCCGGCGAGCTCTGTGCCGGCGAGCGCAGTGCAGACGAGCGAGCGCCCGGAGGATATGGCGACCGTGGGAGTGGTCCAGGCGAATACCGTCCTCGCGAGCGCAGCCCTCGCGAGCCCGAGCTTGGCGAGAGAGCTCGGGGGTCGCCCAGAGCGAGAAGGGGTAGCAGAAGGGGGAAGTCCCTTTTGCGAGTTGGTGCTTTCTGCACCTATCCCGGTAGGGTTTGGGGAGTGGGACAGGGTGTACTACAACGGCAGGGATGACCCTGTCCAACATCTCCAGTCTTTTGAGGACTCGGTCTCCATCAGACCGATGTCGGATGCTTTCAAGTGTCGGCTCTTCGCCGTCACTCTTAAAGAAAAGGCCAGGGACTGGTTCCATCAACTCCCTACAGGGTCGATCTACGCCTTCGAGGATTTGCGCAGGAACTTCTTGTTGCGATTCTCAACTGCAAAGAAGAGGAAGAAGGACGCCGAGTCCCTCTTCAAAGTGAAGCAGGAGCCGAAGGAGTCGTTGGCTCGCTACGCGGATCGTTTCCAAGAGGAAGTGCTGCTCACTCAGGAGATGCCAGGATTCGCACTCCAGCTTGCTTTCACTGTTGGGCTAAGGGAGAGCTTTTTCAAGATGGCTGTGAAGAGGAAAGCCCCCGAATCCTACGAAGAATTGATGGAGAGGGTGGCGGAGGAGATTGAGAGTGAGGAAGCCAATCCGGAGCTCACCAAGAGGCTAGAAAAGCTCAGTGAGCCGGAGGTCAGGCAGCAATAGGTAAGGAGAAGGGAAGAGCCCAGGGCCCCAGAGGGAGAGTGGAGGCAGCGTGCCGAAGGAATGCAAGGTCAGGGAAGAGGTTACGGCCCGGGAAGGGGTAACTTTTATGGGGGACAAGGAAGACCCCATCAGCTGGGATGGAGGCAGGGTCCGAGGCCGTTGCCTCCCCCGCCTCAGCAAGCCATGGCGATCAGGAGGGGAAGAGGAAGAGGAAGGAGAGAAGAGGCGAGAGAAGAAGCGGGAGCAAGAAGGAGGAGGAATAGAGTGGCGGAAGGCGAAGCCGGGGAGGTGGCGTTGCCATATTGTGACTTCCACGATGAGGAAGGTCACGCGACGGCCACCTGCCCAGAGTTCCTGGAAACCAAAAGGGGCCGAGCCCCCGCGCCAAGGCAACATGTGAGAATTGAAGAGGTCGAGCCTCGAGGGGAGGAAGAAGAAAGGTCTGAAGACAGAGTCGATGTGGGGAATAGAGGAGGGATCGGGGTGATCCACGGGGGAGTAGGGGTGGAGGCAACCCGCAAAGCTAGCCTCCATACCATCTATCGGCGGAGCGTGGCCTCAACGTCCACTGCTCCACCCCCAGCGGAGAGAATCACTTTCTCCCAGAAGGACATGCCGAGCTACGAGGACCCGTTCTGCGATGCGCTGGTCATCCAGACCGCCATCGAGAACTTCACCGTCTCGCGGATTCTAGTCGATAACGGTAGCTCAGTCAACGTTGTTTTCAAGAAGGCGTTTGATGAGATGAAGGTGGAATCCAAGAGGGCGTTGGCCTCGGATGGCCCCCTGTTCGGCTTTTCAGGAGAAAGGAAGGAAGTAGAAGGTGGAGTGGGGCTTCATGTAACCCTCGGGGGGGGGGGGGGGGGGGGGGGGGGGGGGGGGGGGCAGTCCCGGAACTGCCGCTTTGTGATAGTAGACGCCCCAAGCAGCTACAGCGCCATCTTCGGACAGCCTTTCATCAACGCGTTTAGATGCGTCCCTTCCACCTTCCACCAATGTCTAAAGTTCAACGCGGGTGGAGTCCAGGTCCGGATCCGAGGAGACCCCAAGATGGCAAGACAGTGCTATGTGACGTCTGTCAACACCATCACCTGTATGGAGGAAGCGGAGGAGTTCGATAAAATGATGGAGGAAGTGGCAGGAGCCGGAGGAGAGAAAAGAGCTGAGGAGAGGACGGAGGGAGAAGAGGTTCATGCCCAGGAAGGGGTCGCTGAGAGGCCCAGGGCGGAAAGAGGAGAAGAAGAGAGGAAAGGAGAGGGTGCCCAGTAAGGAGGGGTGGAAGAGTTGATGATGGTAGGAGGGGCAGAGACGGAGGAAGGAACCCAAGCACTCGCTGGCGCGGGAGAGGAGAAAAATACTTGGGGAGAGCAATCCAGGCTGGAGGACGTGAATGAGGTCGTGGAACTTGATGTCACCACTCGGCTCGGGGTGGTGGAAAAGGTCCGAATCAGCGGAGAGCTCAATCCGAAGGAGCAGGCCGAGATCCTGGCCTGCGTGCAGAAGAATGTGGATGTCTTCGCTTGGAGCGCCGCGGAGATGCCCGGGATCGATGCGGATGTGGCTTGCCACCGCCTCAACCTCGAACCCGGCACCCGCCCCATCCGTCAGAAGAGGAGGGCCATAGCGGACAAGCTTGAAGAACCCATCCGAGAGGAGGTGGGTAAACTCCTACAGGCAGGTTTTGTATCGGAGATCTAGTACCCAGGCTGGGTCTCCAACGTAGTCATGGTAAAAAGGGAGGAGGTAAGTGGCGCATGTGTATCGACTTTTCACTTCTTAATAAATCATGCCCGAAAGATTGTTACCCCCTGTCTAGAATCGACGGGCTGGTTGACTCAGCCGTTGGTTTCTGTGTAATGTCTTTTTTAGATGCTTTTTCAGGTTATCATCAAATCCGCATGCATCCCCCGAACATCAATGATGTTTCCTTCATCACGGGGGATGGGTGTTACTGCTACAAAATGATGCCCTTCGTGCTCAAGAACGCAGGCGCTACGTACCAAAGGATGATGGATAGGGTCTTCCGCGAGCAGAAAGGAAGAAATTTAGAAGTCTATGTTGATGACCTCATGGTGAAGAGTCGGGATCTTGGGTCTCACCTCCGAGACCTAGAAGAGACATTCGGGACCCTACGAAAGTATAAGATGAAACTCAACCCCTTGAAGTGTGTCTTTGGGGCTAGCAGGGGAAAGTTCCTAGGCCACTTACTAACCCCGGCAGGAGTGGAACCTAACCCGGACAAGGTCATGGCAATAATGGAGTTGGGGACGCCAAGGAACCTGAAGGAGGTTCAGAGCCTCACAGGGAAGCTGGCCGGACTCAGCAGGTTCCTCTCCAAGGAGGGGGATAAGTGTGCACCCTTCTTTAAGGCACTAAGGGGCAACAAAAAGTTCGAGTGGACCTCGGAATGCGAGGGAGCTTTCCAAGCCTTGAAAGAACAACTCACCCAAACCCCCTTACTCCAAGGGCCGAGATTGGGAGAAGACCTATCCCTATACTTGGGAGTAGGGTCGGAGGCAGTGAGTGCAGTATTGGTCCGGGAGGAGGGGAGAAAACAATTCCCTATCTACTATGTCAGCCGAGTGCTGAAGAAGGCGGAGCTCCGATATCCAATCTTGGAGAAGTTGGCTTTCACATTAGTAGTGGCGGCGCGGAGGCTCCGACCCTACTTTTAGGCACACTCCATTAGAGTTGTGACGGACCACCCGCTTCGCAAAATCATGGAAGGGGTGGAACACTCGGGAAGATTGGCAAAATGGTCTGTGGAGCTGAGCGAGTTCAATATTACGTTCATTCCGAGGACATCGATCAAGGCCCAAGCGGTGGCGGACTTCATGGCCGACTACACGACCGAGGTGGGTGAACGTGAACCACCTCCCCGAGCAGCATGGAGGATATTGGTGGATGGTGCCTCAGGAAAGCACTCCTATGGGGGGGGGGGGATCATCCTAGTGAGTCCTCAAGGGACAAGAATCGAGCAAGCCCTGAATATCCGTTTCCCATTTACCAACAACCAAGCGGAGTACGAAGCAGTGATAGCAGGCCTACGGTTAGCTCGAGAGCTAGGAGTGCAAGATGTGGAGGTCTCGGCAGACTCCATGGTGGTAGCATGCCAAGTCAAGGGAGAGTTCGAGGCAAAGGACCCGACTCTCCTGCGATACTTGGAGAAGGTTAAGGGAGTCATCCGGCAATTCCACACTTTCTCCATCAAACACGTGCCAAGGGAAGAGAGCACTCCCGCGGACCTCCTAGCCAAGTTCGGTCCTCGAGCTGGAGGGACGGTTTCAGAACTCTTCCGGCCCTCCACCGAGGAAGGAGAGTTGATGGAAGTAGATCAGCAGGTCTCGTGGATGGATCCCTTCATCTCTTTCTTAACATCAGGAAAATTCCCCGAGGGAGACATAGACAGGCGGCGCTTCAGGTATAAGTCGGCTTATTACTCTTTGCATGCAGGGGGGCTGTACAGGAAGACTCTCTCGGGACTCCTGGCCCGTTGCATCTCCGAGGAAGAGGTTCTGAGAATCCTAGAAGAAATTCACTCCGGGAAGTGTGGGAGTCACTCCGCGAGCCGGACTCTGGAAGGAAGGGTGTTGAGGCAAGGCTATTTCTGGCCCACCCTCAGCAAAGATGCGACCGAGTTTGCAAGGAGGTGTTCGAAGTGCCAACTCTATGCTCCGCTCCAACTCCTCCCAGCCCAGAGACTTCGGACCATCACAGCCCCCTGGCCTTTTGCCATATGGGGGTTGGACCTTGTCGGCCCTTTCCCTCAAGCTAGCGGCCAGAGAAGGTTCTTGCTGGTCATGATCGATTACTTCTCCAAGTGGGTAAAGGTGAAAGCGCTCGCCAAGGTAACATCTCAAGTTGTGAGGAATTTTGCATGGGGAGAAATAATCTACAGGCACGGCCTCCCTCTGGCCATAGTGACAGACAATGGGCCGCAGTTTGCTAGCGAGGAGTTCGTTAGCTTCTGCACCCAACTTGGCATCGACCTCAGGTTCGCATCGGTTCACCACCCGAGAAGCAATGGCCAGGTGGAGGCGGCAAACAAAATAATCATCAACCTACTGAAGAAGAAGGTGGAGAACCTCCGAGGGAATTGGGTAGAGCAACTACCCTCTGTTCTTTGGGCCCTGAGGACTACCCCTAACACCGCCACCCGGGAGACCCCGTTCAAACTTTCCCATGGATCCAAAGCGGTCCTCCCCATTGAGTTCGAAGTAAAAACCCCCAGGGTGATCGCCGCGGGTGAAGGGGATGAAGAGTGGCTGGTGGCCAACGATGAAGAACAAAGGCTATCCCTGGACCTGGTGGAGGAACTCCGGGACCAGGCCACCATCAGGCAGGAGTAAATCAAGCAACGAATGGCCCGATACTTTGACAAGCACATCCGAATAAAACACTTTCAGAAAGGAGACCTTGTGCTGAAGAAGATTGACGCGACCGGGAGAGGAGCCGCGGTTGGCAAGCTAGAGCCCAATTGGGAAGGACCTTACATTGTAAGTGAAGCGCTCAGGTCAGGGGGATACCACCTCCAGGATGTGGAAGGGGTACCTCTTGGCCGAGCCAGGAGTGGGGATGATTTAAAAAGGTTATATCCTTAACCATTTATTGCAAATAACTTTTCATATTTCCCACTCAACACATGCATTTTGGATCAGTCCTTTGGCAGGTCCCGAATAGTTTTTATGCTGGAATGCCCCAGATCGATTCCGCTCCCGGGCTCTCACTAGACGGGGGGTTCAGGTTGATCTCTGGAGAGGCTGGCAAGGTGACAAGTTTTCATGCTGGAATGCCCCAGATCGATTCCGCTCCCGGGCTCTCACTAGACGGGGGGTTCAGGTTGATCTCTGGAGAGGTTGGCGAGGTAACAAGTGTTGGTGCTGGAATGCCCCAGATCGATTCCGCTTCCGGGCTCTCACTAGACGGGGGGTTCAGGTTGATCTCTGGAGAGGCTGGCAAGGTAACAAGTGTTGGTGTTGGAATGCCCCAGATCGATTCCGCTCCCGGGCTCTCACTAGACGGGGGGTTCAGGTTGATCTCTGGAGAGGCTGGCAAGGTGACAAGTTTTTATGCTGGAATGCCCCAGATCAATTCTACTCCCGGGCTCTCACTAGACGGGGGGTTCAGGTTCTGGAGAGGCTGGCGAGGTAACAAGTGTTGGTGCTGGAATGCCCCAGATCGATTCCGCTCCCGGGCTCTCATTAGACGGGGGGTTCAGGTTGATCTCTGGAGAAGTTGGCAAGGTAACACGTGTTGGTGCTGGAATGCCCCAGATCGATTCCGCTCCCGGGCTCTCACTAGACGGGGGGGGGGGGGGGGGGGGGGGGGGGGTTCAGGTTGATCTCTAGAGAGGCTGGCAAGGTGACAAGTTTTTATGCTGGAATGCCCCAGATCGATTCCGCTCCCGGGCTCTCACTACATGGGGGGTTCAGGTTGATCTCTGGAGAGGCTGGCGAGGTAACAAGTGTTGGTGCTGGAATGCCCCAGATCGATTCCGCTCCCGGGCTCTCACTAGATGGGGGGTTCAGGTTCATCTCCGGAGAGGCGGGCACGGTGATAGGTGTTTATTTCAGGAGAGGCAGGTAAAGTGATGAGTCTCGATGCTGGAAGACATCGGGTCCACTCCGCTCCCGAACAGAAAGATTTCTTTACAAAGTCAGGATGAAATGCATCAGGTTAGCGAGGCTTCGGCGCTGACCCTATCCTTCTCGCTCGCCGGGCCTGCTCGCTCGGCGAAGAGAGATTTCGCACGATAGTATGCGAGTGACAAAAATCAACCCTAGGCGCTCCAGGGTTCCTGGTGTTCGGCAGAAAGGTCGTCGTCACAGGAGAAGAGGCGAGTTCTGGCCGAGAGGGAAGGTACCCTGCGAAACCCAGAGAAAAGCGTACGCCTAAGAGGGTAATAACCCTAAGGCAGATGGCGAAAGGCGCGAGCAGTCAAAATGTCCTATGCCTATCTATTCAATAACGTGAAGGGTGAGAACAACCATCGCAAGAATAACCTCCGCGAAGGCGGATATCGAGATAAGCGAGAACGAGACGTTCAACACACTAAGATAACGAAACAGGAAGGGGAAAACACAATGAACGAAGTAGAATTTGCATTTACATTTCAAAGTTTGATTACAATCTATGGCGATCTCGCCGATCAAAAGTTACAAAAAAGAGGGGGGGGGGGGGGGAATGGCAGTGGGCTTCAGGAGTCGCTCGCGGACCCCTCCTCGTCCTCACCGCTCTTTGTTGGAGCAGGCGTTTCGCACTCTTCCAGTTTGATAATAACAAAGTCCCATTTGTATTTGATTCTATTTTTATTAATGGTGTGCAGGTAACATGTATGAGATGTTCACAATTCTGCTTGAGCTCAATTTGAGAGTATGAAAATTTCACTGTCGGAATTTTCCGACAGCTGATGTCACCCAGGCGACAGCAGAGAAGTTACAACAACTTCCCCCACAGCAACACGACGAGTGGCAGTTTTGCGCTGTCGGAAATCCGACATCGATGTCGCCCAGGCGACAGCTCGAAGGTTACAGCAACTGCCCGCACGACAGCACTACGAGCGGCAGTTTTGCGCTGTCGGAAATCCGACATCGATATCGCCCAGGCGACAGCTCGGAGGTTACAGCAACTGCCCGCACGATAGCACTACGAGCGGCAGTTTAGCGCTGTCGGAAATTCCGACAGCCTATGTCGCCCAGGCGACAGCGAATTTCTATATATTGTCTCCTTTTGTTCGTGCATTCCAAGCATTGATAATTTCAAGTCCCTCCCTGAGTGCATACGAACCAGAGAGCTCCAGAACCTCATCAACTCCCATTTGTGCTTAGAAGGTTTGAGATTGAAGACGAGATCGGGCGCGCTTCTTCATCAACGATCATCTCGAGGCTTCAACCTTCCTTTCAGAGATCTGAATTTCTAGGGAGTTGTTCTTTTCATATTGTATTTTCATTTATATACATTTCATTTTGTATTGGTAGAGAAATCGTCGTCTTGCGTGCGGCGTCTAAGTCCTTGCGTGGCTTATGGGAAAATCGCTTCCTTGTGTGGAGCGTCCAAGTCCTTGCGTGGCTTGGTGGGAAATCGTGGCCTTGTGTGCCTAGATCTTGGGAAGATCTAGAGGATAGGCTTGGGCTTGGTCTAAAGAGAGACAAGTGATAGCCTTCCGATCCTTGGGAGAAGGATTGGTAAATACAAATTGTAAAAGGGTTATTATCATATTTGTGCCTTGATCTTAAGCATTGTTAAGATCATATTATTTGTATGTGATTTTCATAATTATAAAGTTATGACTTTTTCTTTAATTGCAAATATGGTTGTTTAGTCTTTAACTTAGAAATTTGTGTTTGAATTTATTCTAAAAATTACATTAGTTTGAAATTTTTATAAGTAACTTTTAGAAAAGTAAAAGTTGTTTTAAAATTCTTAAGTAAAAATCATATTTTCTAAAAGGCCCTTATTCACCCCCCCCCCCTTTAAGGGCGCCTCAAGATCCAACACGTGGTATCAGAGCCAGGTTAATCCAAAACGGTTTTACCACCGGGAGTAATGGCGCACAACGATCACGCGTTCGTTGAGGGGCAAGGAATTAGTAGGCCACCACTTTTTACGGGCACGGACTATAACTATTGGAAAACCTGAATGCGGTGTTTTCTAATAGCTCTCGACATGGAAGTTTGGAATATGGTCGAGACGAGTTATTCTTCCCCAACAATTGTTGTAGGAGATGTAACTATGGTCAAACCCAAAGACAAGTGGGATGACAATGATAAATTAAGATGTAAAAACAATGCAAAAGCCATGAATGTTTTATTTTGCGCACTAGATCGCACTGAATTTAATAGAGTTTGTGCTTGTGATACTGCATATGAAATTTGGAATCTTTTAGAAATCACTCATGAAGGTACTTCGCAGGTAAAGGACTCGAAGCTATTTCAACTGGAGTCAGAATTTGAAAGATTCAAAATGGAGGTGGATGAAGAAATTGATACAATGTACAGACGATTTACTAAAATCGTGAACGATTCAAAGGTGTTGGGTAAGGTTTTCTCCAATGGAGATTTAGTGAGGAAAATCTTAAGATCACTTCCCCCGAAGTTCAATCCTAATGTGACTGCAATTTCTGAGTCACATGATCTTAAGACCTTACAATTGGAGAGTCTCATTGGGAATCTAAGAACCCATGAAGTGGAGTTGAAGATTCAAAGCCAAGAGTACAATTTGGATCCCAAAAAGAAAAGCTTGGCGTTGAAATCTAAAAAGGAAGTTGAAACTGAATCTGAAGAAAGTGAGGAAGATGAGGAAGGACTGTTTGTGAGGAACTTTAAGAAGTTTATGAGAAATCCGGAGAGGAGAAATTCATTTAAGAGATTTTTTAAAAAGAACGATTTTGCCTACCAAAAAGGCAAAGGAAAAATGGAGAATGAAGAGGAGCGTCCGCTACCGGAGTGCTACCCTTGCAAGAAGAATGGTCATATCAGAAGCAAGTGCCCAAAGTATCTGAAAGAGCAAAAAGCAAAGAGGCACGATAAAAGTTACAAGAAGAAAGTGTTAAAGGCAGAGACTTGGGATGATTCTTCGTCTGATGAAGAAAGTGATTCCTCAACACAGGAGGAAGAGGAAGCAAATGTCTGCTTGATGGGGAAAGAAAATGCGTCATCTGACGACGATTGCAGTGTCCAAAGCGACACTGAGGTAACTCCTCCATCTTATGAAGATTTATATTCTGAATTTATGAAAACTTGCAAATTTTTGGATAAAAGCCTAAAACAAATTGATTTTTTAAAATCTGAAAACAAAGTTCTTTTGAAAGTAAATAAAAAGTTATCAAATGATTTGAAATCTATTGGGAACGAGAAGGAAATTTGTCAAGAGTGTGATCACTCTTCGACAAGGATAAAAGAACTTGTAAACACTATTTCTAAGTCCGATCAAAAAATTGATCAACTTCTAAAAGAGAAAAAGGATTTACAAAAAGTTGTTAAAACCTCTCATTCTCAATTAGAGAATTATAAGAAAAGTGTTTCAAATAGATGTGGCATGATAGTAAAAGAAAATTCAATTTTAAAGTCCAAAGTAAATGAGTTGAACATGGCAATTGGAAAATTTGGTGTTGGAAAAAAATCTCTGGATATGCTTTTAGCCAACCAATGCCATGGGACAGCAAAATTTGGGTTAGGATACATTTCTGGAAGCTGTCGGAAATTTCCGACAGCTGCTGTCGGAACCAGCGACAGCTCCAGGTTCAGAAAACCTATTTTTCAAAATGAAAATTTTTCTAAGTCCACACATAAAGATGTTTCCACCAGCAAGAGTCCAGAGAAACCATTGAAAAATGGTTCATCACCATTCATTGTATGTGCCAAATGTCATCGATTTGGTCACATCTCGGGCTCATGTTGGAAGAAAGGAAAAATTAATGTTAAACAAATCTGGGTACCTAAGGCGTCCACCTATACCATGGGATCGACCACTTGGGTAACCAGATCTTTACTCTCATCATCTTTTTAGGTGTGCGTGCAGGCTAGGAACAAGGAAGACGTGTGGTATTTGGACTCTGGATGTTCAAAACACATGACGGGCGATAAATCAAAGTTCCTTAGTCTGGAGATGAAGAAAGGTGGAACAGTGACGTTTGGAGATAATGGCAAGGGTAAAGTCAAAGGCATTGGAGTAGTAGGTAACGAAGAATTTAAAATTTCAAATGTTTTATATGTTAAAGGTTTGAAACATAATTTAATTTCTATTAGTCAACTATGTGATAAAAATCTAAATGTTCTATTTGACTCTAGCTCAAACCTTTGCAAAATTATTGATTCTAAAACAAACGAAATCGTACTTACTGCACCAAGAATAAACAATGTCTATACAATCAATTTTCATGATTTATCTCATTCTACACTTAAATGTTTTATTTCAAAGAATGATGAACTTGAATTATGGCATAGGAGACTAGGACATTCTAGTGCCAAACGCATAGTAAAGCTTTCTAAAAATAAAATTATAAAAGGTTTACCAAATTTGAATGGAAAGCTTTCTTCATTATGTTCACCATGCCAAAAAGGAAAGTTTACAAAATCATCTTTTAAAAGCAAAAATGTTATTTCTACTACTAGACCTTTACATTTATTATATATGGACTTGTTTGGTCCAATTTCTACACAAAGTCTAGGAGGTAGAAAATATACGTTTGTTATTATTGATGATTATTCTAGATTTTGTTGGACATTGTTTTTAAATTCAAAATCTGATGCTTTTGATGAATTTGTAAAACTAATTTCACGTATTCAAAATGAACTTGATTTAAAAGTAAAATGCATTAGATCAGATCATGGAGGAGAATTTGATAATGAAAAATTTATTTCATATTGTAATGAATTTGGGATAAAACACGAATTTTCCGCTCCACGCACACCACAGCAAAATGGTGTAGTGGAGAGGAAAAATAGAACACTTCAAGAATTAGGACGTACTATGCTTTGTGAATTTAAATTGCCAAAATATTTTTGGGCCGAAGCCATTAGTACTGCATGCTATATTATTAATCGTGTCATGATTCGTCCCACATTACAATTAACTCCTTATGAAATTTATTTTCAAAGAAAACCAAATGTATCTTACTTTATAGTTTTTGGTTGTAAATGCTTTATTTTGAATACAAAAGACAACTTAGGCAAATTTGATGAAAAATGTGATGAAGGAATTTTCATTGATTATTCTTCAACTAGCAAGGCCTATAGAGTTTATAATAAACGTACTAAAGTGGTTGAAGAATCTATTCATGTAAACTTTGATGAAAACATTTCTTGTGTAGAAAATACTAAAGTTGCAGGTAATGAGAAAAATGAAGAAGATGTGGAACAAAATCTGAGGAAAAATGATGATGATAATGATGATGAAGAAAAAGTGGAGAAAGAAGACGAAAAAGATGGTGAAGAAGAAGAAGAACAAGGATATGTACCTCCAACCGAGCTAAGGTTCTCAGAAGATCATCCGCAAGAACTTGTTATTGGAGAACCATTAAGTGGGGTACGTACACGTTCTAGTTTACATGAAAATTTTTCAAATTTATGTTTTGTCTCAAATATAGAACCAAAAGATGTTGCCACCGCTTTAAATGTTGAATCTTGGTTTCTAGCTATGAATGAAGAACTTAACCAATTTGAAAGAAATAAAGTTTGGATTCTTGTAGATAGACCTAGTGATCATCCTGTGGTAGGAGTCAAATGGGTTTTTAAAAATAAATTAGATACTGACTCTAGGATCACTAAAAACAAAGCTAGGCTTGTAGCGAAAGGATACAATCAAATTGAATGGGTAGATTTTGATGAAACTTTTGCACCCGTTGCACGATTGGAAGCAGCCAGAATTTTTGTTGCATTTGCTAGTCATAAAAGATTTAAATTATTGCAAATGGATATTAAAACTGCATTTTTAAATGGGTTGATTAAAGAAGAAGTTTATGTTGAACAACCCCCAGGCTTTCTAAATGAAAAATTTCCTAATCACGTGTATAGATTACTAAAAGCTTTGTATGGTTTAAAACAAGCACCACGAGCATGGTATGATAGATTGACCTTATATTTATTACAAAATGGTTTTAAAATGGGTGGTGTTGATTGTACACTCTTCATTAAGCAAGTTGATGATGATTTAATTGTTTTACAAATTTATGTTGATGATATTATTTTTGGAGCCACTAATGAAGAGTTATGTAATTATTTTGTTAAAATGATGGAAAGTGAATTTGAGATGAGCATGGTAGGAGAACTAAAATATTTCTTAGGATTTCAAATTATTCAAAAACATGATGGAATTTTTATAAACCAATCAAAATATATACATGATATTTTGAAAAGATTTGGATTTGAAAATCTTAAACAAGTTAGCACTCCTATGAGTGTCTCTTTAAAATTAGGAAAAGATGAAAGTGGAATATCCATAGATCAAACTTTATATAGAGGCATGATAGGTTCACTTTTATATTTAACTGCTTCTAGACCGGATATTATGTTTTCAGTTTGTTTATGTGCTAGATTTCAAGCCGATCCCAAAGAATCACATTTAAAAGCGGTAAAAAGAATTTTTAGATATTTAATTGGCACATCTAAACTTGGTTTATGGTATCCTCATAGCGATGATTTTACTCTTTTTGGCTACTCTGATTCTGATTATGCCGGTTGTTCACTAGATAGGAAAAGCACTAGTGACACTTGTCACTTTTTAGGCCCTTCACTCATTTCATGGTCGAGTAGGAAACAGAATTCTGTTGCCCTCTCAACCACTGAGGCCGAATACATCGCACTTGGTAGTTGTTGTGCACAAGCTCTTTGGATGAAACAAACTTTAGAAGACTTTAATATTAAACAACAAACTATTGAATTATGGTGTGATAATAAAAGTGCAATTGATTTAACATACAACCCGGTCCATCATTCAAGGTCTAAGCATATTGATGTGAGACATCATTTTATTAGAGATCATATTAAAAATAACCACATAAAAATTTCATTTATAGGCACGGATAATCAACTAGCGGATATATTCACTAAACCGTTACCGGATTCCCGTTTTTCTATGCTTAGGCTAGAATTGGGAATCCTAGACATTTCACAATGATTATATCACTACTTATGACCTATAAAATTAAAAAAAAAATATCACAAAACCTATACATTTTAAAAAGAAAGACTCAATTTTAAATCAAACCATAGAATTTGAATTACTTAAGAAAAATTCACACATAATTAATATTACATAAAATTGTTTAACAACAAATAGTAGAAATTGACATAGGATCAAGTTCAGATAACAGAAAATGAAATCTGGGCAAATTCACTGTCACCCAGGCGACAGTGGATGTCGGAAAATTCCGACATCAGTCAGAAGCAGCACCCTGATGATAACTACTCAGAATCCTCATAACCAGCCCCGCTGCTCTCTGGACAGTCTTCTGGAGGTCCTCGTCTTACGGCCTTACCACGTCGAGTCCACCTCACTGATTGGCGTGGCGGTTCTTCATCTGGAATTTGCCATTCGTCCGCTTCTTCCGGAGTAGGCTTTAACTTCAAACATTTCACCAAAAATTTCATAAACTTCTGCATTCTACTACGATCTTTCTTCACTTCCTTCTTGTGATCCTCAAAGGAATCACGCAGATCATCTATAGACTCTCGTAGTGATCCTCCCCTAGGAATTATAGGCTCTCTAATCTCAATTCCAGGATGAGGCTTTTTCTGAGTCTTCTTCACTCTCATAGTTCCCGTATAGTATATCTCAGGAAAACAATCATCAAAGTACGAATCTTGAACTATCCATTCATACTTCTTATATAGTATACGTTGAATTATTGCCCCCATTGGCAAAGTATGAATCTTCACCCATTTTGGATGTTTTAATCTAAAAGCATACCGAATCTGGGAAAGGATGAAGTCCGCTACATCAAAAGGTTCCTCCTCCATAATAAGTATGTAATCATCGTCAACTGTGCCGTGATACTCCTTGTATCTCCACTCTTTAACATAACTGAGTTCCTTAATATATCTTGGACTAAATATGCATCCGGAGTGAGTGACGAAACTTCAGTGATTAGGGTCTTCTTTTGACTTCCATGTAAACTCATGTTTACAAGGGTCCAATCTCTATCCTTTCTATAGCTCTCTACTATATCAGACATATGGTCACTCATAAGAAGACCGAATTCCTCTTTAAGATCAACATGTGTTATTTCCACTTGTTGACCTTGGATTCTAGATCTCACTCCCCCATCCAATTCGGTATAACTCGGGTCTTCCAAATGATTATAAAATTCTCGAATAAAAAAGGATGAGAACGTATCTGCTGTGATTACTGAAATTATACCTGCATTCGCAAGACGATCATAGATATGATCGTGCTACGGAGAATCAAATTCTACATATTTTGCTACTCCAATTATAGCTTTCTCAATCCCAGGGTAAACTTGATACGAACTATGCGCATCTTCAGACGTACTCCTTCGTGCCTTAGAACTGGAAGCGATTCTGCAAACATAACATAATAAAAATGAATTAAACAAGTTCTGTGCACTGGAACGATGTCGCCCAGGCGACATTGACTGTCGGAAAATTCCGACAGTACTCCAGTGAATTTTTTTTTAAAAAAAAATCAACTAAACTTCCAGATCTACTCAAAATCAAGCTATATTTCAAAATCAAGTTAACTAAAAAAAATTTTCTAGAACAAACTACATCTTCTCACATATCCATTACTATTCATCTTCTTCAACCTTCTTCAAAAGGACAAGCTTCAGTTTTTTCAAATTACACCATGTAAAAATACAAACCTTAAACCCCAACAATCACAAAATCCAAACATATTTCACCAAGATCCAACAAGATCCACTTGATTTACACTAGATCTACAACTTTTATACATAAAACTTCCAAGATCTACACCATTCATCAAAAGTAAAATGAAAAACAAAATTTTCCTCTTCTCTTCTTTCCAAAATCACAAATCTCTAAAAAAAATTGAGTCAAAAACTTCAAAATAAAAAAAACCCATACCTTAAAATCTAGGGTTGTCGCCGAACTCCGACAGCTTCCTCTCGCCCTTCAGACCAGAAAATGATGCACAATAGGGTTTGACTCGGTTTTGAGCCGTATTTATAATTTTAGCTGTCACCCAGGCGACAATGACTGTCGGAAATTTCCGACAGCTCCCGATTTGCTTAATCTTCATTTTTTGGTCCCTTTGATGTTTTCCAATAGTTATATGTCTTTATTAATGCTACAACTCATGAATTGATGCCAAACCATGTGTTTTTTATTTTCTAAAAAAAATGGCTATTACATGATTATATGATTTCATTTCCAATCTATCATCGTATTGACACTCCTACTTAGTTGTTTAGACTATTGGAAATTATTTTCGCATGCCTCTAAGTATGAGAAATTATTTATATATAATAATGAACCATCACGTTCACTTCTTTTGATCCATACATATGTCTTTCTATTTAATATATACATGAATCATATTTGCTTTAACATAATACAATAAGCACTTCATAAATACTACTTTCAACCTTGATTTGTTAGCACAACAAAATATACACCATCTTTTGCGATTCAAGTGAATTCGGAGATCCTTGGTCAATTAAAAAATTATCAATATCTCGATATTAAGATATCACAAAATATGTGATAAAAAAAGGTTTACATTAAAGACAAGGATACTCCACCAAGCACTACTTACCCTCCTGATAAGTCTTAATAAGCATTGTGAGGTTAAGCACCTTGGAAAGAATTGTAAAGTGTCTTGTGCAAAAGAAAAATGGTATTCTATTCTTCTTATGCTATCTCTTCAAGGTCAAAGTTGTCTTTATATGCTTATATTATGTTCTCTATTCCAATGATCATGTACATTAAATAACTTCATATGTTTGATCTAAGTATCACTTGCACACATCATTATGTTATATAAACATTCATCTCATGAGAATTGGACCGAAAATATTCCAAATTTCTATACACAATTGTGTCTTTCTATGATACTTTAAAATGACCTTAATCATGTTTAAGCTATTTTATTTTATTACTTCATATGACAATACCGTCTATTCATGAGTTTATTTAATACTATGACATATTACTATTACTTCAAGAACTTCAATCATTTTCCCAGCAAGTGCTTCCGCTTACTCTTATTTTCTCCATCCTCTCTCTTCCCTTAAAATCTACTCATTCATTACCTTTTGCTAATACCAAAAGGGGGAGAATTATAAGTATATTCAAGAAATCAAAGAACTATTACACCTAAATAATCAACCTAAACAATACATCATTTCAATTTACTATAACATTTAGGGGGAGCATTCATTTAGGGGGAGCTATCATCTAGGGGAGATTACTCTTAAGATGAATATGAATATATCATGTTATTGTGCACACACCATATATTAAAATCAACAACCTAAATAGACATGATTTCTTTTTATACGGATTTGTTATTATCAAAAGGGGGAGATTGTTGGAGCATGCGTTTCGCACTCTTCCGGTTTGATAATAACAAAGTCCCGTTTGTATTTGATTCTATTTTTATTAATGGTGTGCAGGTAACAGGTATGAGATGTTCACAATTCTGCTGGAGCTCAATTTGAGAGTATGAAAATTTCACTGTCGGAATTTTCCGACAGCTGATGTCGCCCAGGCGACAACAGAGAAGTTACAACAACTTCCCCCACAGCAACACGACGAGCGACAGTTTTGCGCTGTTGGAAATCCGACATCGATGTCGCCCAGGAGACAGCTCGGAGGTTACAGCAACTGCCCGCACGACAGCACTACGAGCAGCAGTTTTGCGCTGTCGGAAATCCGACATTGATATTGCCCAGGCAACAGCTCGGAGGTTACAGCAACTGCCCGCACGACAGCACTACGAGCAGCAGTTTAGCGTTGTCGGAAATTCCGACAGCCGATGTCGCCCAGGCGACAACGAATTTCTATATATTGGCTCCTTTTGTTTGTGCATTCCAAGCATTGATAATTTCAAGTCCCTCCCTGAGTGCATACGAACCAGAGAGCTCCAAAACCTCATCAACTCCCATTTGTGCTTAGAAGGTTTGAGATTGAAGACGAGATCGGGCGCGCTTCTTCATCAATGATCATCTCGAGGCTTCAACCTTCCTTTCAGAGATCTGAATTTCTAGGGAGTTGTTCTTTTCATATTGTATTTTCATTTATATACATTTCATTTTGTATTGGTAGAGAAATCATCGTCTTGCGTGTGGCGTCTAAGTCCTTGCGTGGCTTAGGGGAAAATCGCTTCCTTGTGTGGAGCGTCCAAGTCCTTGCGTGGCTTGATGGGAAATCGTGGCCTTGTGTGCTACGTCTAGATCTTGGTAATATCTAGAGGATAGGCTTGGGCTTGGTCTAGAGAGAGACAAGTGATAGCCTTCCGATCCTTGGGAGAAGGATTGGTAAATACAAATTGTAAAAGGGTTATTATCATATTTGTGCCTTGATCTTAAGCATTGTTAAGATCATATTATTTGTATGTGATTTTCATAATTATAAAGTTATGACTTTTTCTTTAATTGCAAATATGATTGTTTAATCTTTAACTTAGAAATTTGTGTTTGAATTTATTCTAAAAAATTACATTAGTTTGAAATTTTTATAAGTAACTTTTAGAAAAGTAAAAGTTGTTTTAAAATTCTTAAGTAAAAATCATATTTTCTAAAAGGCCCTTATTCACCCCCCCCCCCCTCTAAGGGCGCCTCAAGATCCAACACTCTTCACCGGCGGAAGCAGGTGGAAGAGCTCAGGGACGATGTCCTCCAGGTCCAGGTCGGCCGCGTCGGCAGCTAGGAGGCCAGCCGCCTTCATCATCTGCAAGATGTAGAGAGCCGACTCAGTGGACTCCAATCGGACCTCTTCGTCTCGCGCTCGCCGCTCTTCCTCAGACGGCGGGGGGAAAGGGGGACGACGGCACGGGTGAGGTCGCAGTTCAGGACCTTCAGCCCAGCCACCTCGCCCTCCAAATCCTTGATGCGAGCATCGGCTCTCCCGACGGCCTCGACATCCTGCAATTAAGTTCAATTAAAAAAGGCGAAACAGCCAAAAGAAAGGAAGATGAGGAAGTCTAACTCACCACACTGCCCTCTGCGGCGAGCAGCTTCTCCTTCAGCTGCGTGATCTCGATAAGGAGCCCCTGATAGGCCCTCGCGAGTTCCACGTTCTGAAGCTCCAACTGCAAGCAACGCCTCCCCGTCATATGGGCGAGCTCGGCGGAACGCAACTGCGACCTCGCGCTCTCGGAAGCGAGGGTTCTCGCAGTCTCATCTTTATAAGACCCCGCATCCTCACGACCATAAATAGAGAACGAGAGGTCAAAGGCGTGACCGCTGACGGTCTCCTTCTCCACCCAGGAGGGAAGGATGGTGGAGATGTCCACCCTGTTGGTCTCCGGTTTCCAGTTGACCAGGAGCTCGCCAGCCTCATCCGGGCGCCTCTGGCCGAGGCCGAAGTTGTAGTGGTTGACAGGGATGGGCATGATGGAGGTTCTAGGAGCCTCCTGGCAAGGCTCGTCATCCTCACCCCCTGTGGAGAGGCCGGTGAGGTCGAACTCATCGAAGGCGACCTCGCGGGGCTCCTTTCCTTTCGAGGAGGAGAGCGAGACCCCGCTTTTCTTGCTCTTCTTCTTTGGCGGAGATTTCGAGGGAGCGGCATGACTACCAGAAGCCCCCGGTCTCTTGCGAGAAGAGGGCTCACCCGGAGTGACGGCGCCTCGGCAAGCTTCCGCCCCCATGGTTGCGAGAGCTAGGGTAGCGTCGGTTTTCCGATTGCTCGCATAAGGGGGATGGAGGGGAAGATCCCGCTCGCCTAAGAAATAAGCATTGAAATTTCAGTACGGAATGGCAGAGAACAAAATTGTAGTTGCTAAGCGAGATCTTTACCTTCCCCGGCGAGAACTAGACGAATCGAGGTTGTGGCGGAGATAAACGACCTCAAAGTTCTTCTTACAGAAGAACTGATAGAGGAGGGCGTCGTGGCCGCCAAGGGCGGTAGGCCGGTACGTGGACTTGCTGTGTTGAACTGGCGAGAGGGGAATATTGCCGAAGTTCCCCTTGACGGCGAGGAACTTCTGGGTCCAGAAGTGGGCCTTGTTGACGGTCTCGACGACCTTAGGACCCGAGCCGACGAAGTAGGCCGTCCCATCCTTGTAGGCGCGGAACGAGAACAGCTTCCGGAAGGCCGGGAGTCTGAACTCGATGCGTTCCTCGCGAAGGTAGCAAGCGAAGGCGGTGACCACTGCCATAGCATTGGGGGTAATTTGGCCCGGAACAACGCCATAGTGCTTGAGCACTTGGCGAGCAGCGAAAATGGTATTAGTCCACATAATGAACGAGACTTGGACTACAGAGAATAAGAAGCGAGCGAGAGCGATTATTACCTGGCAAACTTCCGGCCATAGGGGAAGGCGCAGGCCGACCGCGAAATGGGCGGTGGGGATGGCCAGCTCGTCTACCAGCGGGGCATTTATCACGTCGTTCTCGCTAGGACGACGTGCCTCAAACGGGGGGGGGGGGGTGACATAGTCGGCGACCGCGCTGAAGTACTCCTCATCGGTCAGATTGCAGTGGAAGAAACTATGCTCGGCGAAAGATTTAGCGATCTTCCGCCGACCCTCCGACTCATTAGCGTCGCCACCCATTTTAGTAACTGGCAAGGAAAGAAGAAAAGCGAGAACGGGGAGGAGCGAGAGCTCTGAAGCAGAGGAGGAAGAAGGTCAAAAATAAATGCGGTGGTTGACTCAGTTATGACCGCCTATTTATAGCCAAAGCAAAATGGCGGGAAGAAGTCCAAGCGCCGGCGGGCGCGGGTAGCAGCAAAAACATCACATCACGGATGCGGGCGAGAGGGACCTGCGAGGTTAGTACAAATAACATTTTTGCGGGATATATTTAGCGAGAACAGAAGATCCCTGCGAGCGCAGTATAACATAAAAATAAGAGATTTATTGGCAGCTAGCCGAAAACAACAAAAAGCTACTGATACTTATTGTCAAAAGAAATAAAAGCCAACATAAGTGGCGAATATGCGAGTTACGAGCCGTAGCGAGATTGTCTAAAAATAACAACACCCATTACAAATAAGTTCACAACACAGCAGTTAGCGAGAATCATGGGGTAGCCATTTCCACCTGCCCCCACCCCACGACCCGGATCTCGGCGGAACCCTAGTGTTACAATAGTCCTCGGCCAAACGGCCCTCCCTGTCCATAAGATAGGCATAATCTCTCATCCTAGCTATATGAACCTCCTACGTCGTGGCATTCTCATCCTGGTCACGCTGTCTCGCCTGCCGGAGCCTCGCGCACTCTTCCATCAATACCGCGTGCCTGTCCTCGCCAGCTTCTCTGTCCCGTCTCGCCTGCATGTTGAGGTCCATCAGCATGCGCCCATGCTTCCTCAGCAATTCTGCGGCTCGCTGTTTCATCATCTCAGGGTCTCGCGGATCCCCTAAGAATTCCTCCACCTGGTCAGGAAGGGGGGACATCTCGTCGTCGCCCAGCTCAGAATCGGTGTGCTGGTTTTCGGTATCATCTGCAAAATATTACGAAGAGGTTAGATGGCGCGTGTGAGTTCGCGTAGGGTCTCGGCGAGGTCAGAATGTTTACCAAGCGGGGGGCGAGAAGTCGAAGGACGGCCCTGGAACACATTGCCGTAGTGAGGGTAGAGAGACTTGCCCAGGCCGGAAGGGTAGGCTGCACTGTTGGTCGGGGGGATCTTTGGCGGCGTAGAGCCATCGGTCTCCTCGCTCGTCAGGAGCTGGAATCCGGGTTTCTCTATGATTTTGTCAGGAGGAGGCGGAGGCGGAGACGGAGGCCGCGACGTCTGGCGGGCCGGGGATTTCAGGAGCAAAATTGTAGGAAGTAAGGAACGGTCATGTATAGACAAAAAAACGTTAAGGCACGCGAGATTAAGAACATACCGGTGATGTTTTCCCCAGCGTGGCTCATATCAGCCTGCGGACTTTTGCGAGACCCCTCAGCGAGTTCTCCAGCATTCTCGCTCGGCAAAGCATCCTGCGAGTAGAGATGAATGAAGCAAATTTATTGACGCGAACTGGAGTAGCTCGTACCTTCTCATGGTGGCGATTGTCCGGGGAGGAGTCCAGCAACACGGAGTCGTCCCCGGTGCGACGAACCGCCTTCACCTTCTTGACTTCGGCGACTAAGCGGGGGGCGGCCGGTTCATCCAGGCGGGGACCCTGGTCGTGGAGGGTAGCCCACCGGCTCTCATCGCCCTTAGGCGAGCCTAGGCTTCTTCAGAAAGAGGCATCTTCAAGCAACTACAGTATCCGGCGAAGGGAGAGGAAGGGGAGTAGCAGCGCACGCCACTGGAGACTCAGGACGATATTTATAGCCCACAGGGTGGGTTCCACCAAAGATTCCCGACAGATCACCAAGGAGTGGGCGAATACCAGGGGTTGGACGATTCTTCGCGAGCACAAATGTCCTCACGAAGAGCGGGGATTGTGTAAAACCCCGATATTCGCCAGGCAAGGATACAGTCAAAAAGAAGGCAATGGAATGGAGCTCGCTGAAGGGCGAGCGAGAAGGGCCGACGAGACAAGCGCTCGCGGGTGTGTTCGCAGAACTCCCCGGGTCTCGTCGACCATACCCCTGTTCGGCGAGATCATCAGCAGTCGACGAGGCGTTCTATGATCATTAAAACCAAAGGGATGGTCTCGTAAGGGGAGCTGCGAGAACCCGACCACGACAATTTACCGCGGAGAAACAACAGCCATCGAGCCACCCGTCTCGGCAGACATCACCCGAATTGGCCGGTGAGGTCCTCGCAATGGATCGCCTAAGAGGGGCATTGCGAGTAGGGCTCGCGAGGAGGCCCGCGAGAACACAAGATCTCGCAGGAAGGTTCTCGCAGCCCCTTGCCCATAAGCCAATAGGGTCAAATTACCCTTTTACCCTTGGTGGTCTGCCTTTAGCCTCTCCAAACAGCGGAGTTTGGCTGTTAGCAGACCCATTTGGGGTGCGGATAGTAAAATCAAAAGGCGGAATCCTGCTATTTGCAGACCAGATCAGACAATTTTCAAATAGGACCTTAAGGGCACCTTTGGAGAGATCTCACTTCAGCTTCTCTCTCCCTAGGCTTTCTTTGGTTAGCATTTTCAGAGCTCTCCAAGGTGCCCAAGTCTCAGCTTTGGCTTGGGAGGGGAAGCGCTCAACGATCTTCCGAGTTAGTGGAGGGACCTCCTCGCTGCGACTAGGGCTTTAGTCGTTTTCTTAGTTTTCCGTCCGTTTTCTCCGAGGGATCAGTAAGGGCTAGCTGCCCCTCATTTCGGTGAGGGCCCCGAGCTCTACAAGAGACCGAGAAATCAGTTTCAACAAAATCTTGGGAAAATTATTATAGCTCAATATTGGTCTAAAAGCATCAGGTCCTAATTCTCATATTAATCCAAGGTGTATTTATCCTTAATTATCATTTATTACATTCTTACTAAATGCACCCTAATTTTTCCTAGACCCTTAAGTCCAAAACTTCAAATTGAAGTTCAGAGAAATCCACTCATGTACATGAGTTGAATTCTTAACTGGAGGTGGTTGATATCATATATGAGGCATGGACAAATCTTCAAAGCATTTGCATGAGCCAAAATCACTAAACACACCAGATACACTTTTATACATGTCTTACTAAAAGTAGCCTAAGAGGAGCTACACTTGACCAAATGACATGAAGTTAGTAGCATTTTGAAGGTAACCTCAAGATCTACAATATTCATGTTGGTCACTGCTTCCAGAAATGAGCCTAACCTAGGCAGAATCCACATGCCAGTTCTGTACAAATTATTTATCCTAACAAAATACACTTATATACATGTCTCACCAAAAATGGTGCTGAGGGAGCAACAGGGATCCAAATGACATGAAACTAGTGGCATGTTAAAGGTAATTTCAAGATCTACAATTGTTATGTTGATCACTTTCTCCAGAAATGCTCCTAACCTAAGTAAAATCAACATGCAAGTTCTGTTACCAATTATTTATCTTAATCAAAATTCACTTATGTACATGTCTCACCAAAAATGGTACTGAGAGAGCTACAGGGATCCAGATGACATGAAATTAGTGGTATATTAAAGGTAACTTCAAGATCTACAATTGTTATGTTGATCACTACCTCTAGAAATGAGCCTAACCTAGGTAAAATCAACATGCAAGTTCTGTACACATTATTTAACTTAACAAAATTCACTTATGTACATGTCTCACCAAAAATGGTGCTGAGGGAGCTAAAGAGATCCAAATGACATGAAATTAGTGGCATTTTAAAGGTAACTTCAAGATCTACAATTGTTATGTTGATCACTACCTCCATAAATGAGCCTAACCTAGGTAAAATCAACATGCAAGTTCTGTACACATTATTTAACTTAACAAAATTCACTTATGTACATGTCTCACCAAAAATGGTGCTGAGGGAGCTACAGGGATCCAAATGACATGACATCAATGGCATTTTAAAGGTAACTTCAAGGTCTACAATTGTTATGTTGATCACATCCTCCAGAAATGCTCCTAACTTAGGTGAAGTCAACATGCAAGTTCTGTGCAAATTGTTTATCTTAACAAAATACAAATGTGACAATTTAAATTAAATAGAAAACATAATAATTCTAGCTCTAATGACCTCCAAACTCTAGGTTTTGGATGGTTAGGTCACCATACATGCATGGTCAAAGTTTTAGTGACATGCAAGGTGATTCTCATCTTCAATCACTTCTAAAACCTCAACAAGCCTCAAATGGCTATTAGCAACCCAATTTCCTCCTAAGTCACAACTTCATTTTGAAGTTCAGAGAAATAGACTCATGTATTTGTGATGAAAATTTAACCAGTGTCCACACATGACCTAAAGAAGCCCTCACCAAAATTTGGGATCATTAGGAGTTATATAACTCCAAATATTCCATTTACTTTATTTTCCATGTTTTGAGTAAAACCTTAGAAAAATAAATTCCTAAAAATCTGATTTTTGGGTGCAAGATAGATGCAGGGCTCATGCATGCATGGTCAAAATTGCAAGTCCATCAGACCTACCATTTAGGAGATATACACAATTTAATATCTGGTTTCTATTTTGACCAGCCTCACTAAAGTGAGTGTTGTGGGTCCTACAGTGATCCAAATGATCTAATTTAAATTTCAAATGAAAGTAGACATCAAGGCCTACAATAGCTATCTCAGGAAACTTTTCCTAGAGAGTCCTCTAAGTGCCACAAAACTGAGCGTGAACATTCATGAGAAAGTGTGACAGAAATACATTTAATGAAATGAATATATTTATTTGATCCAGCACAGATCTTAAAGCAGATCTGATGACTCCTATTCATCTTCCTCCTCCAGCCAATGGTTGTGATTTGCCCGACCTGGAGCTCATATTTTGGCCTCCCTACATCAACCCAAGCACCTACATGACCAATCAACCCCACCACCTCTTTCCTCTCGGCAAGGGCCAATGATGGGTGGTGGTCCGGCGACTTGGGGTGGTCGGAGTGGTGTTTTCCGGCGGGATCTAAAAATCTGAAATCACCATGGATTTCCCAATAGAATGAAGATCAATTGAGCTCGATTCTCTTCCTAATTGATCTAAGAAGCTAGCCCGAGGGGAGAGGAGGAGAAACCGGACCTTAATGGAGCTTGACGGCGGCGGCGGCGGCGGTTGACCATGAATCTTCTCCTCTCCGGCGAGCTTGCTCAAAACTTCAATCCTCCACCATTTGCAGTTATCCAAGGATCGATTTCATATGCTCTCCACCTTCTGAAGCTAATAGTGAAGTCAATTTGGGCTGAGGGTGGCTTAATTCATAGCAGCCATTAAGGTGATTTCGGCCAAGCATAGGATGCTCCTCCATGATGCCATTTGTCACCCCCACTGCTGGAATTTCGGCTGGGAATCACTGTTGGAGCTCAGTGGGAGGCTTGGGAAGAGGAGGGGAGGGACAAGTGGCTTTCAATCCATGATTTCCTCCTTTGTCCTCTCTTGAATTTGGGGGAAAGTCCAAATTAGCCTCTTGCATGTCATCTCCTCCTAATTTCTGAGGGCATGCATGGTAATTAATCTATTGGGCTGCAAGATGGGCTGAGATTGGGGGCCTTAGCCCATTGGAATTGGTTTAGGCCCTTAATTTCTTCTTTAGGGCTCAACTTTGACCATGGTTGACTTTTAGGGGTTGACTTAGTCAATTGGTGAGTTGACTGGTCCAATGTGTTGAGCTTGGATACCTTGACACCTCCCAATGTTGATTGGGTCATGGTGATGCCCCAATTGGGCCAATTTAACCAATAGGTGTGATTTTGACCAAAATTAGGGAAAAGTTGACTTTGGTCAATTTGGTCAAATTGCTGATCCCATGATGGGGATTTTGATTCAATTAGGTCCCCAATGATGTTCTAAGACTAGGGGTGAAGTCAATTTCATGTTTTGGGGGTGAATTGAGTCTATTGGGGAAGGATTGGTTTATGTTGACCTAAGTTTGACTTTGGTCCACTTGGCTAAATTGGTTGACCAATTGATGAAACCTTTGGTCAATTATGTCTCCTTTAGGTTTAGGGACATGGTGGTGGGGTCAATTCACAAGTGTAAGTTCAATTTGAGCTAATTTGATCTAAGTTGACCTGCCTCCTATAGTGGATCACATGTGAATTCACTCAACTCAGTGCATCCCAAGGTCACCACCAAGCTCAAACTCACCTCACTCACCACATGTCCTACCCTAATTGAAGTTAAGGGGTCTAGTAGGAAATGGGATGTTTCAAATCCCAATAAACAAAAGAATAATTTCGTCCCCGAAATTCAAGTTCGGGTGTACGGGGTTCCACTTGTGGAGGTAGTATGAGGGTTGTTCAGTCATTAAAACTGACATCATTTCCAGGGCTTTATATTGACATCAAAAGTCTATATGCAGATTTCTAGAACATTCTCGTATTAATATCTCAATGTGTCTACTTCTCGAATTACAATCCATGGTATGGATATTCTATATTATCACCCCGACTCTTCATTGTGGATGAAGTACGAAGTTTACTCAGAGGTTGAATTTAATAAAAATCCCCAGAGTTTGTCACTGATATAATAGATCACATATCAAAAGTTCATGATATTTCAACATAAAAAATTTAGGAAAATAATTCCTCAAATCGTAACCTCACATTGTACTTTGTGAAGAAGGTATGCCATTTACTCAATGATTAATTCCAATAAAAATTTCCCTAGCTTTATACTATCACGAGAGATCATATATCAAAACTCATGACATTTCATGTCAACATTTCAGTGAATTAATTTCTCAAGTTGTAATTTCAATTTGTACTTGTGAGGGAAGCCTGTCATTTATTCAAGGATTAATTTCAACAAAATTCCTGAGCTTCCTATTGATATGAGAAGTCCATGTGCAAATTTTTTTGACCATCCGATAACTATTTTCATGGTACAACTTTCTACTTTTAAGTCGACAACTACCTCTATATTCTAACTATAAGCATGAACTTATTTATGATAAAAATTCAACTTATGTGCACATGTAGTAATCCGTCCTGAATCCTTTCATACAGTTCAGCATCGACCAATATGTATGAGTCAATAAATCACCAAGTTCGCTATACTCGTGAGATCATCACTAGTATAAACCATAATCCAACCTCTGAAGTTATGATTTATGAGAGGTCGTATTTCCCAATATCACATATTACTCTCTAAACCATACAACATTCCTGGGGATTATAATGACATTTTCCTTCAATTCCCCGGCTCGACAAGACATGATTCTAACCATCATAAGTACTCTCTTATTTGCTTAATCCATAGGTATACTTTCAACGATCTAATATGATGACATTGATTATTTATGTCATTCAAAAGTTCATAGTTGATAATTACGATTCGTGACTTGGTTATACCTAAATATCATTGGTAGCAATGATAATCAATTCCCTTGTTTATCACTCCCAATCCCCAACCTCTTGATATGTGGCCATCACGGTTACCCTTTTATTTAGGATCAAACTAGGTAGGGTTAAGTCATATCATCTTAACAGTTAAGTACAATAATTCATCTTTTCAAGATCTCTGGTTATGCGTCAACTATCCCCCAAGGCATATGGATATCGGTCTCGATATAATTAATCGAAAATGAAAAGGACTTGATTTTTCAATAATTGTATGTACATTATCTTCGAACGCCCTGAAATTTAAGAAATTCCAATTATAGTTCTATCACGCAGGAATCTAATTCCAGTCCTCATAGCTCATAAAGTGATTTGTTTGTCCCCAGAAACTAGCTTGACCATCCTATGTTTCAATCGATTCGACTGAATTCAGATATTTGATCATCCAACGATATTTGCACCGTTTGCCCCGAATATAACTGAATCATCGTCTCCGAATTGGGGAGGGAGATTTAAGGTACCACACTTGCATGAGGTTGGTTACATTTGTTCACATCTTAAGATCGCGAGGGCCTATTGTTCGTTCCATTCTTATCCAGTCCATATCCGACTTAAACCTGCGCTGAGTCCATAATTCATGTCGGTTCTCTCTTGCGCTTTTCAAGAGTTTTATTCGTCAAATCTTTAGTCGACATTAAAGTCATTAATCGTGTATTACGACAATTGAGTTGAGATGGTAGAGGGTATGTGAATATGATGTCGAGGCAATAATTATCACACCACCTTAACTGAGTGTAAAACTCTTTCCACAATCAGTGCTACCTCAAGCTTAGGTCTTTTAAAGTGATTTCACAATTTTCTTTTGAATTTGCAAGTGATTCACACCATGACTTGTATTAGGGAAGGCACAATCGGTCCTTAGGTTGCGTACTACGTAGCTATCTACGGCATTATGTTCAGACTTTGGAGATTCACTCGAAGTCTTATACTATTTTCCTTGTTCTCAAGAGTCGCATGCAAAGAATTTTCCAGGCGACCTGATCTATAACTTCAAAGACTTCATTTACTATTTTCTTTGTTTACTTATCTGCATAACCTTAGAGCATTAAGGGGGTGAATAATCATTCTCGAAAGGCTCTATGCTCTTATTCCGATTGTGTATTCATATCATCCCCGTCATAGTATTAATAATTCTCCTTTCTTAAGACGAAGGAATTCTTCAAGGGTCTTGACTTCCAGGAAGGGTTGGTCATCGATTATGCATACTTCAAAATCTCTTCTTAAGTCAAGTAAAGTTGAATACTTCAAGATTGCTTACGTTTTTGACGAGCATTTCTAAAATAAGGTCTAGGGAACTCGAGTTGGTATCTAACTGGCCCCAATAAACAAAAGGGATTAGCCCCTGTACACTTCGGGCTAAGATCCTGATATCATTATGATCTATTATCCTAGGTATTCACTCACTCCTTAGGGCATACAACTCTAGACTTGGAGTTCCATCCGAGGCCCATTGATATTCCACATATTTTTAGGCCATTAAGGTTACTAATTATCGCAACCTTCTCATGATTATTCTATGGGCCATACACGAAAGGGTCTTTTCTGAACTCGAATCCTTATCCAAACCCGGTGTTTGTCACGATGATCATTTCGGTGTAACCTAGTTGTTGGTTTGGAGATTAAGTATACGATTCTCCTACTGTCCACTAATGGTGTTTGTGCACTGAATATCTTGAGGCGGTCCTTCTCATTGGGTAGGGAGTGATGATATCACTTGATATTACAATTAAGGACGTCGGAGTTTTAAACTTTAGGTAACTATTTTCTCAATAAACTCTTCTTTTAGTCACTTTGGGGGTCATAACGCCTTAATCCGTCTATGCCTGAGGTTGGTTTGGATTAGTGTACGCAATAAAATCGTCTTGGTGCGTCAAACTAGAAAGATATCTTAGTTGGGTTGGCCTAACTCATTGATTAATGGACTGTTTTGTGTGATTTTTACACATGGGCACACCACTGTTCCGCTGCTAGTTTGGCCTCAAACTAACTCGAGCGGGGGTGTCCTAGGGTTTGTGGACTTCTTTCTCGTTGGATCGTTGTTGCTCTGATACCAGTTGTAAGATCCCTCTCCCGCACATGGAGAGCTTCCGGATCTTATGCCCAGAACCGCCGCCTTACGGTGACACTAACACCTGAGTTAGCTACCTCCGCAAGACGCCGATCCTGCCGGCAAGAACGATCAACTAGGCCAACAAGAATAAAAAAAAAAGTAAACAAGTCCACAATCACACACATCTGTATATATATATCCAAATATAAACTGTCCATCAATGAGTACAATAAATGAAGGAGTAAAAGGGTCTTAAGCCCGGTACATATCCAAGCAAAGCACAAAAACTCTCTCACTCTACATCTATGCGGAAGCTAAACAAACTCTCAACTCTCGAACACCTATCTTGTAGCAGAAGTAATGCACGACATAAGCTCCTCAGGTCCTGTCTCCTCTTCTAGCTGGGGGCTCCATCACCTCGGGTACCTACGGTCACAACCGACCGTTAGTCATAAAGACTAAGCCGATTTTGTCCCTGCCTCCCCCCGCGACTCCTAGGCACCGTGCGGGAGGATGAAGCAGAGTAAAAATAAGGGGTAATAGAAACAAGGCAGGTGACAAATGTCTAGACTAGCAGGGTATATAAATACTAAGCAAGTAAAAGTAACAATTCTATACTAATCAGAGTAAGTATGACAGCAAATAGTAAAAGACAATGCAATATGAAGAAGCAGGTACAAGAAATAAGAGCAGCTACGAAAAGTAACCTTAACTTATATGCACACACAAAAGCACATAAGCTAAGGGATCTGGCAGAAGTAAACTCATCGTATAAAAGAGCCCATATAGATTTATACGTTGAGGTCTCTGTTTGTGCATAAATGCTATGCTATGATGTGCCATGCAATGATGCAATGTTTGTATTATTATTTCATACACATGCAACTCACCCATACGACTCTGTACGTACAGACTTTTAGTTCCCACTTTTCGGAGGTAGCTAACCTCTCGGGCACCTCCCGTCGTGGTCAACGGTGTAACGATCCAGGCCCGCCAACACGGGACCCAGCTGGACCGCCAGCACCCTCCCGGCCTAGGCCCGCCAATACGGGACCCAGCTGGCACCAGAAGGGTTCATCCTAACCAGATGGTCTGCAGACCATGCACCCCAACCCCTCTCTGTCCCACCACAGGGCCCAGCGGGTTGTTGGAGGCTGCAACCCCCCTTTTCATGAGAAATGATTCAGTTAAGCGGCAGCGCGGGGACTTCCCAAGAGGTCACCCATCCCAGAATTGCTCCAGCCCGAGCACGCTTAACTATGGAGTACTTTCACTTCTCATCACCATTTGAGCTGCAGCTCAATTGGTGATGAGAAGTGAAAGTACTCCATAGTTAAGCGTGCTCGGGCTGGAGCAATTCTGGGATGGGTGACCTCCTGGAAAGTCCCCGCGCTGCCGCTTAACTGAATCATTTCTCATGAAAAGGGGGGTTGCGGCTTCCAACAACCCGCTGGGCCCTGTGGTGGGACAGAGAGGGGTTGGGGTGCATGGTCTGCAGACCATCTGGTTAGGCTGAACCCTTCCGGTGCCAGCTGGGTCCCGTGTTGACGGGCCTGGGCCGGGAGGGTGCTGGCGGTCTAGCTGGGTCCCGTGTTGGCGGGCCTGGATCGTTACAAAAAGTCCTATCCTGGATTTGTAACATCCCGATTCGAGCTAGACCCCTTGTGTGCGTTTTTGAGTCAAGCGAGTTGACTCGGGCTCGGGGTGTACTGAGGGCCAGGCTTACACCTGAGCCGGGAAAGTGCACTCGGCGAATGCGGCGAGTACCAGTTCTATTCTTTGTCCCGATGTTTGCTGTATCGGGATCCGAGCCTTCCGAAGAGCATAACTTGAGCGATAAAACTCGAAGGAGGCGTGCCGCCTTGAAGGAATTATAGTACGTACGTTAGCTCAAATGACACGGTCTGCGAATAGCGTATTTATTCAAAAGGTGGTATGCAACAGACGGTCTCGGAATTCACCCCAATCAGGGTTCTTAGACTCGTGAAGCCTACACGAGTTCAACGAAACTGTCCGCGCTCGATTCTGATGAGAATCGGCGAAATTATAATGTGGTGTGCGAATAGCATATTTATCCAAAATGGTGAAATTGACCAAACAATCTCGCAATTCACCCCAGTCAGGGTTGTTAGACTTGTGAAGCCTATACTAGTTCAACGAAACTGTCCGCGCTCGATTCTGATGAGAATCGGCGAAATTATAATGTGGTCTGTGAATAACATATTTATCCAAAATGGTGAAATTGACCAAACAATCTCGCAATTGACCCTAGTCAGTCTTGTTAGACTCGTCACAATAGTACGAGTTAAACAGATTTATCTGTTTGCGATTCCGACGTCGTTTGAAGAAGTTTTGACGTTTAAGTCAAATTTGGCCGCAAACGCTCCGACAAGCATAAAATGAGCAAACGAACTCGGATTTGATCGTGGACTATTCCGGTGGGTGCGTATCGGCGAGATGGTAATAACGAGCCCGCCCCGGACAAATTCTGAGCTTCCTAGAGAAATCTACGCGCGTTTGATTGAAATCCAATCAATCATCCTAATCTAATAATAATAATAATATATATATTTATATATATTATAACTTAGGTTAGAAAGGTTTTACCCGATCCCCTTCCCTCCTCCCTTGCGCCGTCATCCAAAGGGTCTCCCCGATCCCTCTTCCTCCCTCCGGTGCGCCACCTTCGGCAAGGCCAACTCCGAGCTCTCCCTTCCACACCTCCGGCGAGTCCGACTCCGGCGAGAGCTCCGACAAGGAACCACCATTATCTCCGAGAGTCTCCTCCCTCATCTCCAGATATTCACGACAACCCTCCATGGCCGAGCATCTCCGAGCAGCTCTCCTCACGGCAAGATCGCCTCGGCCGCAGCCTTGTCAAGCCCTCCCTCTCTCTCTAACCTCCATGGCCGAGCATCTCCAAGTTGCCATGGCCAACCAGCAACCCTCCTCTCACTTTCTCTCTATATTTCTCTTTTTCTTTTCTTCTAGAGATCCCCCACCCAAAAACCCCTTTCTCAATATCTCTTTCACAGAACTCTCACCGAACCCTCTCCCCCTTCCAGATCTAATTTTCTCTACCTCTCTATTTGGATCTCTCTCTCTTTCTCTCACAAACATCTAGCAAAACAACCACCATCTCATCTCCACCACCTCCCTCAACTGATTTCCGGCGGTGGAACTCCAAAACAACTAGATCTCCTCTTTCGAAGACCGAAAACAGCGAGCCCTCGCTCTCCAAACCAAAACAGCCCACTCAAAGAGGTCGTTACCACTTCGGCGACGTCCGACGAGATCCGGATCGGCGAGATCCAGCCATGACCGGGAGCGACGGACAAATGCCGCATTCGCGGCTATTGGGTAGCATGCATGGACACTCGGTGAGCTTCCTCCCCTCTCCCTTGGTGCTAGTTTTCTTAGATCAAATTAGGCGAGATGTCGAACTCAATTGAGTTGATTTGAGAGCAAGTCAGGGAGAGATGACTGAAATCTGTATTCTAATTATTTATTCCGGTCACCTCCGGTCACCGATTCGCCGTCCGTCGATGCATCTCACATACGAGAAAGGGGCGGTGATGTTGGTTGGTCGGACGAGAAACAAGGTGGCCGATGTGAGAGTTTTTATTAGTCTCCAGGTCGGGCAAATAACAGCCCCAGGCTGGAGGAAGAAGATGATCGGACGTTGTTTGATAAACACTTAGATCCGTGTAGTTTATATTAGTTACTGATAAATAATATGTTTAGCGCGCGGCGAGGAAGACGTACGAATTCATATTAATTTGGCGATTTACTTTGTTTTGTTTATCAGAAGATGTTTGTAATTGGTAGATAAATGTTTAATGACAATATGAACACCTCTCTTAAATTTCATAATTTTGGTTATAGGTTTGATGTGATTTTGTCAATTTTATGTTATTAAATTTTGTGTCGTAAGTTGTTATCAGGACTATTCCGAATGAGCTGAGATATGGTGTAAACGCTCAAGATGCTAACCATGACATATAGTGGGAATTTTAGAAGTCTTGGGTTTGATATAGCCACTTGATTAATTACTTGTTTGGTGACACTCTAGGACAATAAGTATGTGCATGAAACTTTAGGCAAGTGGTGATTTGAACAGTGCTCCTAATTACATTCTATGTAAATGTTATTATTATGATTCTAATATGACATTGGAGGTGATTGACCTAAATATTGGGGCAAATTATGTAATGAACCTAAAACTTGCTAATTGGAGGTCGTTTGTACATGTTCTCATGATGGTAAGACACGACTTGACTGTACTCGTAGAAATAGAATACTTAACCGTCTACTTCATGGTTGATTCTTCAATGATATGAGACTTGTAAACATCAATGTTATGATCAGCTTTTATACACTCATACCAGTCAACTAATGCTGCCTTATAAGACATGCGAGTTGCCACTAATATGTAGGATTATATTTATACGATGTCGAGATATGCACCTGGGGATCATACGGTTCGTGATGTGTCGTTAGATGAATAACTACATTGTAAAATCACTCTTTTTACCCAAGTGTTCGGATGTGATGAACGATTGATGGCGTAGAATGAATTAACATTTAAATATATATGTTGAATCTAACAGGGTTGAGTAAGAAATAACCCTTGACTAAAAGTAGAGCTTAGTCATTGATCTTTAGTTTTGAGGACATGATATTGTGCTCAAGTAGTCCTTAGGTTAGGTTCGTAGGAAGTGAAATCTCAGGACTTGTGTGTCTCACTGCTTAGAGTATGCTAACTCCCTACGGGTAGCATTGAGGGCTTGGTTTAGTGATTGGGATGGGTCGACATCCTAAGTTAATGTGGGAAGGGACTCGGTTTGGAGACCTTGCTTGCTTAAGAGAATTGAGTTAGTCTGACGAGCGGTAGACTCGAGATCCTATTGGGAGGACTGGATCTGTCCTGGAAAAGGTAGGTTCAATGTTATATAAGGAGGACAGGTCGAGTCCTCCGAGCCAAGAGTTTGGTGTTTCACTTGGAGGCATTGTTGTATCAAGTAGTACGCGGATACCCTGTGTGTTCTTAGGTGCGTACAAAGGTCTAGGTTGGGTGGTGTTACACAAGCCTAGAAGTGGACAGCCCGGTCCACTGCCCTGTTGCCTCAACTGGGTACCTGAGCGGAGACTCGAATAGAGGGCTAGAGGTGGTGCTTACCAGTAGTACGCGGATACCCTGTGTGTTCTTAGGGGCGTACAAAGGTCTAGGTTGGGTGGTGTTACACAAGCCTAGAAGTGGACAGCCCGGTCCACTGCCCTGTTGCCTCAACAGGGTACCTGAGCGGAGACTCGAATAGAGGGATAGAGGTGGTTCTTACCAGATAGTACGCGGATACCCTGTGTGTTCTTAGGGGCGTACAAAGGTCTAGGTTGGGTGGTGTTACACAAGCCTAGAAGTGGACAGCCCGGTCCACTGCCCTGTTTGCCTCAACTGGGTACCAGAGTTGACACACTCAAACAGAGGGAACTACAAAAGGTCTGTACGTACAGAGTCGTGTGCGTGAGTTGCATCATTGCATTGCATATCATGACATAACATACTTCCATAAAACAGAGACCTCATCGTATAAATTAGTATGGGCTCTTTTATACGATGAATTTACTTCTTGCCAGATCCCTTAGCTTATGTGTTTGTGTGTGTACACACATAAGTTAAGGTTACTTTCATAGCTGCTCTAGTTGTTTCTTTACTTGATCTAGCTTACCTTTTTAACTACTCTGGTTTACTTTCCCAGCTGCTTAGTCTCTTATATAACTGCTAGATGTAAGCGCTTTCATATACATGTTGTTAGTTGTTGATATATATACTGTTAGGTTAGTAATTCCTCCTTGTCACCTGCATATTGTACATACTGTTATATTGCAGCTTTTCTTCCTTTCCTTCCACACGGTGCCTAAGAGTCGCCGGGGTGAGAGAATGTGAAGCCACTTAGTCTTTATGACTAACGGTTGTTACACCACTATTTTTAGGAGCACACCCAGCTGGAGCAGTACCGGACAGATCAGAGTGATAGGACTTGGAGACATGTTGCAGCTTTTGCTACAACACCTTCTGATACGGTTGTGAGGGATTGTAGTTCTTGTTGTAGACTTCCGCTATACCTTGTTATAGTATATTTGGGAGCTCTTTTTCCTTTCTGTCATTTATATATTTTGTGGACATTTATACTTTGTGAATTATGGACTCTTGAAAATATTCAATTTATTGATGGGTTGGCAAATGATATTGGTAATAGCCGGCAGAATAGGCGTCTTGTGGTACAGGTTAGCCCGTGTGCTGACGCTACCGCAAGGCGGCTGTTCTGGGCATAAGACTCCCCCCGGCCGTGTTTTGTGTTCCGGGAGGGGGATCTTACAAACGGTGGCAGAGGAGCGGGCGTCTCCTCAGCTAGGTGGGTAAGTCACACTACCAGACCTAGGCCCTAACGTACGTTGTGATACCTGTACCCGGTACTCACGAGCTCCTGCGTACTAAACTGAATTGGCCATGCAGGGTTTAGGGAATCCGTCCCGTCGGACGCGCAGTAAGACAACCTGGCCCCCCATAAAACCACTAGCACTGCCGAGTCAACGAAATGCTGTCGGTGTGACGACTAAGACAGAACCGAAGACCCACCACATCTTATACATAAGCAACATGTATTAGCCATTTACTACCGAGCCTCCAGCTCGCAATTCTACATCAACATTTGTAAAGTAGAGCCTACCGCTCGCCATACTATACCAGTCTTATATTTAAGCTACGAGCCTACCACTCGCTACACTACACCAGTCTTATATTTAAACTACGAGCCTACCGCTCGCTAGACTACACTAGTCTTATATTTAAACTACGAGCCTACCGCTCGCTAGACTACACAAGTCTTATATTTAAACTATGAGCCTACCGCTCGCTAGACTACACTAGTCTTATATTTAAACTACGAGCCTACTGCTCGCTACACTACACCAGTCTTATATTTAAACTATGAGTCTACCGCTCGCTAGACTACACTAGTCTTATATTTAAACTACGAGCCTACCGCTCGCAGGACTATCCCAGTCCTTCCTTATATCTCGAGCATAGTCCTTCCTTATATATCCTAAGCTTACCGCTCGCAGGACTATTCCAGTCCTTCCTTATATCTCGAGCTTACCGCTCGCAGGACTATCCCAGTCCTTCCTTATATCTTGAGCCTACCGCTCGTAGGACTATCCCAGTCCTTCCTTATATAACCCGATCCGGTTTGGGATGAAAGATAACTTGTCAATTTCTCCTACTTAACTAGTCTTGTTTATAATTTAGTTGATCTTAGAAGCTTAGGGTTAAACTTGGACTTCCGAAGGGTTACCCGGTGAGGGGCTCGCAGCGGTACTAGGAAGTGTGGCGGGCTGACACCCCGAACTTCCTCTTCCCAAGACACTTAATCTTGTTGGTATCTACCCCACTCTACTTGATCCCCATTTTCCTCTCCAATTACATTAAATCTATAAGATGTGTTAAACTTGGCTCTTAGGAGTGGGTGAGTTCTTTTGAACTCCAACACCACCAATTGTGACCGGGTGCTGACTCTCCCGTCGTCACATTCTAAGCTCGAGTTCCCTTCTTCATCGAGGAACTACACACATTCAATTAGCATTCTCAACCTTACTTGGACCCACACTCCTATTCTTCGTCATCCTTAATCCAGGGTTTGCCTTAGATATTTCTCGACGTCTCCCTTGAGTATTTACCTTAAGATGGCTCACCCGGCTAAGGGTAGTCTTACTTCCATATAATCATTTAACACTGATGAGTTGTCTGTGGGGCCCTTGATGAGGTCTAACTTCCTTTTCTTATCATTGTAAATTCCTACACTTATAGCTTTGCTAAACGCACCCCAACCCTAATTTCGTAAATTCTCCAGGGAATCTTAAATCTTAGTCTCTATTTAAAATAGAAGATGTGTAAATAGTGATTTATACATCGATTGTCAACTAATGATCACCTTAAATTATGATAAATTCACTGCAACATAATAATGGTCTGAAAACCTCAAAACTTAAGTTTCACATTTTTCCAAGGAGTATTTAATCATAATTTCTAATTAAAATAAATGGTGTGCCAATAAGGGCTTACACTAAAACTACCCTCTACATGTCACAATAAATTCAGATAAAATCACAGAAGTATAATATTGACCTAAAAACAGCAATGCCTAAGTTTCATAATTTTCCAAGTAGTATTTGTCCATAATATTCATTTAATACAAGTGGTGTGCCAATAAGGGTTTACACTAAAATTATCCTCTACAGGTCACAATAAATTCGGACATATTTACAGTAGTTCAATATTGGCCTAAAAACTTCAATGCCCGAGTTTCATAATTTTACAAAGGATATTTATCCTCATTTACCAATTAATACTATTGGTGTGCCAATAAGGATTTACACTACAAGTGATATGTTAAGGCTTCAATAAATCCTGGGAAAATTACTATAGCTCAATATTGGTCTAAAAGCATCAGGTCCTAATTCTCATATTAATCCAAGGTGTATTTATCCTTAATTATCATTTATTACATTCTTACTAAATGCACCCCAATTTTTCCTAGACCCTTAAGTCCAAAACTTCAACTTGAAGTTCAGAGAAATCCACTCATGTACATGAGTTGAATTCTTAACTGGAGGTGGTTGATATCATATCTGAGGCATGGACAAATCTTCAAAGCATTTGCATGAGCCAAAATCACTAAACACACCAGATACACTTTTATACATGTCTCACTAAAAGTGGCCTAAGAGGAGCTACACTTGACCAAATGACATGAAGTCAGGGGCATTTTGAAGGTAACCTCAAGATCTACAATATTCCTGTTGGACACTGCTTCCAGAAATGAGCCTAACCTAGGAAGAATCCACATGCCAGTTCTGTACAAATTATTTATCCTAACAAAATACACTTATATACATGTCTCACCAAAAATGGTGCTGATGGAGCTACAGAGATCCAAATGACATGAAATTAGTGGCATTTTAAAGGTAATTTCATGATTTACAATTGTTATGTTGATCACTTCCTCCAGAAATTCTACTAACCTAAGTAAAATCAATATGCAAGTTCTGTTACCAATTATTTATCTTAATCAAAATTCACTTATGTACATGTCTCACCAAAAATGGTGCTGAGGGAGATACAGGGATCCAAATGTCATGAAATTAGTGGCATTTTAAAGGTAACTTCAAGATATACAATTGTTATGTTGATCACTACCTCCAGAAATGAGCCTAAGCTAGGTAAAATCAACATGCAAGTTCTGTGCACATTATTTAACTTAGCAAAATTCACATATGTACATGTCTCACCAAAAATGGTGCTGAGGGAGCTACAGGGATCCAAATGACATGAAATCAGTGGCATTTTAAAGGTAACTTCAAGATAGACAATTGTTATGTTGATCACTACCTCTAGAAATGAGCCTAACCTGGGTAAAATCAACATGCAAGTTCTGTACACATTATTTAACTTAACAAAATTCACTTATGTACATGTCTCACCAAAAATGGTGATGAGGGAGCTACAGAGATCCAAATGACATGAAATCTGTAGCATTATAAAGGTAACTTCAAGGTCTACAATTGTTATGTTGATCACGTCCTCCAGAAATGCTCCTAACCTAGGTGAAGTCAACATGCAAGTTCTGTGCAAATTGTTTATCTTAACAAAATACAAATGTGACAATTTAAATTAAATAGAAAACATAATAATTCTAGCTCTAATGACATCCAAACTCTAGGATGCTCCTCCATCCTCCACCATTTGGCCATGAATCTTCTCCTCTCCGGCGAGCTTGCTCAAAACTTCAATCCTCCACCATTTGCAGTGATCCAAGGCTCGATTTCATATGCTCTCCACCTTCTGAAGCTAATGGTGAAGTCAATTTGGGCTGAGGGTGGCTTAATTCATAGCAGCCATTAAGGTGATTTTGGCCAAGCATAGGATGCTCCTCCATGATGCCATTTTTCACCCCCACTACTGGAATTTCGGCTGGGAATCACTGTTGGAGCTCAGTGGGAGGCTTGGGAAGAGGAGGGGAGGGACAAGTGGCTTTCAATCTATGATTTCCTCCTTTGTCCTCTCTTGAATTTGGGGGAAAGTCCAAATTAGCCTCTTGCATGTCATCCCCTCCTAATTTTTGAGGGCATGCATGGTAATTAGTCTATTGGGCTGCAAGATGGGCTGAGATTGGGGGCCTTAGCCCATTGGAATTGGTTTAGGCCCTTAATTTCTTCTTTAGGGCTCAACTTTGACCATGGTTGACTTTAGGGGTTGACTTAGTCAATTGGTGAGTTGACTGGTCCAATGTGTTGAGCTTGGATCCCTTAACACCTCCCAATGTTGATTGGGTCATAGTGATGCCCCAATTGGGCCAATTTAACCAATAGGTGTGATTTTGACCAAAATTGGGGAAAAGTTGACTTTGGTCAAATTGTTGATCCCATGATGGGGCTTTTGATTCAATTAGGTCCCCAATGATGTTCTAAGACTAGGGGTGAAGTCAATTTCATGTTTTGGGGGTGAATTGAGTCTATTGGGGAAGGATTGGTTTATGTTGACCTAAGTTTGACTTTGGTTCACTTGGCTAAATTGGTTGACCAATTGATGAGACTTTTGGTCAATTATGTCTCCTTTAGGTTTAGGGACATGGTGGTGGGGTCAATTCACAAGTGTAAGTTCAATTTGAGCTAATTTGATCTAAGTTGACCTGCCTCCTATAGTGAATCACATGTGAATTCACTCAACTCAGTGCATCCCAAGGTCACCACCAAGCTCAAACTCACCTCACTCACCACATGTCCTACGCTAATTGAAGTTAAGGGGTCTAGTAGGAAATGAGATGTTACACAGATAGCAGTAGATGAGGCAATTGAAGCGCACCGCCGGCAGTTCGAGGGGAGCTCGAAGAGGAAGATAGAGGAGTCGCTGCCGCAGACAGTTCCCAATAAGAAAAACAAGCATTACGACAACCCCAGCCGAGACCGAGGATCTCGCCAACATCAGGACTACACTCCCCTGAACACTACCAGGACTAACGTACTATACGCAATCAAAGACAACCAGACGCTCCGCAAGCCCAGACCCCTCGCTAAAAATGCGGGGGACCAGATAAAATATTGTGAGTTCCATCGTGGACAAGGACATGACACAGAAAATTGCTCCAAGCTTAAGGATGATGTAACACCCTTCCAGTACGGATAATATAACAGTAGGTCCGGCCGGGACCCCACGCTATACTAACCACACTAGCTAGGCGTTAAAAGGAGATATACAGAAAAAAACTACACCAGAGTATACTATACATAAGCGGAAGCATAAAGATTTAACATTTCTTTTAGAATAGTCCACTATCACAGGAATAAGACAATAAAGTGTAGAGTTACGGCCTTAAAGCCTTACATTCCAAAAGTACAAAACTCCATAAACATACTTCGGCACGCAGGCCAGCAATACATGAAAAGCAGAAAAGAGGCGGCCTTCGAGGGCCAACACAGCGAAAGGGCCACCGCCCGCTATTTCCCACTTGGCTCACCTGCACCTGCAACAACGATCCACCAAAATGTGGCAAACAGGTAACCGGTCAGCTAAAGCTGACCAAAATTATAACGACCCCACCCCTAAAGCCGGGGTTGTGGTACTCCTTCCCTGCAGGCATACAGTATAGGCATAGATTGTCAAGGTACATTCAAACATCACATGTACAAGCAATCAACACCAACGTGGGCACGCACGGCCACACATTTCGTGCTCTCAAGGCACTCTCACAGTGTACTCTCCGAGCTACACCTAACAACTCCTTAAACAAAGAGTTCGCATGAGCTTTGACCGTCAAGACTAACTTGCCTTACGGACCAATCCCAACATCATACGGTGCACCGAGGAGCTACCTCTTCACCGATTCGGTATGGGAGCGGGTTCGGTTCAGCTTTGCCCGTACTCAAATCGTCGAAATCAAACGTCGCGACGCGGGTACAGCTTCACCTCGACCCAAATAACGAAAGGTGGTTTCACACCTCCACAACCAGTTCCCTGGGACTACCGCCGACGCTAGCACTAGCGCCGGGCGGTAGTGGCAGATCTACGAATCCACCCACAACTTCGGGTATTTCCTGGAGGTTACCTCCAGGACTCCCTGCAGTACTCTACTGTACACAGAACCCGAAAATAGCGCAAACAAAACACGGAGTCTTCTCCGGCATAATTAATCACTATAGCCATCACCAATCCAGACCAACCTGTCCGGATGGGTTTCACACACAATACCTATATCCATACTACGATTTCGGATGATAATGCAAGTAACCAAAGGGGATCGAAACGATCAACCCGCTGGAAAACTCCCTTTTCTCCACCAATCGGTGGGGGATTTTCCATGCAAACATGCCATAAAAAGGAGGACTTCATTTGTCCAAGTAGAAGATCGTTACCCTTGTTGTTTTCTTGTTCACCATGAGAATCCAAGATTCTAATCGGACGGAAAGGATCGCACCGGGCTGCTCTCCGTGGATCTGTAAACGGTTCGCGATTCGGAGCTTCGGAGCTCCATCAATGGTGGAAGACACCTTCTTCTTCCTCCTTGGCTTTCCTCCTTCTCAAGCTTGAAAAGAGATAAGACTTTAGAATAAAGAGAATATCTCCTCTGGTCAAGGCTTAAGAAATCCCGGATTAAATCCCAGCCATCGGATCTAAGAACATACGGATTTGACGGCCACGATTTCAAATCACGGATCTATATCGCGCGCTAGCGCTAGCGCGCGATAGCTTTCGTCTCGACGGCTAGCGTCTGCCGACACTTAAAGCTTTCGTCTCGACGGCTAGCGTCTGCCGACACTTAAAGCTTCTGTCTCGATGGCTAGCAACCGTCGAGATGGCTAGCGCCAGGCGGTAGCACTACCGCCTGCGCTAGCTCCCAGCAGCCCAATTCTGCTTCAAAGTTTTGGGGTGTTACAGATGAAATCGAGCGTCTCGTCAAACAAGGCCTACTGGGGAAATTCCAACGAGACTAGGCGACGATTTGGCTAGCAGGAGATCAACTAGCAGCCTGCCAGGAAGGACCGGGAGCAACCCTTAAGGCATTCATCCCAGGAGAAAGCTTCATAACCATCAGCGGGGCTCTACCAGCGCCACTGAAATATTCTGTCAACTTTCTTTCTGTCAACTTTGTTTCTGTAAAAACTGTGTAAATTGCCACTACTAATTATTTTTAAAGTTAATCATTCCAGGCATGTCATATCCTGCGCTATCGAAACTACGTAAAGACATCCATTTTAATGAACAACACATGCCTCAAGGCAGTGCACTAATGAACAGCACCTTCCTCAAGGCAGTGCGCTAATGAACAGCACCTGCCTCAAGACAGTGCGCTAATGAACAACACCTGCCTCAAGGCAGTGCGCTAATGAACAACACCTGCCTCAAGACAGTGCGCTAATGAACACCACCTGCCTCAAGGCAGTGCGCTAATGAACACCACCTGCCTCAGGGCAGTGCGCTAATGAACAGCACCTGCCTCAGGGCAGTGCGCTAATGAACAGCACCTGCCTCAAGGCAGTGCGCTAATGAACAGCACCTGCCTCAGGGCAGTGCGCTAATGAACAGCACCTGCCTCAAGGCAGTGCGCTAATGAACACCACCTGCCTCAAGGCAGTGCGCTAATGAACAACACCTGCCTCAAGGCAGTGCGCTAATGAACACCACCTGCCTCAAGCCAGTGCGCTAATGAACACCACCTGCCTCAAGGCAGTGCGCTAATGAACATCACCTGCCTCAGGGCAGTGCGCTAATGAACAGCACCTGCCTCAAGGCAGTGCGCTAATGAACAACACCTACCTCACGATAGTGCGTTAATGAACAACACCTGGCTCCATATAGCGCGCTAATGAACAGCAACTGCCTACGGGCAGCGCACTCACAATAATCTCTCATTGTCGTCGATTGAAGGTTCCCCTTCTCCACCGCGGTAAGGTTCCGACGTCATAAAGGTCTGCCCCACTTACGTCCGTCCACGGATTGAATACGTACGCCCTTCACCGACAAAAACTTATATTTTATTATGAAAAAAGCCGCGACCTCAGACTCGCGCAAACTAATTTTCTATTATGTGATAAGCCGCAAGCTCAGACTCGCGCAAACTTATTTTTCTATTACGTAAAAAGCCGTGAGCTCAGACTCGCGCAAACTAATATTCTATTAAGACTCGCGCAGGCTCATCTGGTATTTTGTAAAAGGCCATCAAGCTGTTCATGTATCAACGCTAAATGGCAAGCCAGCAACAATCTCAAAGTGCGAACATCCTTCGTCGACCATCTCGAAGCATCTTCCCTCAATCGACACTTCGACAACAGCCAGGGCAGCGGGGCCACGAGAGTGCTATCGCAACGCAGCGCAGAGCGAGAAACGCCTAAACAGAACAAGAAAGCAAAAGCAACCACACACTCATCCTTCGACAACAATTCCTACCCAAGGCACCACGAAGAGAGCAATGATCAAAGCCTCCACAAAAAAAGCGAAACCTCTGAACTCCTTCGCGTATAAATTCGGACTCCGAAGGTTTGGGGCTTATGTTATACATCCATAAAGGCCTTGGGGTGCGTCTAGAGAAAACTCCACTAAAGAGAGGTGGGGTCAACGGTCAACGCATGCTCGCTCAAGTTGGAGAAACCAAACCCGCCATTTCCGCCGCCAACCTCCATCACGAGAACTCGCACGAAACGCACGTCGCGCGCCGCCATGACCGAACCCCACTACTGGGGTGCGATTAGCCCGCACCCCACTAGTGGGGTGCGAATAGCCGCACCTTCCATAGTGGGGGTGCGGCCAAACCGCACACCTTGAGGAGTGCGGCCAAGCCGCACCCTATGTGGGGTGCGGCCAGGCCGCACTCCCTTGGGGTGCGGCCAAGCCGCACCCCATGTGGGGTGCGGCCACGCCGCACCCCCTTAGGGTGTGGCCAAGCAAAGCCGCACCCCCCGGGTGCGGCCGCGCCGCGCCCCCCTTTAGGTGCGGTCGAACCACTCTCCCCCGTAGCAAGATTGGGGTGAGTCCCCCTTCTTCTGGCTCGCCGCCCGCTTTTCGGGCTCCGGATTCCGTTCGGAGCGCTTCCCCATTCGTTACGCGCTCAGAACACTTCTGAGCGCGCTCAGAGCACTTTCACATTTCGGGCACGCTCACTCTTTGTCTTTCCGACATGCTCACTTTTTGTCTTTCTAACATGCTCATATTTTGTCTTTCTGACATGCTCACATTTTGTCTTTCTAGTTTCTCAGATTTCAGGAACAACCCGTCGCCTCTTTTTGCCTTCAGCAAAACTGCCCGAACTGCCAGAACTGCCCGAGGGTGAGACGGTCATTTACGAAAAATGGAGATCCGTGTGCTCCGAACCGGAAAATATGATTCGTCCGCCAGGTGGTTACGGTGGTTACAACGGTGAAATTATCGCGCTACCCCCGGCCAAAGCTATAAAAGGAGCCCCAAGGCTTCATTTCAAGGGACTTTGCCTTCTGCACCCGGGAGAGCTCCTTGAAGACTTTCACGGAATTCTCCTTCGGCGCTTGAAGATCTCCTTCGTGGACTTGAAGATTTCTCTCA